>RXPK01000134.1:2081976-2632987 GCA_004143645.1 Protaetia brevitarsis
ATTTTGATTTAAGATCGTATTTTGGGAGAAAAAATAAACCTCTCATCAACGCCATCACCGCAGCATATAAATTACCAAATTAAAAGACTTAAAAACACACTGACGTCCTGCAGATTAAACAGTTTACTCCTGGTATTTAGGTATACACACGCGTAAATTTCGTATGCAAATGCATCCCTTGGAGCCGAGCAACATTTTCCTCTGACGTAACAGCGCTTCACTTAAGAACACCTACCAGTCTCTACCGAGGATAAATTATGCTACCCTGCGCCTAGTACATGCACATTTGTAACTCGTCTGTAAACGGTGTTAGAGAGAGATAGGGGCTCAAGCTCGCTTGTACGCTTTACATCACAATGTGTCGTAAGCGCGGCAAATATTTCCATTCACACGTAGAGCGGGTAGGTGTGAGGTTATTTACATATTTCGCTAACGATGCGGTGGGTAAACATAATGCCCGTTGTGTAGTATGTACGTTACCAGGCGTCTCTCATATAACTTCGATTGAACGGCTCAGTACGGCCAGATAACAACGTTATTAAATTAATTCGATACTTTCCATCATCTCCGAACCGACGAAACATCGACCTCCTGTATTCACATTGTGTACCGCCTAATTACCTTAGCAATCGCGATGAAACATTGTTATGTTACAGGAACGAGTTAATACGGAGCTTCAGATAGATAAATCGATATGTGAACAGAGTGCGTGAAATGGATATTCGAAGCCAGACATTTTCAACAATGGAACATATATTTCTACGTTGAATTATCTCTAAATTTTATATACAGGGTGATTCTCAATATATGCGACAAACTTTAAGAGCTGATTCCTGAGGTTATTTTGATAATAAAAGTTCACATGAGTATATGTCCAAAACGGTTTGGTTTTAAAGTTATTGAATGTTTAATAATAAATTATGAACAATGAGTAACACGATATAATATCACTGTTGGTTCTTCAAAAACCATTGTGTTGAGAGGGAATTGTTTATTTGTCATTTCAATATTTGTCAATAGTTGTCAGAGCATTCATTCAGTTTATTGCCAGTTTCTGTTTTCTAAAATGAATTACACGAATGCTGAGATGTGTGATATGCATTTCGTTTGCGGTCTTGCCAATGGAAATTCGCGTGCTGCTAGACGTCTTTATGAAGAACGATACCCGAACCGTGTCATCCCGCATCATTCAATATTTGCCCGTCTTCACCAACGTCTTAGTGAAACGGGAAATTTTAAAAAGCTGACGACTGATAACGGGCACCCATCTACAGTGAGAACTCCACAAATTGAAGAAATGGTACTAAACGAAATTGAGGAACATCCTACTACAAGCATCAGAAAAATTGCGTTTGCTTTAAACATTAGTTAGGTCACAGTTTGGAGAATATTGAAAGATCAACTGTTGCATCCATATCACTTTCAACCGGTGCAGGCACTTTTGCCGGCAGATTTTCCGCAAAGAGTCAATTTTGTCAATGGATGCAATACAAAATCGCACAAAATCCTGACTATTTGGCTCAAATATTCTTCACCGACGAGGCTACTTTCTCTAGAAACGCGATTATCAATTTTCATAATAATCAGATATGGGCCGAAGAAAATCCGCACGAACTAGTGAATGCCCGTCATCAACATCAATTTTCTGTCAATGTGTGGGCCGGAATTGTTGGAGATCACTTGATAGGTCCACATTTTTTACTGATGTTAAATGGCGAGGTATACCGCAATTTTCTTGAAGAGGAGCTACCCACTACTGCTGGAAGAAGTTCCGTTGCAATTAAGATTACAAATGTATTTTATGCATGACCGTGCTCCAGCGCATTTTAGTTTAGTTGCTCGCGAGTTTTTGGACAATATGTATCCAGATCGGTGGATAGGACGGGGAGGTGCACAACCGTGGCCTCCTTGGTCTCCAGACTTAAATTCTTTGGACTTTTTTTCTCTGGGGTCACCTTAGATCATTAGTTTATACGACTCCCATTGAAAATGTCGATGAACTGAGAAATCGTATTATCGCGGCTTTTCAAGCAATTCGAAATACACCTGGTATTTTAGAACGGACTCGCCAGTCAATACGATGGAGGATAGAAGCTTGTATTGCAGTTGGGGGCGGTCATTTTCAACAGTTAGTATAAGTTAATTTTGTTTTACTAATTATTTTGTTAATTTATAATAAAAACATTAATTATGTTAACTTACTATTAACATTGTACAACTTTAGAACTAAGCGATTTTGGACATATATTCTTATGAACTTTTATGATCAAAATAACCCCAGGAATCAGTGCTTAATGTTTGTCGCATATATTGGGAAGCACCCTGTATACCATAGATGCAAGATCAAATTCTTTAACAAAGATATATATTTAAGTTTTCATTTAAAATTTTAAAGATAGCAACCTCTCTCCTTACGTTTCGAGCCAACTACATATTCCGATAGTCAAAATACCTATCACAAATTGTCTCTATATTCACATACCCTTTGTTTCATTGCCTTATTTCACTTCTTTTGAATGTTATTAGGGGGAAAACACTATTTACGACCGCACTGTATATAGGCCGATATCTGTGTTATGCAATTCTTCCAAAATAGTTGAATTATTCGTATATCTCAATTAATACTTAATGAAATTAAGTCAGAGACAATTAATAATGAAGTGTCAAATGTCAAATAACCAGTATAACTGGTTGCCTACTTGCCAGTCGCCTATTGTTTTTTACAACGACATAGAAATGAACCTGATATATTGTATTTTTAACAAACAATCCGCCATTTTCCACATCTGTTGTTATAAGCAATATGTAACTAACAATGAGACTCTAGACAGATAAAGACCAATATACGTGATCTATATCGATTTTGAAAAGGCCATCGATCAGATTGATCAATACTGTTCAAATTATGTGCATAGAGAGACGCACCAGATTCGCTGAATACTTCTAGATCGTATGGTAGGTTATATCTTCTAAAAAAAGGTTTAAAACAATAATTCTTGCGTCAAGTGTTCCGCAAGGACTCAATTTTAAACCTTTTCTTTTTGCAATGTTTATAAATGACATTATTGAATCATCGCTACGTCAAGCTTCACTTCGTGCGGACTATATGAAACTTTTCTTGATAGCATCGAGTTGTTAAACAACTGATGGCTATGATAACCATGACTGCACAGCTTCTTGGTGTAAACCTAATCATTTGAGGTTGATCGAAAAATTTAAAGTTATAATTTATATACGCAAGCAACATATTGTAAATTATAACTACGAGGCATCAAATACTGCGCCCCAAAGCTGCTATCCTATAAAAAAAAAACTAGAAATTACTTTATTGTTGCTAACTTTTCTGTTTGGAACACATTAATATGTAGGATTGTGGCAAGTGCATGTCAGATGAATGTACGGCATCATTTACAGGAAATAAAGATTTCCAAACACAAACTGCCTTATAACACTATATACTCCTTAAGTTTTGAAAGCTATAATATTATAATAACATACACACTGATAGAAAGGTTTTCTACTCAAAGCCAAAAACTTTACATTTAAAAAAATAATAATTTTTAATAGCTCAACTAAAATTTCTTAAAAACGAAGCAGCACCAATGTTTACTATCTGGATTTATGCAACATCTGTTACATTTTATGTACGGTCTTGTTAATGTACTTAAAATATCAAGAGAAGGTCATATAACAGAAAATCTATTAATTGAATCGAATTCCCGAGTGGTCTATGCTCTAGTTTTAATAGTACATATTTTTTTATTTTTGTTTTACGTTTCTTTGTGCGTGTACGTGACTTTTTCAAAAGACTCGTATAATAACTTCGGGGCAACTTTAATTTTAATGATATAAACCTTATTATGTAAATCTTTTGTAGATATACGAAACGTAAAGTAAAAACAAAATATGTAAAGCAAAAATAATAAAAAAGAATCACTGACAATAAAACATAGGCCACAGCCTCAGGAGTTTGATTTATTTATTTAAAAGTTTGGCAAAGAAACTACAATTTCGAAGAAATTCTATTGTCCTTTTAGCCTATTAAAATTTCGAATTTCTTATATTCACTGAAAATAAAAGCAAATCTATCAAAGATATTTATTTTTATTTAGTAAGCCCTATAATTTTACATATACTTATGAATCTGAAAGAATCAAGTGTGACTGCCACACGAAAAATCTAAATGAAATAGATGTGTTACCCTACAACACTTTCTGATAAGATCGAATGCGGCTTGTGTATGAATGATCAAAGGGTAACGCATTATATGCCATTATCCAGCCGCCACCAGACTTGGTAAGTGTACGATGTTTGAAAAGGTTAACATCTATCCGCATTTCGGAAAAAAATATCTTCTAGAACTTGCTTGATGACTTTTTGGATAACATTCGCTCTACGACAGGTCCTACCCAATAAGAACATAAACGTTAAGAAAACGTTGTTCTTAACGGTAACCGAACGTTTCGTAACGTTTATAAACAACGTCGAAGCGACATATCTATGTCCCGACAAAATATGTTGACAAAAAGTTACTTATTAAGCGTTATTTCACGTCATATGCTAATGTTACTTTAACGTTTAATTTTTAATAGAAAATATCGTTAAATAGAAACGTTTAGCACAAGCTGTATTTTAACGTTTAATAAACCACCTCTGTAAAACGTAAAAAATCGGTTTACAGGTAACGTAACCTCAACGTTAACCCTTCGTTAGTGTGGTGGAGTATGCCATACCCCAGTATGTTTGCCTACATACTGGGTATGGCAACTACACCACACTAACGAAGGGTTAATAAAATTTCTATATCAAACCTTTATAACCACGTAGTAGTAACGTCACATCTGCGTAATTTAGTGAGGTGCCGAATGTATGAAAATCAACAGCTTTATAAATTATAGGTGAATTATCAGGTTCGTTGCATTCATGCGCTCTAAGACGCTGCGTTATAGAAACTGTACAACACTACCAAGTTCCAGATGTGACATTATGTTACTTTATATTTACAGTGCCGTTTTATGTGGTGATAACGAAAAATTGGTTATAGATTAAAAGTCATAATGTCCAATACTAAATTAAATTTTATTTTAATTAAATCATTCAATGATCACATCATAGTATTGAACTCAGGATAAGCTCTTCAATGAAACATAATGCTTCTTCAAAAAAACTAAAATGTAATTACCTATAAATATAATACAATGCAATAATAACAAATAATAATAATAAAAAGATAATAGAATTCTTTACCAAAACTAAGAAAGTAACGAGGTCATTTCATTTATAGATATATACATTTTCCCTTTTTCTGCACATTCAGGTCTTCTACCCAAACAGTTCATTGGGGCGTATATTTCAACCAGTCCTTCACTGCACTTTCTGCTGTATGTATGTATTGTTTAATTGTAACTTTAAATGGAAGACTCAAACAACAGGTATCATAAGTAACACCAAGGACTACAGGCTGTAAATTTTAGGGATATATATATATATAAGTTAATGTTTACTTTGATTGGTTCCTAGATTTTTGTATTACAAACGAATGAAAGTATTTAATACTCACTGTATATTGTTACTATAGTTCCGTATTATCTCTGGTTCCCGTTTTGTGAAAACTAAGTGTTCCTTCCCTTCCAGTTATGCTTCACTGCAACGACGTCATGTAACAGTAATTAGAATAATTTCTTTTACACAAGAATCCAGATTTTAGAACCATCAGCATTCGCTAGCCTATATATTTGAAAATAAAGTAAGAAGGTGGTGTATACTAAGAAACCAGGTTCCTCAAGAACAAATTTTGGAATATAGTTAAATTTTCTGACATTAGTGTTCTTATTTTAAGATGGCTACTATGCTGTTTTGCCAATTGTGTATATGCATATACATAATTATACGTGCAATGTGCATCGTATATGCAAATATAACCAGGATAGACTTAATCGATGGGGTACCTAGCTACTCACCGTTTAGTTAAATACACTGATTGTTGCGTATCACATATTAATATAAAACTTTGTTATAAAGATAAAGAAAAGTTCTAACACTCGACTAGCGTAGTAAACATGTAACTGCAAGTTCACCGTGCACGTTGCAGATGCGCAACAGAGGTGGATGAGTTTATTTGAAATAGGGAGGGATGATACATTCATCAGTAGTGCAGTTTCAATACAATAATTGTGTTACCTATTGTCAAATACATTTTGCATTCATTCATGCAAAAGCACATCTTATCTTAAAACAAACAAATTTAACACCATTTTATTTTAACTATACTTATACTTATGCGTTGGATTGCAGTTAATAGTTTTTCATATTTCAACGTTGCTTTTTAACGTAGAGTAAATGGTGAAACTACGTTTTATTTTAGTTGTACTTGAAATATGCGTTACGTTTCAGTTAATAATTTTTGATTTTTCAACGTTGTCTTTCAAACGTCTTTCAACGAGTAAACGGTGAAACTACAACGTCATATTTTAGTTATATCTAAACTATGCGTTACATTTCAGCCACTAATTTTTCTTTTTCAACGTTGTCTTTCACGCAGAGTAAACGGTGTAACTAAAACGTTTTATTTTAGTTATATTTAAACTATGCGTTACATTTCAGTTAATAATTTTTCATATTCCCACGTTGTTTTTTAACGTAAAATAAGCAGTGAAACTATAACGTTTTATTTTACTTATATTTAAACTATGCATTACATTTCAGTTAATAATTTCTCATATTGTAACGTTGTTTTATAACCTAAAATAAACGATGCAACTACAACGTGTTATTTTAGTTAAATTTAAACTATCCGTTACATTTTTAGTTATATAACGTTTCTTCAATGTATAGTTAAAAATTGGTTATATAATAAACGTGTTACTTATAACCATTAACGTTGTTTCAACCAATACAACGTTAAATTCACGTAAATGTAACTAACTTGTTCTCACTGGGTAGGCGTCGTAGTGTAAGAGACACTCAATCTTAGTATGCAGATGCCATCTCTCCATCGGATTACTATAGGGCGGAACGATAGGTTCTATCACCTTAGAATCACATGGATACGACAAACTTAAGCTAGATAGTACAGAGGTAATTGATCAGCTTTGATACAATTATTTATTCTGAATAGGCATGTGGATATAACCCTTCAATTTCATATGAATTATGGCTGATAGAGCCTGTTGTTGTTAAGTCCTCTGCTAATTAGTGATTAGCTCAGCGTACACATCAAGGGCGTATTGGCTTCATTTTATTTTTCCTGCCTAAGAGTGTAATTCGAATGTAAAATCGAAATAATCCTAATATTTAAAAACCTTAATTCGTCATCGATATTTTTTCCAGGGCATTTTATGTATGTTCTGCTAATTATGCAAAATTGCAGGACAATGTTATGTATAGGTAACTTTGTTACCTATAAGATTTAATTTTATATTGAGAATATTTCAGTGCAAGGTCCGCTTTTCGTTTATAAATGTTGTGTCAGCTAAGGACCGAGAATGTACTAACTGTGCTATGTCTGCAGGAAGTGTTATACTACATAATCAGTGTGCGTATAGACAACAAAATATAAAGAGCAAAAATTGTAAACTCACAGAAATTATTAATATTTTCATCATCGCCACAATCTATGAACATTATTTCTCTTTAATTTTCATCGTCGTATAATAAAGACAAATCGGTTTAATCAATTGTCAACAGTTTAGGTACTCGGTGCTTATGATTATGACCTGAACTTAAACTACATAAACTTAACTCTAGAGCCGTTCGTTGTGCTCAAATTTGTAGCGAAATTAGTTCCGTCCCAAGTTGTTCTGATAACGTGAGTGGATGAACTTAGTTGTACTTTAGTGCAAATAACAACAATGCGAGTGAACACACCGTATGTGCCACAACCAAATGCACGACTCATGAGAGTAATTAAAATAAATGATAATATAGGACGGAATACAGCTCGGATAATAAATTGAGCAATCACCATTACAAATAATGCAGAGAATATTTACATTTTACCTTACTATTACTGTCACAGCGGGTGTATTGCACCTGTACGGCTTAATGGCTTACCTGAAAAAAAAAAAAATAGGTATAATATAGCTTGAATATACTAAAGAAGAAAATATAGATTGTAATAAGGAAATATTACAGTAGAAAAGCAAGGAGTAGTGTTTTCGTACGCTTAATCTTAAATAAATAAATAATCTTTATTCATCTCATAAAACATTTTTAACAAATGTGATGTGTATGATAAGTTAGTTAGCACACCAATTTTTATAACGTGATACAATATAATAAAAGACAAAACATTACATAATGTGAAATACTCATCTAAAGAGTATAAACACCCTTGGAGAACGAATGTTTTAATTCTACGTTTAAAAGAGGACTTACTATTTATTTGATATCTAGAGGTAGAGCATTAAAAACTTTTAAACCCAAATTCGTGGTGACTTTTCAGCTAATTCAGAAGTAAAGTGTGTCCCCAATGTCACATAATGCCCGGCACCTCCACCAAATGGTACGCAATGCCTGGCGCCTCCACCAAATGTCACGTGTGACGGGGATGGCACGAGGTTAAGTACTAAAAGCTTTTACTTTTACCTTATATGCGCCATGGGTTACGCGCGCAGGTTTATTTAAAATACATAAAGATACACTTAACCTCTTTATTAACAGAGACCCGAAGAGGAATATCCCGTGGAGTCTCCTATCGGAGAGCCTCTTCGCGGAGTGTCTCCTTTACAGAGAGTCCCCATTTACTATAATTACAACAATTATATACCTTAGCGCTATCCCCACTCTTGAAGGCCCATTCGTGGCAATATTAATCGCGAATCTACTGTGTAGTTATTGATCACGTACTTGGTAACACAATGAGTTAAGTGTAGCTATTAAATTATTACAGTGAGATGATAATGTATCTTAAAAAAAAATTAAAATAAAATTAAAATTATTCTCAAAAATTTTAATTCTTGGACGCGTTATATTGCAACATTCTGTGAAAAAATATGACTATTAAATACTCGTTTATTATGTGTATTATGAAAAATGAAATTAAGTATAAATTGGATGATTATAATTGCATAAATTAAACATTTGGGCAACATTTAATGTAAAAAATCTGAACGTTATGAGTGATTGGAGGTTAAAGGAAGAACATCTTACGATGATTTAGCCTTTTTGGCAGTTTGGGAGTTTAATGTGTATAGGTATAATTTGTATAATGCCAATAAATGATATTATATTATGTATTATATTAAATCGTGTATTTAATTTTTTTTCTGTATCCAAAAATGAATAACATCGAGAAAATCACTTGTGCATTTCTTATAATGCTTCTTCTTATAATTTCTCTTCTTACAGAGTTGGTATCATCAGCATAGATTACTAAAGTAAAATCTCTGACATCGTAACTTATATAATTAATAAATATCAGAAACTAAACAGGTCCCAAAACATTATCTCGAGGAACACCCTCATCAACTAGTATGCATGGTTTATTTTATAAAATTACTAGTGGACAATAATTACGTATACACGTTAGAACATTTTTTGTGTAAAGATATTACGATAGGTTTTTTGGAAACATACCGGTTTCGAAAGATAAATTAATGAAATATGTTATTGGTTCAATTATGTACTCAGATATTCTTTTTTTTTTATTTAATAAATCAGATGCTACACCATTTTCCTAAATAATTCACGCACTTTATTTTCGTCATACGCATACATACTAGTGATGTAACGAATATTCGCATTCGCATTCGCGAATATTCGCATGTTTTTGAATATTCGCATTCGCAATAAATATGCGAATATTGCGAATATGGAATTATCAATTTTAACAGATAACTTTTACCTTTTAAAATGGATAATTTAGAAAAAAAAAACTAATATTCAAATTCATTGAATTCCTAAAGCAACCTTTTGAGCACAAATTTGCAGTTTACATTAGAATAACCATCAATAACCTCAAAACTTAAACTTAAATTGACAAGAATGAGACGTAAAAAGTCGAAACGATTCGGTTGTACTTAGCTAGTTTCGCTGCGGTGATGGAGAAATTTAATTCTCTGCGTGTGCTTAATGCAAGTGTTCTTATAGTTGTAAACTGAAAACTAATAGATGACGCTAGTAAAGTTAAAAAGTTAACATTCGCATTCGCGAATGTCTAGTGCACATATTCGCATTCGTATTCGCATTCGCGAATGTGTAAAATCACGTATTCGTTACATCACTAATACATACTAGAGGAAATAACTATGTTCTTGTGTTAGCTATTATGTAAAGATTCAACAAAGAAGTTATTAAATAATTCAACAATTTCTTTAGGATCATTTATTGTATTGCTATCATCTTTTAGTACTAAATTTTTACGTTCATAAGAAGCGCCTGAAGGTTCATCAGGCAGTTTTGACAGTTTAAAGCTACACTAATTTTACTTGTAAAATAATTACGTTTCGCCTCTTTCAACAGTTTATTGTGTTTATGCTTCTCTTTTAAGAACAATTCTTTGAAAGCAACGTAACTCTTTTGGAATACATACAAATCCCTAATAACATTACAAGAACGCTGTACCTTCTTAGTATCCCATTTAGATTTAGAATTTTACTGTTTGACAACATTTTTATTGAAGTGAACGTCAATATCAATTAAAATAGTAAGACATATGTTTGTCGAAATGTCGTTTTAAGTAAAATGTTATAATCCAGTGACTAATACAACTTGCTCAAATGAGCCGTTTTTTTATTTATTGCTGATTCATGGTTAAACTTATTCTTTTTTGTAATGTATTGCTAATGCAATTAAAATAAAGCAATTATTATTTTCTATATCTTCCAATTTTTGTCACACAATGCCATTATAAAATAAACATTTAATGCAAAGACTTTAGTTATTATCCTTTTAAATTTCCTTCTTCCTTAATTCACCCAAGACACATTTCTACTCCACCGCGACGAGAACTCCACGATTCTAAGAATAAATTCGAACAGCAAACGCTGAAGAGAAAAACGACACTTGAATAAAAACGACGAAGAAATTGATTCGCTTAAATTTTCACTGGAACTACAGAAAAAAAAGCGATTCTCCAAAGCAATTTGCGAAGTTCTTTTCTGGAAGTCGACGTCTCGAGCCACCGGCCGTCGACGCTTCGAAAATCCGAAATAGTTTTGCGTTCGGCTACCCTTCGTAAAATTTGATGTCGCTCATTCTTCTTCGCGCACCGCCCCGGAGCGCATCAAGGCAATTTCCGGAACGAAAGGAAAAAATAGAGTGGCAAAACGGTGTCATTTTTATCTCGACGAAACCGGGGTTGGAGCAGTGAGAATCGGAGCATGTCCTACATGGAGTTGAATTGTTACTGTCGATTCTACGAAATCTAAGCCAATTTCCCTTTCATGAAAGCTCCGCTTAAATAAGAAATAAAAATGTGTGTGTCGGTAAAAATGGTGTGTTACCAGTAATATTTGTGAGATCTTCGATAAGCTATAAAGTCACCTTCCTACCATTTGCCTAAATTCTTAATAATATTTTGAATAAAATTCGAGACTCATTTAAATCTAAAATTAGAAATCGTTATGAATTTGTCCAAAAAATACACACAATATAAAGATACCACAGGGTTATTTGTGTCTCGCTTGATGAATGAATATTTGCCGAATTAATTATGGAAAAAGAAATGTGGTGTACTGACCGAGATGGAGATAGAGCCGTTCGTGGTCAGGACTTATATAAGCGACTCCTTTTTGATTATACGTGACAAGATATATCAACGAACTACTTCAAAAATTTAATAATCACCATGACAGATTGATTTCTACTGCAGAGATTCAACAGGATAATAAATTAAGTTTTTCAGATGTTATGGTCATTAATGACAGTGGAACGGTTCACAGATAAAAAGGTTTCTTTAAATCAAAGAAATATTTCTTTGCTCGTATTTAAAAGAATCATTTTCTTCAATTAATACATATTTCTTTCAATGAAAGAAATTCGTGTTGACTAAAAGAAATATGTATTAACTGAAAGAAATAGTTCTTTTAAATACGAGCAAGGAAATATTTCTTTGATTTAAAGAAACCTTTTTATCTGTTGTTAAACTGATTTATATCGAAAACAAACAAATTCTAACCATATCCTTGAATTTAATTAAAATCACGCTTTGCAACAAAAAGTTAACATTATTATCAAAGAAAAATATAGTTTTAAATCTCTATAATCGATGTTTTTGAAATAATAACTTTAAGTTTTGAAAGAAATTCTATTATATAACAATTTTTCGATTCATTTTATTAATAAAATATATTTTATATTCAAAAAAACCCAAAGAAAAAAGTTATAATTTAATCCAAACCAAAGATCTGCAACGACATAGATTAATTTATGGGAATATATACTGGCATGCCAGAATAGGCCTTTTGTATGACAAGAAATCACACACAAAATATTATAAAATCACAACTGTAATTTTATTTACGCCAAAGTTCACACGACAAAATAAGTTAAAGCACAACAGAATAAGGCAACGAACGACAGAATAATACAATGCAGGACAAATATATATCAAAATAATTTTGACGGACATTTTCTTTTCTTGCAATATTTTTATATGGTTCTGTAAACTTTATTGGCGCTTCAAACACCTTGTTTGTCGCTAATCAAAGTTTGTTTGTTTGTTTGTCTACCCCATTAATTTAAATCCTCGAATTGTTTGAAAAATTAAAACAAATCCTAGAAAACGATAAACACAAAAGCTTTTTTTAAAAATACAAAAACTAAGCAAGTCATACTACAAAAGAGGAATGTTGTATGTAAAATAAAATGTAAGAATTGCCAGACTATTCGCTATATAGGCGGATTCAGCAACACAAATATGACGTATTAGAAAGAAGAACTACTATTTGACTATGTAATCAGTAATCATAGACTTGAAACGGGACACCAATTTCAATTTAAAGAATCTATTATCCTAGATATTCCTAAAAAGATTCATATCAGAGAATATTCACATAAAAAATAATTGTAATTTGAAGTTAGAGACAAGTTTTTTTTAGCAACATTTACAATCTGATTTTGTCTTATAACAATCCGATATATAGTTGATGACGCTGTGTTGTTTTAGAATTGTGATGCTGTTGCTTTGGAGAGACATATTTACTTGGTGTTTTAATGCTATTGAGGATGTACTGTCTATTTGAATACTTGTGTACGAGTTCCATTGGTAAATATACACTAATTTTTCAAAAAATTATTTATTCTTCGGTGCAAAAAGTATGCTGTGAATACTGACTTACTGAAACATATCTAGAAATAATCCTGAAATTGATGGATTAATAATTATTTTAATCCTAAAATAAACATCTAATATAACAAAAAGCTAAGTTGGCACCTTAACCCAAATTAAAAAAAACTACCCCAAAAAAAGGGAAAAAATAATGGTGACCTTGAACTAAGTGAACTAGTCCTTGATTTTTTATAGAATACCCATAATCAGTGTTTCCTTACATTTTTTTTTAAACGTGATAGCTTAAGTAATTACTGAAAAAAATATTCAATTTTCCACCCTTATGCTAATATCTCGAATGGGGTGGCATCGATTGAGCTGATTTTTGGTATTTACAGTACGTGTCACAGTATTACTCATTTGCTTTAATTTTAGCCCGATAGCTTTAGGGGCACTTCCCAGTGGCTTATCAGAGACAGAGCCTTTATTTATTAGCATACTTATAATTTTCGTCTTTCACTTGAATAATTACTAAAGGTAAAAATTAAATTTTGAAAAATTGTTTTGTTCAAAAAAATAAATATTATTTTATATAGGTTGAAAAAGGCGGATACTCGCCAAAACGTAGCTGTTAAGTAAAATATGGTTCAGATACAGTGAAGAATAAAGAATTTGCTCATCAAGCCGTTTAGTTTCTACTTGTTAAAGTAACACAAAGCGTTTCTAAGATATGATCTTCAATACTGTTCGTTATGCGGAAAGTTACGAAATTAAAATTTAAAATTACTGGTATCGAACGTTTGATAGAACAGTATTAAGGGCAGTATAGGGGTAAAATAATAATCAATCGAAGGGGATTATGATGAAAGCTAGGGGAAATAGAGGAGCAAACGCGAAATCCGTACCCCTTTTCGGTTATAAATAGACGAAAAATGGGGCCATGCAGCTTTACGGAGGTTTTGGCAATATTGAGCCCGTGGACTAACAAAAGACCGATATTGAAAGCACTGCAGGCCATACGGTAGCGGTCTCCGAGCGCCCGTACTAACGTAACAATAAGGACTGTTTCGCTGCAAGCTTAATTGGAACATATTGTAATGGAGGATAGTGAAAAGCCTCAGATACGAGGACATTGCGTACGAGGATATACGAGATACAAGACAATGTAACACAATGAGGGAATGAGTTTTTGTTTCTTATTCTTTCTTATAGTCTGAATTTGAACATTGTACTAGCAACGCTAGGCGAGATTAAATCATTCTATCATTTTCTTTCCAAGGCCGTGCAAAACCCAAACAGCTAATAATACGGCAACAATTTCTCAAATAACTACAACAAA
The DNA here is from genome assembly GCA_004143645.1 of Protaetia brevitarsis. NCBI lineage: Eukaryota > Metazoa > Arthropoda > Insecta > Coleoptera > Scarabaeidae > Protaetia > Protaetia brevitarsis. The sequence continues at coordinate 2,096,526 of RXPK01000134.1, forward strand.
TACAAAGCGAATCTCTAGCGAAAATTATGAGATTCCTATTCTATAGGTCAACTTGTAGAGGACTCCATGCAACTATGCACACACTCATATTAGATGGGTAAGCAATTAGGTCATCTAAGGTGAGTTCCGATGCAAACCAGTGGACGCTCTTGCGTCAAGTGGTCTGGAAAATTAAAAATTTATTAGATTTGCTTCTTAACTGTATACGATATCGTTGGTATACATATCCGCTGATTTACATGTTATATTCCGTTTGTAGTAGATGATATAAATTGCTATATACCGATCCGTGATGACATGGCAGAAAAGGTATATAGAGTCAGCAAAAAGTCGAAATATCAAGCAGAAATGAAACTATTCTATCCCATTAAATCAGCATATATGGGTCATCATGAAGTAAGGGGCATATTATATGGTCTTTGATTTTAAGACATCAAGCTAGCAGCAAAAAGTAAATGGAATTATTATTGTTGTGTCAACTGCTGATACACGTATCAAATAAATAATCGCAATTTACAGAATTCTTCTTAAAATAGAACTCACATAAATGTCCATTGAAACAATGACAAAAATACTTCAAACTGTGGCACTGGTAATACTGCAAACTTCTTGTAGATCCCTCACCACAAACTGCACTAAACTGGACGTACGTTTCAATAGCAAAGCTATCATCAACAGCAGAAACACTGAACCAGGTGAGGGGTCTACAAGAAGTTTGGAGTCCATTGAAACGATTTAACAACATTTTTACAAAGGCGATAGAAAATATACTAGTGGATTACAGAAATCCTAAGAAAATGAGGTTAAGATTAGGGCCTTTCCGTATGAAAGGATATCGCAATCTGATCAGCAAATTTCAAAGAACAGGGTCTGTAACTGGCCTACCAAGATCAGGAAGACCAAGAATTAGTGATGTTCAAGTTGCAGAAGTTCTTCAGAAAGATCAAAGCATAGCCAACACTAATCCGCTAGCAATCAGTAGTGTGAATTAAATATCGAAACGATTGTAAATGTCATAGATTGGCATTGGAAAACTTTACGTAAAATCCTGACAATATATCTTTACATACTGAAACTGCTTTTTGAATGAAATGATATAAGTTCTCCTATCAGGTTGGAGTTTTCTTTAGGAATATTGGCTCTAGTGAAAATTGAACCCAAATGGTTATTCCACATTTTACAGGCAGTTGAGGACCATTTCTCTCTACATGGTCGAATTAATACCCTAAAACTGTCGAATATCGTTTAGGAAGGTCTTCATTACGAGAAAGTGACCGTTTGGTGCGGTATCACTGCTAATTTTATCATTGGACCATACTTCTTTGAGGAAATACAGGTTGGAGAGGTTGTATCTGGTACTGTTAATGGTTAACGAAACCTGCAAATGTTACAAAAGTATGCCATTCCACAGATACAAAACGAGCATGTAGGGATTGAAAACATCATTTTATACAGGACAGAGAGCACCCCCACATATTTATGTTATCTTCAAGACCGTGTTATAAGCAGACATTTTGTAGATCCATGGCCCCTAGACCGTCTGATTTTAACCCAGCAGATTACTACCTGTTATTTAAAAAGTTTGGTGTTTAGAACACGACCAGCAACGCAGGATGAATTGAACTAATTATTAGGGATCAAATTGTTGCAATTCCGCTGAGTAATGCTGTGTAATACTTAGAGGAACAGTTAGTGATCGCCCAGCAGCAAAACGGACGACACATCGAACGTTTTCGTTAACCACTGTTGGATCTAAGAAATATCATTATTTAAGCAATCGAATCTCTCTCACATATTACTGTTAACTTAGTTTGCTAAAAATACACAATAAGATGAAATATGTCCTTATTTAAGATAATCTAGTATTCAATAATAATAATAATTTGATACAAAAGATCTATAACAAATAATGGAATGAAAACCTATCTTCTAAGCGAATGTTTTATTTAATAGTAAAACTCGGCAAAACCTTCCGACCCAGCTACATTCAGTGATTTCTTCTGAGGTGCTTAAAAGAGAGATAAATCCCTAAGAAATCTAAGAAGAAAAAGGTATATCATGATTTTATAAGCTACTTTAAAAATATTTTTATATAAAGCTTCATTTACACCAAAAAAGGCTCTATAAATTTTCATCAGTTGTTTGATTGATCGCAGTTATTACGTGAAAGCTCCCCGAGACGCGAGCCCTATCAATATCACTTTATTTCCGTATTGGTTAGATATGTCTTCATAAATTTGCTAGCTAAGACGACAAACCCGTCTATCCCTAAGGCTTAATGCACGCCTATCAATAGATATTAAGTGTTGCTACGCGTAGATCTACCAAAGACGATGTTTTTTGTTCTATCCAAAGCTTTCCTCAATGGACTTTACTGTATGGATGAAATTTGAAAATCAATGCACACACGGTACAAATAATACGTTATGCTTACGCGCATATGGAAGTTACGTCACATAGGAGCATACATAGCGCCACATATATAATTAATATTATATTAAAATCGATTTCGGCCGCGAGGGTTAAGGTGTTTTCACGATTCAATTTTCTAGAAAAACCACGAAAACACTTTGTAAACACACACGAAATTCGCTACAATTGTAGGAATAAACACGAGCCCTACTACACAGCAAAAAAAGTTGCAGTAAAATTACATGTAAAATCGTTGGTAACAAAGTTGCCTACAATTTTACAGGTAAATTTGCTTCATAAGGTAAAATTTCTACCATCTAGTAAATTTTACATGCTGATGTGTTTTTCAAAGATTGTACTGTAAAATTCGTATGTAATATTTATATGAACTCTATATTTACCGAACAGTGAAGTAATTTTCATATGTATTTTTATAAAGAGAGCAAGCAACTTACCTAATTCTTTTATAGCACCTAATAGGTCATACTGAATTGCTCAACCAAGGATCAAGAATGAACACGCTTACGCGAAACCTACGATTGTTTGTGACGTACATGATATCATTGAGCCAATAATAAGTTCGGCAAACGAATAGAATTACCTACGCGCACAGATAAATAATCCAATAACCATCACATTGCGGCGTATGAATTTCGTATTTTCCATGATATCTATAGTTTTACCCGAAAATTCAAGTAAAAACAAATAAATATAAAAGATCCTCATATTTTACAGCAAAATTAATAGTTCACTAGTAAAATTACTTTTAAAGTGCACTAAATACCCCAAAAAAATGTCAATTTTACACTTTTAAGTAAATTTTCAGAGTAAATACAAAATTGTACATGTTTTTTCCTGTATTTTCTTTTAGAATTTTTGTTACATCTTAAACTTACATGAAAAAGCTATAAATTTTACCGAAATTTCTTTTTTCATGTTAAATATCCTAGAAAAAACATGTAAAACAAAATTTACATGATTTATTGTGGTAAATTCACAACGTTATTACATGTAATATTCCTGATTTACCATGGCAAAATTACTGTAATTTTTTACAGTGTAGATGGCGACAAGATATATAAAGTAAATTTCAACTTAAAACGGGCTTTTTTAAAGCAAAGCTGCATTTGAATTACATTAATTGGTAGTTGTGAATAATTTGGATTTTAGCATTTTGCTATTTACCATACATGTATTTTATTGTTTTCGATACGCTCCTTAATGACGTCATCTGACCGGCCTTGGCGAATTTGAGATTCAAAACGAGCATACCGTATTATTTGTACCGTGAATGCACATGTAGAACGATAAACAACCAAAATGACGTATCAGTTTATCGACACACCTAAATAGAAGAGTTTCTTCTAATCAACGCAATATACAGCTGTGGTTAAAGATTGCACCTCTCAGTAGATTTCATGTTGTTAACCTTTTTCTAGGACAGATATTTTGTTATATTATGGCTTCTATAGATATACTAATAATTGTTTGGGCATTTTCAAGTTTCTAAGCTATCAGTTTTCTCCGTCATAGGGAAAAATATTGCGACTGCAATAATAGCATACAGTGGTACAACAAATTATTTATATCTATAAAAACTACCATTCGTAATGTATTTTACTTTTCTTAAGAGGGGCAGTCTTGGTTATCGCGGTGACCTCTCCTCAAATATACATAAAAAACAATTAGTAGTTGCTATGGGTATCTGTATGTTTGCTTGTTAATGTTTAGGATTGTATGATAACAAACGTACTTATGTAATATCAACCAAAAAAAAAACTCTAAGAGGGTCCAGCGTCTGACGTAAATCAAAAGAAAACGGAAAGAAAGGCGTCGAAGCAAAAAAAAACATATCCAACTACTTATATAGTTATAGTTTTCTTCAAAACACCCACAAGGGTTTCAATTCAATTCAATTTAATAATGGGCGCCATTCACTTCTTTCCGTGTTTCTTTGTCCACTTTCATTTTCGCCAGATCGCTACGATCTATGGAGATTGGCAGTGAGAGAGTGAGATAGCTATTCAAATAATAAGTTGTTTTCGGTAACAAGTATTACGATATTGTTAACCGCCATGAGATTCAGATCACACCACTAATGTGTTTTAGTGTAGATACAAAATCATAAAGCCTAACTAAGCATGTCCAGGTTTGAGTGTAAATGCACTCAGTCAAGTCAAATAGAGATTATCAACTTCGATAGCAATATTTCATTATGTTCTTCATGGTGAATTGTGAGAGCGATCCAAGTAGACTAATACGCAAATATTTTAAGTCCCAAAAAAAAAATCTGCCTGCAATTTGACATTATCGACGCGTGTTTACTCATGCCTTCCATCACGAAAGACAGTCAATTGATTCAATCACGACGCAAGGGGATCCGTAGATAGAGAGAAAAAAACTTTGTCGCAAACTGTGTAGGGCGTAAGAAGAAAATATATGTACATACGCAGTATACAAATAGAGCTCTTCCAAGAATATTTTAAGAGGTTTTATTGTTTCGTTTAAATAAATTAGAAGCGAGTGGGTGGCGTATCAGACCTTCGCAAGCCATTGTATGTTTCCCATTTGTTGGTGGAACAACACCGCCTGCCACCGCACAGCTTCCCTAGCGTTTCTTTGTGTTGTATATGGAACATCAACACAACCACAAGCGTATAAACATTCGATAACAATCTGCTTTTGTTCCATCGAAAATTGGCTAGGAAAATTTTGATCAGTTGAGAAATATTGACAATGCATGACGTAAGCTACAATGGTACAAAAGAAACACACACATTGAGACGGACGTTTGACGTTTAAAATATTTAATAACACAGTATAACAATTGATACGTTTCTCACTTGGCATAACATGCAACTTACTTGCCAGGGTTGTGCAAAATTGATTCAGAATTAATCTTTCTATCCATTATTCCATCATTCATAATAATTTCTTATTTCATTCATTACTCAAATAAATATTTTCATAATTTCATTTTATTTATACATCATATCATTTTCATTCAAATAATTACTTTATTGCAATAATTATTTCTAGCAGCATTTCTTCATTAATCTATGTTGCCAGACAATTAATGTTTGGGTACTTGTGTGTATGTCTGATTATTTGTGCGAAGGCTGAAGAAGAGATTGGTGGAGAGAAGCGTATATATTTTTCAAAGGATCAGTTATTATATTATATTAATTGGTAGAAGGGATGGAATTTTTTTTTTTCTAATGCCGCGATCGGCAAGGAAGAGGAATTATTTCAGCAACCTCGTGGTTAGGACAAAGGAGGAATTCATTTTTTAACAATGAGGGGTGGAAGTTCGTGGATGAGGTGTATTATTTTTAAATTTAATAATGAAAATAACAATAATAATAATCCTTATTAGCCACTAGATCTAGCAGATATGGACTTTGTCAACAGCAACAAAAAGAAATTACAAAATAATAGCAGTAAAATATATGTATAAAAAAAGAAAAGAAAATTGACATGCTAAGAACCTAGACAGCTCAAGAAAAATACTCAGATATCTTATAAAAACAATTATCAATAAAAAAGTTTCGGATTGAAATTTTAACTAACTCTCATACTAGACTCATTACGCAGTCTACTCGGCAGTCCATCGTAAACCTTGATGCAGGCGTAGCCCGAACTTTTCTCAAACAGTGCAGTTCGATGTTTGGGAATGCGCAAGATACTCAAGTGTCTCCTATTGTGAGTTGTATTAAAATCATCATTACTAACAAAGTCTGTATATATGTGTAAATGCATATATTGCACACCCATGCAAAAACAATAAGGGCAGAGACATGGTACGGTGGCGCTGAAATAATGGTAGGCAAGAATCTGTCTGTTTTAATGAAAATATGCATCTGATTATTCTTTTCTGTAACGAAAGCACCGAGAAAAGTGTAGGGAGAGGCCCCAAAAGATAATACATGTGAGCATGATAGAACGCCAAGATAGCATCACGATTAACACTAGTTCGCAGCTTGGACACGGCATAACTAAAAGAACATAGCTTAGCACAGAGTGCGGAAATATGATATTGCCACGAAAAGACGTTGTCAATAATGCATCCAAGAAATTTTGTATTTGAGGTAATAGGAACAGTTTTTGAGTTTAACCGTATAAGCAAAGATTGGTCGCGTACCTGTCTACCTGTATTGAAAGATAATAAGCTAGTTTTAGTTTCATTAATCTTTAAGCGGTTATTATTACACCATTGTGACATGTTATGTGCATATGTAGTTCCCTTCTTTGACGTCTCGGCTACAGAAGAATCAGCAAAAATAATTGTAGTACCATCGGCAAATTGGTAAATGTCATTAATATTAAAATTATCACTCAAGTCATTCACATAAATCAAAAACAGTAAGGGACCGAGAACAGAGTCTTGAGGTATGCCCTGGTAATTACTGATGAGCTTGTAGTGTTGTTATAATTAATAGCAATAAATTGCTTACGATTACCTAAGTATGATATGAGCAATCGTAAGCCCTGACCTCTAATCCCATATCGTGACAGTTTACGCAGTAGCAAGTTATGGTTGACCAGGTCAAATGCTTGACTAAGATCAAAGAATAGACCTCCACAATCTTACCTTCATCCAACATTTTATATATGTTAGTCAATGATTTGAAAATTGCTTCATCTGTAGAGCTACCACCGATGAAACCGAACTATGCCGGGGTAGAGAATATTATTTTTAGTCTAGAATACATTATTTTCTCAAATATTTTAGCAAAACATGACAAAACAGAAATGGGCTTATAATTACTGACTTCTTGTTTATCACCTTTTTTAAACACTGGAATCAATTTTGCTGTTTTCAAAATACCCGGAAATACCTTCACGAAATGAATTATTAATTATGGTAGATAAAGGCGGAGAAATGATGCAAGGGATTTGGTCAGGCCCAGAAGATGATTTACGGGAAACGTCAATAATAGTATTGAACACTTCGCTCTCGTCTGTTGGATAAAGAAACACTCTGACAGATTGGTCTGAACTGTAAATCGTCAGATATACAATTATTGTCACTATATGTGACAATCAAGAAATTAGTGGCCCAAAAATTTATTTAATTTCCTTAATTCATTTTCCTTGCGTTTTGACGGAATTCCGTTTTCCGTCAAAGGTAATATCTTTTCTTCGTCTATTTCATCTTTCAGAGTATTCTTGTCACACCCGTTATACAATTAAAACAATTTTAATTGAGTCACATAAATTTCAATACTATTGGTCAAATTTAAAAAACAAACAAATGACAAACAACACATACATTTTAAAACGTTGTAAACTAACAACTAAGTCCTTATACCTACTTCAATCAGAGTTTTTTTCCGGATGATATTACTGAATTACTGCCACCTGTACTGCTGGCACTGCCTCGCTATAAGTACCCTTGGGTGGCTTTGAGCTCTGCGGTGGCGTTTCACAGTCCTCTTCTTTTTATTCTTAATGGTCTGACTTCCGCCTCCCACCTTAGGTTTCTGTTTTGTTTCCTTAGCGGTTTGGTTTGCACCTTTCACCTTGGATCTTTTAGAGTCACAACGACGTGGTATCTGCTCGATCCACGTACTCTCCTCCATTTTCATTTGCTTTCTCAGTTTCTAGACCTGGGCGCCAGATATTTTTTTCTGTTGCTGTAGTCCGTTGCACTTCTGCAACAATGTTTTGGGCAGTGTCACTGTATTGTCTGGTACTCACCTCCAAGATAGTGTTATCGGTTTCCGCAGTCCCGCCAGAAGAGGTTTCCGATGCCCTCTCCTTAACTCTTCGTTCTGGTTTTAAAAGTAAAAGGGAAAGGATTGTTCTGCATCTGCATAGGACTGGATTGGTAAAGATTGGACTAATGGATTGGACTATGGGAGCCACGGATCCCATCGGCCTAATCCGCCACCTTAGGATTTAGGTGTTTTGCTGAGGTTGTCTCATGGTACAACAGTCACAAAAATTCTGCTCTACGACCGGCGCCGTTATTCCTGGTGCAGACCAGTAGCTATGACACTACAGCTCGGTCACGAGATTTCTTATCGACCTTAACTAATTTAGACCGCAGTGTTTTGCTTGCAAAGTGGTACCTCGAGTAGGATGGGGTAAGATGCCCCGCACTGCGATCGCCAGCAGGAAGACGCTATGCCTAGAAGGACTGAGTTGCGCACCTGCTGCTGACCTCGTCCCTCACCACCATTGTTTAGAAATAATGACCATCAAATTTTTATTCTCACCGTCAACAGCTTATATTAATTACACAAACCAATTTAATGAAATATACGAATGAAAATATGTTGCAATGAATGGCTTGAAAGTAAAAATTGATTGATAATATAAGTTAAAACTTCTTAAAATCAGATAATATTGGCTTTTATGATTTCTGATTCTGCAGCTTATTACTTTACTGGCACAAAAGTTTTTTTAATAAAGAAATATCTTAAAATAAAATTTGGTTCTATCGTTCAAAGTTCCATCAATGTAAGGGGCTTGTAGCTTGCATATACGTACGATTTGTAAAAGAGATATCAACATGCATAATAAATAAGTCCCTCGTCTTTGGAGCAAATAATTGATTTCGATTAAACCAGATATAGATGAAAATTTAAAGCCAGAGTTCGAAGACTGTAACATTGCTCCCTTGTAAATATAAAAAAAAAGTATTGAGATATTAAGAAAACAAACGGCATCATCTTAAAGGCCATGAAATAAAAAAAATATTAACTTGTGTGTCACCGTCCCTGACAGACGTCAGCCCAAAGTGCTGTTAGTAACAGTTGGGGGGAGAAAGGGACTTAAAAAGGATGCTTCATTCCCTTTTTTTTAGCAAGATTACATGTTACTTTATTGTTTTCAATCAAGATGACTTCGTTCCTCTTACATAACTCGTTTAGTTTTTCTAGGCATCATGTCTTCCTAGAACTGATTACGTGTGAACACAGGCCTTGACAATTGTGACTACCGGAAATTATGGTAATATAGTAACAATTAATGTCATCAGTAGTTTTTGTCAACATGCTTGCATCTGAAAGATAGTAACATTAAAGGTGTTTAAAGAAAACCACCAATACAATGCACTTCAGGCAAAATCCAGGAGGGAAAAGAGTAACCATATTGAAAAAAGTTGCAAATAAGAAAACTGTTTGCTAAGAAATGGTGGAAATAGCTTTTATTGGTTAAAAATATTGACATTTTTGTAGTCATGATTTATCAAAGAATTACATGGTAATCTCACTTTTTACTTCACACTTGACATAGCATATACTATCTACACATACTTTACTCAGATGTTCCAGAAAATAAAATTGCAATATTTAATGAATTTGGAAGTCAGTCATAAAACACAAGTTGAATATAAAGTTGGAACATTTTTTTGTGAATTCCTTTGTGGTGTCATGTTACGATATGCTCATAATTTGATTAAAATAACTTATACTACCAGGATATCTGTAAATGTTTGACGGAAGAAGCTTTGTGAAGTAGTTCAATTTAATTACTTGCGAACGAAATATGAGATCTGGAAAGAAGAAGGATTATTTTGCTTCAACATCAACATAAAATAGTGTAGAGATCCCTCCACCCCTTGACGAACACACATTGCCGTAAAGAGAACAAAATAAGTTTTACGAATACGTAATGTAAGATTCATATTCTTGTTTGAAAAAAAAAAACTCCAAGATGATGGTCTAGTTCGAACGGTATTCCTCACAGCAGAAATTTTCTTGTGTCAAAATATTCAGAAAAAAAACTTCTAGTTTCAGTCTACAAACTTTGAAAGTTGTTTATCAAGTTAAAGTTGTAGATCAAGTCACCTAAATGATAAAGGATTCTATCCAGACAACCTTGCATGCAGCCTGAAACTGAAACAAGATTATTTAACTACTCTGTAATAAATTTGAATAACAATTTATCTGGTTAAAGAATAGTCCTAATAATACTTTGTTCAAATAACGTTTTATTCAAATGATGTCCGATCACATCATTCGACAATAGCTTAATATCTAATAAAATACAATTGGTCAGTTTTGTTTAAATAATTATTTGAATAAAAAATATTTCCGAAATTGCAATGGCAATTTTAGTAGGATAAATACCAACGATAAAATCCTAAGCTAACTTTTATACCAGGCTCCGTATAATAACACAGGATTTTTACAAACTTCACGATGGAATGCGAGGAAGAGCAATTTCAATTAAAATTCAAATTAGCCGGTATATAAACAGACCGAAACCCAGTTTCGGCTTCGTGTATACAGTTTTTCCGCTCCAGAAATTTCAGCTACACATGCACCCATCGATTAGTTTTCAATTTAAATGGGCCTACTGAAAGATTACGTTCTAAAAAAGAAAAGAAGATTAATTTGATATTTTTTGCAGCGGCAACGACTTTCAATGGGTTTCCCGTACCCTTTGAAAAAATATGCGTATTTCATAATTACTTAAGCGAATCAATATTAAGAGATTTAATTAAAACGGCACGTGATTCTATTCGCTGATGATGTTGAGGGATACTTTTTTTCTGTAATAAATATTGCAATCACGTTCGGTAAACGGAACGAAAGCATGTTGTAATCCATGAGTTTTATGGTGTAGCAGTAAAAAAAAATCAGGCAATATCAATTTGCCGACGGACTGAATAATAAATGGCACATTGAGTATAGACTTAGATAGAAAAAGTTCGTTCAATATCGGATGGCAAAAGGAAGGACAATTTATGATAGTAGCAGGTGTGAGCATTATAACTTCTATATTAACTTTCTCTCAAGAAGATATAAAATCATTTCTGTAAATAAGGGCGAAATTGGAAGCTTAGATATGTACAGACAATAAAATATTTTTGTATTGGTAACACAAATTCGTAAAACAGCACTTATTAAATATTTGGAATTATAATATAATCCATAATAGGTTTTTAATTTCAAGTTTCGAAGGAAATACTTTCTAAATTTTTCATATTTAAATTCTTAGCTCCAACATGATGATTGATTGGTGATAGGTAGTTTTTTATCGAATATTATTCCTCTAAATAATGGTAATAGTCTGAAATACTTTCATATCTTTGTAAAATCGTTAAAAAAAATAATAAGTTGTAGGGCGTTGTATGTACAGCGACGAGATTTTAAAATAAGACCCCTGTAAGCAAAAGTTAAACTTATCCAGTATATGTAGGAGTTTAAAGCGAATCTTCGTCCTAGAGAGAGTACGTTAAAATAGTAAATTGTAATTCTGTACGTATACGGTCGACCATTTGTGGATCATATTTAAATATTTCTTCATTGCCGTTGCATTATTTTTACTTATAACAGCGTTTGCTTTAAAATTTATACTAAAACGACCGATAGGTGATATTGAAAACCATATATATTTATGGAATTCTTTTCCGAATAATGTATAACATAAAATATTACCATCCAGTAAATTTCAAATAATATATGAAATAAATGAAAACTAACAATGGAGATTTAAATGTTATATAATCCAAATCCCTTTATACCCTGCAGTGTAGCGATAGATTTAAATGTTTGAAATTTAAATACATTTTGGCAGCTGACAATTTGATTGTAAAATAATACCATATTTATATTGAAATGCTTTGAAGTTACAATTTTTTTTTTTTTTAGAATACTGCAAGCTGTTTTAAATGTTTGTTCTACATATATGCGAATTAGAAATAAAATCAAATTTCACATGCTATATAGGATCTAAGATCTAGTAGAAGAAACTTTATATTTTATTTTTATGTGTGACCGATTTGTATTTTAAATTATATAATCTAAATAATGAATAGATTTAGGGTAAAATCTGTTTTATTGATAGTTATATAAGCATTATAAGGAATACAACATATGTATACTTTGTGAAAAATCAGTTGAAACTGAAGTTGTAACATAACTTTCTTTTAAATCTCCTAAAAGTTAAGCGGTGACACTACAACTTGCATTTCATACGGAAAGGTTTTTTTAAATAAACGAATTATCAAATATATAGGTACTTTAATAAGTTTTAAAGATTTAATAACTTAATTATTTGTTAAAATAGATAACTTTTCGATGCTATTTTATAGCTTTTCTTGTTAAATTAATCTGCATATAGATGTACTGTAAGTTTGAAACCAATACATGAGTATTTCACACATGTTTCTGCTACAAGTTTTTATCATTTATACAAAAACACATCTGCCACTTGTCTGGACGTGATCAGTCACAGGAATGTACAGTGCCCTCCAGATTTAATATCTCCCCTTCGCAAAGAGTAAATATTAATACTACTTCCGCATAGCAAGGTCAAGCACTTGGGCTTAGCTCGGATTCGCAGGTAGAAAAGAGTATATAAGAGTATATATCACTGTTGAGCAGGATGAAATTATATTCTCTTAAAATATTTACAGGACAAAGGAATTTTACCAATGAAACATTTGCATATATTAATCCTGTTAGCTGTTATCGCAAGTTCACTAAACTATAGGCGTTTCTATTCCTTTAAAATTTGTTGTAAACTTCTCCTAAACCCCTCACCACAAACTGCACTAAACTGGACGTACGTTTCGATAGCAATCGATCATCAGCAGAAACACTGAACTAAAAAAAAAAGTAAATGTTTTAGTTCAGTGTTTTGGAGTATTTTTGTTATCCTTCAAAATTTGTTTTTGGCTTGGTATTATTCATTCATATCTGTTTTTATTGTATACATTTATTTCTTATTTATATTGTATATATGTTGTTAATATGATTGTACTGACTGACTATTATCTGCCCATTTATATCAACGAAAACTTTTAAGCGCGTCATTATGAGAAAAACGATTTCATGCACTGATCCAATGCACGTCCTTTATAATTGGGTTGCCTTTTATTAATATGTAATAAAAGCACATCACTATCGATTTTATCGGGCAAACTTATCCATCAATCGTAAACTAAACTGGAGGTACGTACTATTCATATCTGCCACCTGCGAATCCGAAGCTAGTTGAAGCGCACGGCTTAGAGCGTGTGGTAGAAAGTATAAATACATGGTCATAAGGGGGAGACATTAGAAAAGAAGCGTACTGTACATTAAAATGTGTTTTTTCACGCGTATGCTGCAAAGCATGTTGTTCTTTCTTTACGTTCAGTATAATATAGTTGTCAATCAATTATGTTCAAACATTTATATTCGCATACTTTTTTCTCTAAAGATTTTGGCATTTTTTTTTGCAGAAATATCTTCTCAAGAGCAGGTTGCTTTCGGAAATGACGTTTCTTACATGTTAAACATTTCTGGACACTTTATTTATGAAAACTAAATTATTACAAATCATCCTAACCCCGTGCTCCACCTGAAAAGGTACTACACGAGGCTACCTATTCTAAGTACTATATGGGTTCCATTACAATTGAAATGATCCTACTCTAACTAAATAACTTCCCTATGATTTTTAATAACAAAAATATAATACAGTAGCCTCTCGACCATACGAATATTACTTTTGAAAAATGATAAAAAATGTAAAATGTGATTAGTTCACATAATCGCGAGTCTACTGTAAATCAGTCAGCTATCAGTTATTATTAAATGCGCCCATGGAACGACTTTCGTTATCTCCCAGCATTCGCCAAGGACACTAATTATATATAATATACTTATATAAAATCAATGGCCACGGAGTAAGAGAAAACCATGGCAAAAACCTTACTCTGGGAGGATCTGGGAAGAAGTCCCAGACCTTATTACTGATAGCAACAAATTATTATTATCCTTCTGAGTGCCGAAGAAGCAGCCTCCACGTCTCCTCAAATTCCGACAGCCTTGCCGTTCTCGCGTAGCTGCTCCCTTTTCACGCATTCAGAAGTTGAACATTTCTGGACAGGTTGGCAGTTATGAACAGCAAAACATCGTGTATAAACATTACACTACTCTGATGCAACAAGAAGGTGTTCCTGCAAGTTTCTAACCTATTGCTAAAGATTTCATGCAACATTGAAAATGTTGCGAAACATTGCAAATACAGAATGTAAAGATGTACGTAACTGCATAGCAATTAATTATAAAGAAAAAAACATTGGAATTTTAACAAAAGGCATTAGTAGTATTTAGTGTACTTTACATTCATGTACTGTAATCATAAAATTGTAAGATTGTTACGTAGACTTTCACGGCCGGAATCTACTGTAAAAATTTTCCCGGGCTGTTGAGCCGTGGTCTAATCACTAAACGACGAGCCATTACGAAGGAAACTTCGACTTCGCCGCTGAAGATGTTCACCGCAGTTGTGAACGAAACGTACGGAAGTAATTCCGCTAGACCACGACTCAACAGCCCAGGAAAACTTTTTACAATAAAATTGTATAATTACAACGTAATGTAAATTTCCTTAGCAACTTGCAAAATTACTATAATATTCCTGGCCAGGAATTACGCTGTAAATCCCAGGATTACTATGAACAATGCTGTAATCTTTTTTACATTGTGTACTTGGGTTTACTCGCCTCATGAGTGTGGGTTCGTGTTGCCCAGCGATTTAATAAGAATGGCCAAAAGAAGAGTATGTCTAACCGTTGTAAAAAAGTATTCACTTCCCCCTTCTTCGCCATCGCTAGTAATAACCAAGAAGAAATTTTACAGAAAACTTGTTAAAAGCAATCAAATTTATAATTTATGAAGTAAATATTGAAAGTTTGAAGAAATGGAAGAACACTATTAATGTTTTATCACGCCAACTATTTACAAAGGTAATTTTTTAATTATTTTTAATTATACACATTGCCCTTTCAATTAATAAAATTCCCTTCTCTGACAAAAACAATCTCATTATTATTATTATTTAAATCATTATGATCCGTAGCATCTATGTTATATATTCCATGTCTTATAATTTTAAAACTTTTAAAATATGAGGGATTTTATATTCCTTTACATCACGTGTATTTATACGGTGTATTTATAGACACATAATTATCTTGTACGCACCGCAGGTATAAAAATGACCGTTAAAATCTCTACAAAACTTTTATAAGATCTTTTGTCAAAGAATTTTTATAGTGTAATATCCGCCTACAAGTCAAGCAGGACTATTACCAATAAAAAGCATTTTCTTTATATTAATGTGGGCTGTGTGCTGTTTGGTACAAATAAGCTCTCTTTGTTCTGTGTGGTAGTCAACCTCCTGGCTAGTTTATGAATATGGATGGATTAAGTCAATCCATTGTCCACATAAAGACCAAGGATTTTGGCACTGCTAGAGTTACCTCAGTTTAACAGAAAACCCAGCCTGCTATGACTTGCTTGAATTCAGTATTAATTTATTGATGTTAACTGTTCACATACGTGCTATAATATTGTTTTAGTATTTTCGATCAGTTCGCTAGTTATTTCCTTTGGAATGTCTGATGCAGCGTTATTGACCACCAAATTCGACCACAAATGTCGCAAAATTGTTTTCAAAATGAGGAAAATTACTGCGGGCAGTGGATTATTTTCTGTAAAATAAAAATTAAAGAGCTTGCAAATCTAGTTAAAACCATCCAAGAACACACTGTATACTCGTCAAAATTATAATTAACGTATTCAATACCAGGCAGCTTGGAACACCAAAAGCCAAAAGCATGAACTAATTAGTACGTGAATCTCTTTAATCTACCTAATGGAAAAATAAAACGAAGGCTTTACAGCTTATGTGTTTTCGGCGATCAAAAGGTAAGCCGGTATTTTCACTCGATCGATATTCAATTAAATTACTGTATTATGTAATCGTATAAATAACGATGCAATATGATTTTCGCGGTATTTTACTCATTTGATTCGCGTTTCCCGAATTAATCATCTCATCATTTTGAGGATATTCAAATCTACTAATCCGATAAAGTAAACAATTCCTCAAATTTCCCACATTCCCACAACTACGGATCCAGTCCCCATTTAATCCGTCCAACAACAACCGAAAATCGAAGCATTCCCTCGTCGAAGCATCAAGGTTAAAAGTCCTTCGCCGAACAAATCCAGAAACAATTTGCGATATACATATATTTCGCGGTCGCA
This sequence comes from Protaetia brevitarsis, assembly GCA_004143645.1. Taxonomy (NCBI): domain Eukaryota; kingdom Metazoa; phylum Arthropoda; class Insecta; order Coleoptera; family Scarabaeidae; genus Protaetia; species Protaetia brevitarsis. The sequence continues at coordinate 2,112,938 of RXPK01000134.1, forward strand.
AGTGAAGTGCTGTACAGACAAGACGGAATAATCGCAACTCAGATGATTTATCGACTACGAAATCCTAGGAAAGTCCCCGATTGGTATCCGTATATATATATATATATGTAAGTATATACCACTCGGATATCTGGAATTGTCGGGCGAATTGTTCGCGGTATCTTCTTCGGAGTTCGTGACCCAGATTCTGTAGACTCTGCAGATTGCCAGATATGGACATAATTCGTGACGGTGACTGCATGCCGCCGAGACGAGGCTAGTTATTCGGTGCAGAGGAAATCAAACGAGATCAAGGCGGAATCGGAACGATGATTGAATTGTTGTAGTGCAGTGCATAGGAATTACGATTGGAATATTGACTGCTTCCGTGTCGTACGTTGCAAGAAGGATTTTTATACATTTCTTTTAAATAATGTATAAATAATATCAATTAAAGAAGACCTAAGCAGCTTAGTTTAAATTTTACTTGAATTATTTCCCAGAAATTTTAATCTTGTTTGCTGGTTTTGTATTTGACTGGCCAAGTTTTGGTAGTTGCAATTGCTGAACAATATAATAGTAATTTGGTTATATTTATGTAAATAAAACTTTCTTAAGATTTATGTATTTGCAAACATGTCAACAAAATAATATATTAATATTTTTTCTATAGTGCCATACGATTAAGCGTGGAGTGCTGCAAGGGTTTGTTGTAGGCTCCTTTTTATTCTTGATTTACATTAATAAATAAACGAATAAGAAATAAATAAGCGCGTTTCAAACAAATTGTCTAAGATAGCAAAGAAATGTGAATATTTTTCTAGCATGTATTCTTAGGAGGGCAGATAAGAGTCATTTTTTTATTTTCATTCGAACTCAGCCATATGATTTGCAATTCACGAAAAAAAACTCCTTACCCTTGTGCCTTGGTGACCTGGTGCAACTAAAAAAGTGATAGCTTCAATGCAATTTACGATTCTCTTTAGATTAGGTTAGAATAGGGCTGAGGTGGCTCAAGGACCTGTTTCACCGCGACCTATTCAAATTTATTGGGGGATCCCAAAAAGACGCTCTCTAATTTTGCCCTGTTAATCCATACCTGTGATCCTTAAGAACGGCTTCTTTGTGTAGCTGGCTAGCTATGTGGTTCTTCACGGCCATTACTAGAAACACTGTCCTTGCCAGGCCGTCGCATTACTACAGCACAAAAAATGGTGTTTCTTCCCCTTCTTAGCAGAATCTGCAAGTAGCATCATTAACCAAACCGATGTTATACATATGCCTATTTAGCCTACAATGACCCGTCAGCAGACCTATTATCATTTTGACAGTTTTCCTTTATTTACTCAGTAGGTCTTTAGTAAATTCAGGCCTCTGTTCTTTTAGAAGCTCTTTTGCCTGTCTCTGTCCCGGTGACTTTTGCCACCACTCTCTAGACTCATCATGTATCCATCTGTTAATGGATTTTTTAATTTGAGATTTGATAATGCCAAGAGAAGGGTCAGCTCTAACAAATTATTTTGACGAACCTCGCCTGGCCATATTATTCGCAGCCTCATTTCCCCTTACGCCCGAATGGCTAGGAACTCAGGCCAATGTTAAATTTCCTTTGGATAGCCACCTTATTTATGGCGCAAATCAGCTTAAAGTCCACAATTACGGAACTAATCGCTTTAAGTGTGGACTGACCAGAGAAAGATAGCGACGCTTTCACCTAATTCAATCCATATTTCTATTTCTATGACACAATAATGAATTGCAGTAACGTCAACCTGGAACACCGTTGTCTCTGCTGAAGCTTACTGGAAGTGTTTTTTTAAGCTTGTTTGAGTCTGCTGTTCCAGCTCCGACGCTGTAGTCAATTTTAGAACCGTCTCTATACCAGTTCGAGTACGCTCTTACTGGAGTGCTTGTTTTCCAGCCCTTCTTATCTAGTATTCTGGATTCTGTTATGAGATGATAGCTTCGATAAATACTCCTGCATCGTAATCAATGAGCAAGAGCTATGAGAAAGACAAAAAGTGTTTTTCTCGGACTATAGCGGAACAATATCAGCGGACCAACAATGCTGAATTTTCTGCAGCATCACCATGTCATCAAGATAACTTCAAAAATTGCAAATATCATTGAATGTGAATGAATCTATGAAATTTCTAAGATGCCCTTTTATTTTACAGAAAGAAGTCTCCCTATTTCTCAACAATAATATGAAGTACAATAAACAGAATTGGAAAGAAAAATGCAAGATCTTTTATTTTTAGCATGTTCGGTATTTCTAGTTGACATTAAGCAATCCAATGCATTAAACTCAACTAATTTCAAGCGAAATCCAAAATATCGTAGAATTATATCAGCACTTCGCTAGTTTTGTTAGTAAATTAAGCCTTTTCCATCAACACTAATTAATGATAATTTTACTTTCGTTTCAAATTGTCAAAAAAACATTTCTTTAAAGAGTCGAAATTAACGAAAAAATATTATAAAGATAAAGTACTAATATCCTCTCACGTAGAATACATTTAAAAAAAGATTTTGAGAGTCAATTTAACGTTTTTAGGAGATTGGTAGAATCCTTTCTGAACGTTTTCTGTTAATACAAAAGAGAAAAAATAGATTGGTTTTCAATTCAAAATATGTTATATGCTTGCAAGCATATATCTTTGCAATTGAAATTTGTTTAGTCCAAGTTTCAGAAACTCTTCATCAAATAATTCCTTTCCCAATTTACGAGCGTTAAAAACAACAAATGTAGATGTTGACATAGCGAGTTCAGTAAAGAAAGCAGAATTATGGTTAAATTTTCTCAGATGGTAGCACGCGAAATATTTCAATGCGGCTCACAAGTTAAACAAGGATGGACAGCTAACCTTGATATAGAATCTAATCTAATACACTCTTCAGGCCATAACAAACGATTACAACTTTCCGGGGTTAATTTCTTTGCTTTCGTTCTCTTCCAATTGTTTGTTTAAGGTTGCCGCCTTACTTTGTTAGCTTTCCTGGGCAAGAAGCTGTAGTTTAATTTCACTTAAGTATTATCTAGATTTCAAGTTCAACACTTTATAATGATTATTGCTGTTAGGCAAATATATACAAAGACGACATAAAAAATATCAGTAAAAAGTATCATTTACACTAACTTCGGATTTGAAGAGTTTGTGTGGTTATTGTTATTGCTAAGACAATAAATGTGAAAAAAAATCCTCTTTTTCCCGATTAGAAAATGCGGTGAAAAATTGGTGGATGCGCCGAGTAAGACAAGGTTATTCTTTATAGAATGAATAGAATAATGTCTACGGTTTTGCTGCGTAATCAACTCCAAGATATAAAGATGTAATAATTGTTAGTGAATGGACCGTGAGAAGAAGGCTTCGTGCTGCTGGATAGTCTTGTAGAAGGATGGCTACAGATTCAGCATTGCAAAACTAGCAGCACGTTGTAAGATTGGTCGTTGCTAATCACCGAACGTGAATGATGGGGACTGGAGTAGGGTACTGTTTTCAAATGAGTCCCGTTTTTTTTTACAATAATATAGGCCAGACGGATGTCGGCAGGTGTGGAGAAGAATAGGAGAAAAATACCCCTCCAGCTTGTATTGACGAACGACTTCCATTTGGAGACGAGTCGGCTATGGTTTGGCAGAAATCCATTTCAAGTATTGTTCACACAGAGATGATCTTTATAACGAATGGTTCCCTGACAGCTCCACAGGTACGGAACGGAAGAAGATCTAGAAGATAGTGATTATGAAAGGCATGCTTTCATAATCACTATGGGTAAGCATGGCATTTTCATGCAAGATAATGCTAGATCTTATGAAGGCAGGGTTCTCAGAGAATATCTGGATGAAATAGGAATCACACGGTTCAAATGACCGGCAATCAGTCAGGATATGAATCCCATTGTAGATTTATGGGATGAGTTGGGCTAACATATCCGAAACCATGTGCCAGTTCCAGAGGCTGTCCAAGAGCCCAGAGCGTTGCTATTGCAAGAATGAGATAATATCGATCAGAATGTGTTCCTTAATTTAATTGCCTCGTATGCCTCGTCAACATCAAGTAGTCATTAACGTAAGAGGAGGGAATGCAAATTATTAATCATATTTTTTTATTTATTTTTTTTTTTAAATAAACTAAAATTCGAATTTTGTTTAAAATGTAAATTTGTTACTGTTTCAGAATAATTAAACCAAAAAATATGCTTAGAGCGATTTAACATTAATTTTTTAATTTTGTCTATAAAATACGATACAATTATTTACAATTTGCAAATATAAGCTTAACGCCCAAAAATAATTCATATTATCAATGTGACAATGTTTTGATGGCCAGTGTGTATTGGATAAATTAAAAGGTTAATCAAAACTCTCTAGAAAGAACGTTTAGCTAACCTTAAATTTAGAGGATTTGACAAACCATTTGTACTCGAGAGGATCATAAAGTAGACAATGTTAAATTAATTAAAAATGTAAACATTTATATACAGTTTAATTGTTATGAAGGTATGGACATTTATAAAAATAAACGTTTTAATGAATAGAAATTTCGAATTTAAATGCTAAGCTTCATAAATTGTTAAGTAAAGAGAGAAAGACTGCATAAAATGAGTTTCACATTAGTGTAGTTGAAGCAGTCAACCATGACGATTATCACTTTTAAGTTATTAAGGCCAGAACGTTTAGCCATAGAATATCTTCAAGGTAGTAAAATAACTGCCTCCGATTCATGTGTCTAGTATCTAGTGATGGTAAATATCAGTATTTAACGATAACAGATACGAACTGTTCTTGTTCTCAGGTCACACCTATTATTAATACTTGTTGCCAATACCTGTTACTGGTCTTCGAGTCTCGATATGGGTAGTTAAAATTAATACGGTATCTGTTCATACGCACTGAGACTGTGCATCTATCGAAATCAGTATCAGTATCTTTATATAGGTATCTGTTACCAGACAATTGCTAAACAACTGACATAATGTTCTACTGGTAAAATATTAGTATGCGTACGCGTACTCAAACTGGTTTACAAAGACGTTTTATTATTAGAACGGAAGAAATATGAGATAACAGGTATATATTCATAAATCGTGTACCTGTTCTAAGCTGTTCTATATTCATACCTGTTACCAAATAACTGTTATAAGTATTTTGTACAATTTCTACTACTATCAAGTATCAGTGTTTGTCGAGTCTTGGTGCGAGATAGTACAATTCTCCGTGCACGTTTTACGCATTATAAATGTAATACAATGTCGGGCGTAGAAAATTTAAAAAATTTAGTGTAGGTGTATAGGCGTACTGTCACAATTTTAATTATTTTTGTTGATTGACGCTTATACGCAAACAGTGATAAATCCTTTTTATTGCTTATTATAATTTAAAAACTTTCTCATACGAAGAAATTAGTAAATATAACATATTAATATTAAAAGAATCCCTACATATAATCAACTTATATAAATGAAGCCGAAGTAAAGCTTCAATCGTTCGTTACAAGCGCATAATACATATAACGATCTCTCTAAACATATAAGCCAACACTTAACAGTACGTCCCCGAAGTGGTCCCTACAAAAGGCCCATTCATACAAGCCGGTTCCTGCGCATCACGAGGGCAATATTGATTCTTCACAGACAGAAACTGCCTCGTATCAAAGGACAGCAGGATCAACATTTTCTATTCGCGCGTCTGTTTGTGCGCCCTTTCATCTTTTCACCTAGGTCGCGCGTGGGAGACCCCGTCTCGCGCTAGATATTTACGTCCTCGGCGGGAAAAAAACGGATCCCTATTCTACATCCTGCATTTTAATTCTTCTATTACGCGAACACACGTAAACGGTACGAACACACGTGCGCCCTAATCTACACACCGACACGCGACGCCGCGTTGTCCCACCTAGGGCACGGTTGAAGCATCAACCGGCCGGAATAAATCATAATATGGAGGACGACCGGCGCGGTGCCGGGATAAATTCCGCCGGCATAAATCTAACTTTAAAAGAACGTCCGTAAAATGAAATGGAAACCGCCCGGCGAGCATTCCGTTTCTAAAATTCCATTAAGCTAAGCCGTAATTTCAGTGATTTATTCGCGAGGCTGGCGCCATTTTTTCTCGCTTAAGAGCGGCGTTACCTCGCGGTTTGAGTTTATAGGCGTGGGATCGGGTTACCGATCCAATCGACGCGGCTAATTTCGGTATCGGTGTGGCATCGATAATAAACGGCGGCAGGGTGAGTTCCTTAGCTCGTCTGTGTTTAGGAGAGTTAATCTTAACTCCCGTAGCTATTAATGGATCACTTTAAAAGGCCATTAGGTCGGAATTAATAAAATAAAACGCTACAATAAAGCTGAAAGATTTATCATCAACATAGAAAAGAAAATATTTTATACCACATCTGCTTACAATGTTTAATAATACTTTTTTGAATATTTTAACTGATGTAGCATATTCTAATACAACCACTATAAGTTAAAAGGTTCCTAAGAGCAACAAACTTCTTTTTTCTCAACATGAAAGCCAGTACTGCGGTTTTCGAAGAGGTAGTTTACTTCTACTCAACAGAATTTATTAAAGTTCTTTTTTTTCTAAATTCTTGTTAATTTTTAATATTTAATATTTAATTTAATTATAAATACCGTAACTACATTTAGTTATAACTTCCAATCTTTTACTGCAGAAAAAAAAAAACACTTATCTTTAAAAAAATATTTCACATAAAGAAACTTTATTTGAATTAGATATAGTAACTTAAAATTCATATTACTGTTTTCTTTGAAGCGATCAAACATTTTTTAAAATAAAATATTTTATTCCAATAAATTAGCTTAATAGCAAAAAATATTTATCTATAGTATCCCAGGGGATTGGTGTAATGTATGTTGATATTGAAATAATAACAAGGTAAATTCGTATTCCAATCCTTTTTATTTTAATATATTTACTGCGACATGCTTCGGTTTTTTCAAACCATCTTCTGGCAACTATAAGATGAAAATAGTTTTGTTATCAATTACAAATTGATTGTATTACAATGTAAAACACACTAAAACGTGTTAGATGAAAAATCATCATATTAATTCACCATTATATTTTCCCAATTCAAAATTGTTATATTACATTACATTTTTCCTTATTACATCACAAACCTCATTGATAAAAATCAAAAACAGCAAAGGACCCAAATTTGAGCCCTGCGGAACACCTGATGTTGCAACATATAATTTCGAAGTGTAACCATTGTAGCAAACAGTTTGGATTCTGGATGTTAGGTAGTTACCAAACAGAGTAATTAAAGAATCACTAAGCCCGATTACAGACAACTTTTGTAAGATAAGGGCGTGATTAATGCGATCAAATGCTTTCGAGAAACTTACTTAATTATATGTTTTTCAAGTCAATATTTAATACAAACATAAGCATCCAACACATACATTCACGAATTTTTTAACTAAAATCATTTTTTACACACACGTTCAAAACAGCACAAAATAAAATTGTTTATTTGAAATGTATTACAAATATGATTCTTCAGTGCGTCCTTGGCTGGCATTCGGGCCATTTAGTTGTGTTTTCTGTACGGTTTGTGATATTCTGATATTTTAAATTACATTACGTTTTAATGTGTTGTTTTTCGTCTTTAACGTTACATCATTTTAATGTAGTTTTTAACCAGATTAAATGTTGCTTGAAGAATTTTCTCTTACTGCACCTACAAAATTTTTGACACATCAATCTTACATAATAACACACCTTTGACGTTTTAGTAAGTATTTTATTCATTATATTATATATGTTATGTTGTAAATTTTAAGATTTTGATTTCAATTTAAATTAATGATATTAGTAACTATATAAACATAAAAATATTTTTTTTTCTATTATTAAATCAGAAGATTATTATACAAAATTAAAATTTAAATGTGAATCAAGTTGTAATTGATAACAAAACATTTTCATCTTATAGTTGCCGAAACATGTCGCAGTAAATATATTAAAATAAAAAGGATTGGAATACGAATTTACATTGTTATTATTTCAATATCACCAAAAAAAATATTTATTTAAATATCTGATATGATAAGTACGATTTTCTTAAAGAAGCTATTTATTTCAAATATTTACAGATAAACTAATAGTAGATTTACGTCAAAATTATATTACTTAAATCATCATCATAAATGATGCTCCAAACATATAATAGCAAAGTTGTCTGGCCTATACAAATACGTTAAATATATTCTACGAGTATAGAAATTGCAGTAAAGATGGGTCTCATATTTCACCGCACTAACTTTCTATACCCGATAAAAGTTTTCTACATGATAGATATAGCTATCAAGTATTAATCTATTACTTGCCAGATAAATATGTCTTAGGAACTGTTATCAAAACAGTTTCCTCTTTTGCGGTGGCACTTGATTTCTGTGAATCAAACCCCGATGTGCAGGGACAACTGGCGTGCAATGCTTTTGACTATTTTTGCGTTTTGGTCAATTTGTTAACACCTGTAATTTTATATTTACCGAAAATCTATGAATGGGAAACCGTACGTTGGACAACAGCTGAGTCTTTATATAATATGTTTAATAAAATAGCTTATTTTGGTTAAATAAACAAATTATTAAACAAAAGATATATTTTATTAACCTCAAATAATTTCGTTTCTTACAATCAAATAAGTATTTATTTGAGTATTAATTCTAGAGTTATTTGACCAAATATGCTTTACTATTCCAAACAAACTGACTACTTTGCCACTGATATCGTTTATTTTCAAGTCAAAGCTATAATTTTTCAAGGAAGAAATATCTTAGCTAAATAACTATTTGTTTTAAATATCGTTTTTCTTAGGTACAAATAAATATTTCTTTGTAAAAACAATGATATGGTAGTGATAAACAGCGCAGAAATGGCGCGCAACATAAAACAAAGCCTAACCTTCTGACCTAGCTTAATAAGGGAACAACTAGAGCTAATAACCTGATAAATAAATGTACTTGAGGTGGCGTTTGAGTCTGTTTACTTATCGCTAGTAAAATGAACCTAATTGTTTCCTAAAGATACCTATGGTAGTATATGTCAAAGAATTTAACCGAAAACAACAAGCGAAAGATAGGTATTGTTTCCATGTTTGTGCTATCGTATTTTCGAAATCTGTAGTAAATGGATGTATACATATGTGGCCGGCTGTGCTGTAATGTATTGCCTTAGATTTTGTCGTATACTTGCTCCGAATTAGTATACAGCCAAATTTAAAGTTTCCATATCTGCCAGATAACACTTTACTGGACGCTGGATTCATTGGTGTCCTCGTATATTGTGTGGAATATATTGGATATAAAGTATAGGGGTGGGTTTTTGCGAAAGCTTAAGAAAAGTGTGTCCAGCCAATTTAAACAAGGCAAGAAGCGAACTTGTATGTATGTAACGACAACAAAATGTGAATAGCAATACTATAATCTATGATCGTTGTTCTTTCATTATTTTGTATACTATAGTCTACTTTTTTAATTCGGCGAAGTAACAAAAAACCGACAATGTGACGTAATTGTTTCGTTATTAGCTCACTTCGAAAATACTGCTGAAAAGGCAAGCCCGACATAACAAAGCACAAATGACGAAACTTTGAAGTTTGACGTGTAATTTATATTTTATACAGGTTCATCTTAATAGATTCCTTCTTTTCATATTGTTTTTAAACTGTTCTCTTCAGAAGCAATCTTGTGATGTTATTCGCTGCGGAAGTTAATATCAATTACATACTTGGTTACGTACATTACAAAAACGCTTTGTTGTTTCTTGAGTTATATTTGAAGTAGAAGTCAGTTATATAGGTCTGTATATTGAAACGAAATAGAGTGGTGTTTATCTGGCGATTATAGAGTTCATCAGCTTTTAATGTTCATTCTTAAGTCAAAGCTATACTTTTCATAAGGAAAAAAAGTGCTTGTTGAACCACTATTTACATATATGAAGTGTTTTCTCTTAGTTCGTGATGAATATTTCTTTGGCACTATTTAAAAGAATAATTAATTTGGACTAGTGCATGCTTATTAATTATAAAGAAATCCGACGTACAAAATCTGTAGCACTTCCTAATTCATGTATTTTATTATTTACTACAATCTTTCTGTGACCGGTTTCGGTCAGATATTCATAAGGCAGATTTTACTGCAAAATAAGAAAGTATAACAGAATTAAACATGGTAGAACATGTGGGTACTTAATTTTAGGTTAGCTGTATTACGACAGATGAAGTACTCGTTTCCCAATGAATATGTCGTTTCAAAATATTATAATAAGTTATATTCCTTGTAATAGTAAGAGGATGAATAAAATACTGATATCTATTGTTAATAATATATTACATTATGTACAGTTTGATACTTCCCTCTCTTTCTAACAACTACAGTGGCGTGTTCTGTTTAGCGCGTGTAAATCGGTAAAAAACAATTCTACGCTAAAGGATCTAAAGACGCTACGACTTGGGCGTTTATGAAATAGCGAAGGGCTGGGTCGAGTCGGTCGGACCGGACCAGGGGTAGCGAAAATTCGCTATTCACTAAAGTCACTAGATATCTACTCACTTTTATTCTGAACGGTTCGTTACCGCACTAAATGGAAATATACAGTTTCGCCTGGCCTGGTCGTTTGATTTCTAAAACGGCACAAAAATACTTAATTTTTTACAAAACGGTTTGATTTCTATAGCGATTTTTAAAGAATAATCATTCGTGGTATGTACGTAATATAATTAATATTATTAATAATAAACGTTATGGTTTTATACTTCTGATTATGTAACCTAATTACGGACTATCAAACACTTTCTTAGTGTAGTTAATTTTATCAGACTTTACTTATTAAACAATTTATTGTATTAAACGAAATAATGTCGAAAAAAGGCAATTTCATACGCAAAATAAACAGAACAGTAATAAGTTAAGTAGGAATGCTTGCAGCGTATCGACCCTTAATGCAGTTACCCTCGAAAATAATTTTTAAAAAAATAATCTCGCATTTTTGTAGGGCAAAATATAATGCTGTTCGACGAGAGAAAAAAAAACATTAGGAGGAAAAATACTTTTCCATCGTTAATTTCAGGAACTTTTTTTTTATCTCAGAGACCCAATAAATTACTCGCGAACGCGCCCAAGTCGGTTCATAAAATTTTAAAAAATTCATTCCCCTCGCAATGCCCAAGGGACGAGCGGGTGCTGGGAGGAATAACGGGAGGCAAGCAGATGAAAGCAATTCATTGTTCGCTTTATTGATTTACATCGACAGTTGGTACTGTCGTCCGCGGACTATGCGGGAGTGTGAAGGGGGGGAATTGGGTGTGGGATTGGTGGAAGGGGGAGGGACGGGATCGACTTCGGGTTCCGAATCGGTAGGCGGACACCGCTGATTAAGTCGTCTCGTAGTCAAACATCTATCGTTGATCCCGAAGCTGTTGGTTCGGGGATCGATATTAGGGCGCCCCCTATTAGCCGATGTGGGTCGCAAAGCGACAGCGGCAAAATTACCAGCGCGTTGACAAACACTTCAAGTCTAGTGGACTGATTAAATTCAATGTTCTAGAACGCCAGGCCGAATAACAAGGCCGAGCTGGCCGCTTACATTGGGCGACTCTTTGCGGTCGAATTTGAATTTAATAATCCGGAAAGCAGGGACGAATTAGAGAAAATAGAGACGGCCAGCGAGCAGTGAACGAAAAATAAACGCAGGAGACTTTTTTATTGGAATAACAATGCAATGTACGGAGCAGAACAGCGACGGTATATTCAAAACTATTTAACCTACATAGATACAAAACTACGAATATATTTCTGTCGCAATCTTATCTCGTAACTCAATTCCAACGAATTTTCATATGCATAGACTGCAACAAGCCCATTTCAGAAATGCTTTGAAAAATATAACAGTGAATAGTTTCAACTTCAATAACCAATAACTATGCCTTTCCTCCTTTATTATGCGAAAATGTAGAGTATCTATATAAATGTCATTCATGACAAAGAATTGATCATTTCAGTCTCAGCACACATGATTAATGGCTATCCAGGATCGTTTATAGCGCTTCAGGTATCTGCACTGCGGCATCATTAGTGGAATTTACGTTGGAAGATATATGGCAATAGACCTCTTCGATTATCAATCTGCGTCCATAAGAAATACGTGTAACTCTTTTAAAAATAAAGTTTTAAATAAATAACGAAGGAATTTATTGTGTAATAAATCATGCATAGTATTAATGGAACCAATATCATTGAAAACGAAATGGTAGCTTGATTGGCTCCATGAAATATGTTATTGTTGCAATGAATACCAGTTTTGTTTTAACAATTTTATTTGGTTTGCTGAAGAACCGTGAGTTATCAATTTTATGAATTCCAGTAGGAGGACGAAGAAAGGCGTGAATACAATAAATATTACCTGTTGATATGCTAATCGATTGACGTAATGTATGTTATTCATAATCCTAGTTAATTTTAGTTATTGTTATAGAGTAAACTTCTAATTAAAATAATGAACTTAATTCATTGATGCAATAACCGCATTTCATTCACTCGTTTTCCCTATTGTAAGTAATATTTAAAGTAAAAATATTGGCGATTACCAAAAAACATCAAAAGAGAATGCCTAAACAATTAACGGTAAGAATGCCACAATGGCAGGATCTCATAGTCCATTGTGGAGGAATCACCATACAAGCAGAAAGGGAATAGAAATGTGACTTCCTTCCTACCAAGTGTCTTTACCATTTCTCCAAAAGCAAATTCACGTTCATCAGCATCGTGTCTCAAGAATTCTTTCGTTTTCCCCATAAGAGGTCATAAGGCTAGATGTACGCTTTCTAGGCACCAAACTCTCACTTAGTCAGCGACCGTGCTGTACTTTTCATTGAGATATGTTATCTGTTCGTTCTTGCAATGAATTACAAACTATTGAACTAACGAAGAAGGTATCATTTAATACTTTACTGCGCTCATATCGTGGATGACTTTATAAAAATTATACGTAAAAATAACAATATATATTCGTTCATTAATATTATTAACAAAATTGTTTATTGAACTTATGAAAATATACTTACTATAACAAATGTTATCCAATTTCAATTCATGATGATGAAACTAATTTGTTTCACTCATGAATCTTGTTATTACTTAATCAAAGATTATAATAATAGCTATTTTATTATAACAATGAAACATTTCGTTGATGGCGATGAAAATGCACTCAATTAATGTAGATTATTGATATCACGTCCAGTATTTTTCTGAGTGCAAAATCCGCATATTTGATTTTTCTGAACTGGCGGTGTAAATGCCGCCAACGCGCCTGTTCATAGGTTAACTGAAGCGAGATTTAATTTAATAAATTCTAATGTTGATATAAGGATAACCTTATGAAGGAATTGGAATTGTCGCACAAATTGAACTGACTCTGATGATGACCATAAAACCACTGCCGAAACGTTGGATTAAACAACAATTATATATATATGCGATGGAAATATCTCCCACTCATAAGTTGATTTTTGGCGGATAATATATAATAATAATAATAATAATAATAATAATAATAATAATATTCTTTATTTCAAAGTATGGCAAAATTCATACAAAATAACGTCAATTTCTTAGAAAATATGATTCAGAACTATTGTAATGAGAAATAATCGTTTAACGAATAACAGGACAGTGCGAGTAGATGTCTTTTAACTTTGAGTTTGATACTTTTTAATTTATTACATATCTTGATAGTATATGGTAAGTTTTTTTTGAAAAGAATTGCCCGGTAAAGCGAAGGTAGCGTAAAATACCTGTCGTGCATTAAGAAATTCCGACTTACATTTAAACAAATAAAGCATAGTACTGCAAGAACATAAGAATTAAATAAGGTTAACATTTTCTGTGCTTTGAAAGCTTCCATGCAGGATTCGTGATAAAACAAATTAAAAAGTGCCCTCTTTTACAGTAGAAAGATACGATTCACGACTACACCAGAACCGCAGTGAATGATTTCGAAAGCCATTTTTGAATAAAAGTGAGAAAAGTATTTAAAAGTTTTAAGGATATGTGTGTTGCAAGATCCTTTAAATTATAAAGGACATAACATATTTGTGATAAGTTGCAGCAAAGCTTATCAATATGGATATTCCATTTGAGATCTTCATTAATAATGACTCCAAGTAATCTAGAGGATACATTCAACTCTATCAGTTTACCGTTTAAATTTAAGTTGCGAACGTTATATTTATGTTTATTACGGAACATAATACATTTAGTCTTGTCATTATTAATTTGTAAATTATTGACAGAAGCCACTCTAGGACTGTATAAGGAATATGCCAATTCAAAATCACTGAACTATATCAATTGAGCTGGTTAAAATGTTAATATCGTCAACATAAAATGCAATATTTGTAGAGTTAAATCATTTATATAGATTAGGAAAAATGAAGGGCCTATAACAAAGCACTGCGGTACTCCTCTATCTAGAGAGGTTCATTAATCACTACTTTTCGTTTACGATGTGATAAATAGCTTTCAACTCAGCGTAAAGAACGGGGTATGTGGATGCTTTGCAATACACATTCAAACTTTCATTCAGTTCACCAATTTTCATACTGCCGCCCTTAAGGATACAGCTTCAAAAGATAAAATTATTTAATTTGCTTGAAAAAAATTACAATTTGGTGACATCTTCCAGTAATCCTTAATGTCATTATTCGTAATTTTTCTGAGAAATCTTCTAAATTTTGGATGCTCATAAGTAAAATTTGTACAGGCATTTTTATGGACTCTAGATACAGGTTTATGAAGCTATGTGTAGTTCTAGGCATCAATGAAATAGAAATAAAAGCAACAAATGGAGGTGAAAAATAAATAGTGTGCTGTCCCAAACACAAACCTGGAATATTTAGCTTTTACTTTTAACAATTATACAAAAAAAAAATCATTATAAACCTAGAATGTCAATGTTTTATTTTTAGAGACCTCCACAGCTGCCTGCTGACGAATCGACACTTCGCGGATACCTGAGTACAGGATAAATGCGTTGGTCCAAATTCAGTTTCAAGGATAATGTGCGATATGCTACATTTTAAAGGCAAATTCTTAATACTAACGAATCTTAAAGCTTTGCTTGACCATATTAATCAAATTATTCCAAATGAAAAAAAAAAAATTAATCACACCAACTTCCTATCATTTCACCAAAAAATCACGAAAAGAAAAACTGCAAAATGATGTTAAAAGTAGCAAATTACGAAAAAAAAAAAGTATAATTGATTAAGAGCCGCATAACGATGATTGATGACGATCGCTATTTCAGTCATATGAAAAACAAAGGCGGAACTTCGATAAAGCAATCGCTAATCATTTTCATCTTCTCCGCGCCCCAGAGAAACCGCTATTCAATCCGTCCGAGGAAGATTCGATTTCTATTTAGGCTAGAACTTGCCGAACTAGCGCGTTCTAAAATGGGGAACTCCATTCAATTTTCCTGGCACACTTCTCCTCGACCATCCGGCCACCTCAAACCGCCAACTTTCCGTACCACAGGGTCGGCTTCGCGGTGCAGGTTGG
The DNA here is from genome assembly GCA_004143645.1 of Protaetia brevitarsis. Taxonomy (NCBI): domain Eukaryota; kingdom Metazoa; phylum Arthropoda; class Insecta; order Coleoptera; family Scarabaeidae; genus Protaetia; species Protaetia brevitarsis. Next base: position 2,128,517 of record RXPK01000134.1, read on the forward strand.
CGTCTTCCCAGCACTGAGGTAATTAGATAAATAGGCCGGCCGCAAACTCGGCGTAAGCGATGCCCAGATGCGGATCAGTTTCGTTCTAAACATCCTCACAGAGAAAGATAACGTTTCTAGTGAGATACGGATATCCTTGTGCACGTACGCGCGAGCCGCTCTTTTATAGTGGTGCGGCTGAATGAGACCTGTGTAATTAAGGAGAAAAGTTGCACATTCACAAAGGATAAGGGGTGGCGCGTTGGCAGAACAAAGTAAGGACACTTCAAAAGGGAAAAAATATTTACGTAATTAAAGTACAATTGGTGTAAACAATTGGGGGAAAATTTTATGTAATATTTGAAGGAAAATAAAATTCAAAAAACTAATTTTAATTACTAATTTGCTTCAACAAGCATGCAATAGCTTAGAAATGCAGATGGTGGACTAAAATCAAATCCAGTATATAATGGATAAATGCACTTTCCAGCGAAAGAATGATATAGGGCTGAAGGGAGAGCTAAATAAAACCATTAGTAAAATCAAAAAAAAAGAAACCCTAAAATTATCTCACCGTTTTTAACATACGTTATTAGAAAAATATATAAACGCTCTGATTCTCTCATTGTTCTACTAGCCGATAAAGGTAAAGTTATTGTTATCATGAAGTCATAGCAAGTTTTGCGCATTCTACAAGAATACTCCACCTTTATTTTAAAATAAATTACCGGAGAAGATTCTTAAAATTATAATAAAGTTCCAGTGTGTTATTGCATATAATATTGGTACATTTATGAGAAAATCAGCTGAGAGTTACGACACATAAGCAAAATATCTTACCTCACGTTTATTCTTTTTTATCTGTTTCTAAAACATTTTATAAGTTAATTTTGTTACAGACACTAAAGACAAATTAAAAAATGGTAAAGCAGCGGGACATGACAAAATAACAACCAAAATGTTTAAGAATATGGGAGCAAAAGGATACCAACAGTTACTAAAAATATTGAACAAAACTTTGAAAGAAAAAATACCGAATGATTGGGAGATGGGCATAATATCACCAATTTTCAAGAGAGGAGATTAAAGAGATTGTAATAACTACAGAGGAATAATATTACTAAATACTGCTGTAAAAATATATGAAAAAATAATTGACAGCAAGCTCAGAAAAATAGTAGAATCAACACTGTCTGAATCCCAAAATGTTTTTAGGAAAGGTAGAAGCGTGCAAGACCATATTTTCACCATCAAACAAATTATTGAAAAAACGCGGCTAAAAAGAGGAAAAACATATCTAGCATTTATTGATCTAGAAAAAGCATTCGATAAAGTACCACGGGAGAGCTTGTGTAAGATACTAGCACAAAGAGGAGTTGGCAACAAACTTATAAGAGCAAATACAAATACACAAATGCAAATACACTCCATTATGTGGTTAGTAGAAAAAAGAAGTCTGAGGTATTCGAAACCAAAGGAGGATCATCAAAGAATGTCATAACAGGGTTAAAGGGATATGCCTAGGACATAAGAACTTGCAAAAGGTAGAAATATCCGAATGCGCGTTTGGCTGATAATGTGGTAATTATGGCAGATAGTGAAAGAGACCTACAAAGAAAAATTGAAATATGGAAAGAAATATTAGAAGAGAACGGTATGAATTTAAATACAAATAAAACTAAAATCATGGCCATAAGAGAAGAATATCAAGACCTTAATATAATAATAGAAGATACCAAAGTAGAACAGGTTCAGCATTTCGAATACCTAGGCATCACAATTGAACAAACTCAGTCAGGAATTGGAGATTAACAAAAGAATCCAGAAAGCAATAAAGCTCTAATATTCCATGAGTAAAAACTTTATATGTAAGAAAGAAATCTCAAGAAGAACAAAATGTATATTGGAGGTGCTTGGAGAATTCCCTACGTACTTTAAAATATTACTGTTTGATTTTTTATACTTCTATTTGGGCTTTGGTTGATTAAAAAGAACACCATAATTGTTTGAATTATCTTTTAGTATTTTAAATATATATATATTTTTGTGAATGCAACAAATTTAGGCATATTTTTTTTTTTAAATTGTTAAAGAAGCCATTTTAAATGGATAAATATTTAAAATAGAAAGCCCCAATAGAAGTATACAAAAACAAACAGTAATATTTTAAAGTACGTAGCGAATTCTCCAAGCACCTCCAACATAAATTTTGAAAACAAAAATTAGAAAAAATGTCTAGAAAGCTATGCCCATAAGCTCCTAACTATTAATTTGTTTATTATACATTGAGATTTATTTGATATTTGACAACAAAGAATCACAGTATCATTTGTATTTTTGCCGATATCATATTTCATAAAAAAAACCGTTAATTTAACGCAATTCTAGTGTTAAAGTTACCATTTCTCAAACTTTCTTAAACACGTGCCCTGATCTAAATATTATCGCAAAGTTTTTCACTCGTGTAGTAGCGAATATAATGAATACATTATACGAGTACAGAAATTCTCGTGAAGATAGTAGCTTTCCTACTTCGTTACAGTAACAATGTATATTTGGCACAGCTTGAATGCATGACAAACACAGCCATACTATTAGTCGAGTGAATATTTTATAGGAACTGTGATCATCAGAAAAGCGACTCGCATCACGCAACAATGCTGGGTGCAAATGGCAAAAACTCACAGTAACGACTATTGAAATACTGTTTTAACAAATCGTCACATGCTCATACAATAAATTGATTTTTTCAATCAACAAACTAGTAATATCCAGTAAATATGAAAATAATGTGGTTTAATAAAGTATGGTACTCAATTGAAGTCAGTGCACTGAAGAATTGAGTACACAAACTGTTTGATCACCTTATTTTTTTGTTGTTGTTGTGGTAGCCGTCCGACATGGAGTCACCGGGAACACTTTATTTATGAAAACTAAATTATTACAAATCATCCTAACCCCGCGCTCTACCTAAAGAGGAGTACCGCTTTAGGTGTAGTAACACGAGGCTACTTATTCTAAGTACTATATGGGTTCCATAACAATTGAAATGTACCTACTCTAACTAAATACTTTCCCTATGATTCTGAATGAACAAAAATATAATACAGTAGCCTCGCGACCATATGAATATTACTTTTGTGAAATGTGATTTGTAAATAGGTTCTGGGCCTATATATGAAGCAAATAATCCCTTTCTTGCTAACTCACAGGCTTTTTCGTGTCCTTCGATTGTTGCATGTCCGGACACCTATAGCAAAGTGACTTTATTGCGGTCTCTTAGTTCTCAAATACATACAACCAAACCAGTCCCTAGTGCCCTCAGTATTGCCTGTCGCTGTCTGTCGCCAATATATGTCTGCTTATTATCATACGCCCTCTGATTAATTTCATACCCTTAAATTAATATAATTTATATTTATTTTATATCTAACGAAGTAAGTAATTATTTAAAGTAAAGAAGCCAGTAATTTTAAATAAATAGTTAATTAATTGATTCAAACATGTAGCCACATTTAGTTCAATTTTCTGCAATGTTTAATCTAATTTAGATTATTTTTTCTAAAACAAATACTGTGCACATTGGAATCGAATATCTAGTACTGACAAAGCAAGTTGCTTGAGAGAAATTTTGAATATTTTTAAGTTACCCATCTATTAATATAACAAAACTCCCTGTTTGTGTCAATGAATATTTAATTAATTTAACAATTTCTCTGTAGCCACCACTTACTTTAAGGTAAATTAGAAATTTTCCTTTTACGTGAACTCAAACGATATTTTTCACCCATAGAATTTCCAGAATCAGTCGAGCGCCATAAAAAAAAATGGGCCATCATATTCCTTCACGCCGAAAAACATTAAAAGTTATTTAGGGCCGACACGACTGTGATCCGCGTGAAAGCGAAAGCAGTTCTTCGTATTCCCGCTGATGTATGCATTTCGATATTATACCCCTGCAGCTCCCGTCGCTAATAAATACTGTCAATTCGGACAGCTTTTCCATTACGTCGAACGGCGCAGGGCAATAATTTACGCGCGGATTTGTCGATACTTTGTGTCGCTGCTACTATCAGCTGCAGTCGCTAGTTCTGACGGCTCGAGGCAGCCGTCGTATGATTTTATATTCACATCGTAAAACAACGACGAACGACGCTATCTTGTAATATTTAATGTTCTCGCGCCCTTTGTGGCCAACATAGTGCAAAATATGAAAAGTAAAAATGGAAACAAAAGAAAAGAAGCATCTCCGACATAGTAGCGTGAAGATTGAATGAGAATCCCTGCGGGGAAATTAATTCTTGCAGTCGTAATATGCGAGTAAAAACAGCATTTATACGAAGAATTAACTACAGCATCAGGAAGTTCGATATCAAACCAAAAGCGGTTTTGATTCATAAATCTATCGGAGAAATTATGGGGAGGTTAATGAGGAACATAAAATCAAATCTTTCCGCTAAATATCGATAAGTTTGCGCTTTGATCGAAAATGTATCGCGCCACGTAAGTTTCTGGATACGCTCGCAGGCGCGATTCCCGCAAATTCCACGCTCGGTTTACAATTTCTACGGCAAATTGAAGGTTCGTTTATGCGGAGTATGAGTAATTAATATTAATTATTCAGCCACTGGAATGGTTGTCGTCTCAGACGATCTGGGCTCTCAAGTAATTAACGGGAACAAATTCAATTTCTAAATTTCTTAAGAGGAAAAGGAAGTAGGTAAGTAAGCTGACTAAAGTGGGATGAGTTGCTTGGCAAGAAAATGCTTCATTGCGATTGAAATTTATTCCTACTTTCATCTTTTACCTGGTTCCGTTCTCTAAGTAAAACCTACATAAGACAAATAAATTCGCAAATGAATGGTGCTATGGAACACAGAAAGAAGTAACCCTCAATGAATCCTGTTGCAGAACACCATTCAAATACTTTTCACAATTGCACAATGAATTATCATCACTACAAATTAAAACAAATATTAATCATTTTTAAAAGCACATCTTCAAATACATTCCAATAATACTATCTGCATAAAGTAAAATCGATATGCTATTAACTAGGTCTGTTGAAACCTTGTCTTTTTCAGCGGTTGGGTATCCGTCCAGAGCACTATCCGGTTCCGGGTTAACCGAGTATCGAGCTTTACCCGAAATTGAATCCCGGTATCCGAAATCGGGTAGTCCATCGGGTAACCAAAAATTTCGGATACCCGTGTACCCGTAACAGGATAGCCGATTTCTGGCAACGCCCCTCTAATAATACAAAGAACGAATTAAAAGATAAAGAGGGAACCATACAGAGTAGATAAAGATTTGCAAAGTACTTGGAAAGATAGAATTTCGAGAACATTGATGTCTTGAATGATTTCTGTTCTATGGATGTAATACGGTAAAAAATCTACTGCCAGTCTTAAATAATAATTAATTTGTTCGTATCCATTTAACTTCACCATATTTATATTATCTCTTCTATATTCTTAAAATAAAATAATAAATTAGAAACTGCAACAAACAACAAAAGTAGGACAGTACATGAAACATACGATTTAGCGATGCGCAAGATAGGAAAGTTAATCCCGATTAAAACAATAGACATACTCGTATTTTGTCTGCTCTGGGAAAATCGGTAGGTAGCATGAACCTCCATTCATTAATCGAATAAACACGAATATCTGTAATCGTTGTAAAACGGAATTCATTTCCCCTGTCTTACTCATTCGGCGGGATTCTATGCACATTTACAGCCTATATAAGATTATCTTCAACATTGTAAGCATGTATTTTAGATGCTTATAGATTTACAGATAACTCCTAAGACGCTGCAGATATGCATCGAATCTCACCGTATAACTTAAAGGAAGTATATGTATATTATAACAAACGTTATAAGCAAATCTTTAGTAAATAAGATGGTTCTATCAGAAAATAGACCAGACGTGTGTCTGTGACTGTGTTTTTTTATTATATACATATATATTTGGTCGTTAATTTTCAAATCAATCTGCAAAATCCTCTCTCATTTATCAATTTCATTCCCACCTCTTCGTCAAGTCTGATAGATATTTTAAAATATCTCAGGCTGCAAATCATCTTCTTATTATTGCTCTACAATTAAAAAACAAAAAAATAGGGTGTTGTTATCACTAACCATTTTTAAGAACATTTCTCCGAGATGTGAAAAAGCCATTTTTTTGACAGCCGATATTGTGAAGAACTTCATGTTTTGTCTATAAATTCCTAAACTAAAGTATATACAGTTAAACGAGAGAGCATGACATCTCGTGCTAATTTAATAAAGTATCATCAAACTTATTTCAAAGTAATTCTTTCGGCACTGCAACGACAAAAGTGCTAACAGTAAGTACCATTTCTGGGATTATTTGGTTCGCTGATTCTGTTCAATATTACGTATTATGTAATTTCGTTAGTCAAATTGGGAGAATTATACGAAGCTTTAGTGTTTTAATGAAAAATTTCACATGTCAAATCCTTCAGAAGCCACCATCTAATCCCACCCCAACGTATTGAGGATACCGCAAATAAAACTAAGATACGAGGTTTCAGCGCTCTGAATACGACTCTGATACAAGATACATCTTCAGGATCTTCCAAACCAAAAAGGATAATAATGGTAATAATGACTACCAGTAAGAAGGTTTGGGGCTGCTACCCAGGTCCTGCTCAGGACAACGTGAATCAGAGAATGAAAGAATGTGCACCAAGAGTATCGTGTGAATGTGGAAGAACATACATCGTAAAACAAGTAGACCCATGCAAGTCAGAATCAAAGAACACTAAAAATTAGTTCGACTGGGAGAAAAGGATAAGTCTCGCTTGGCTCAATATGTTTGGAGAGATCACAGGATTGAATAGGACGAAGCAACAATCCTGGCAAGATAGGACACTTTTACAAAAAGGAAACTGAAAAAAGAATAATATATACATACATGGCCATAACACCAAATGCCACACCAAGCCTGGAAATGAAAGATGTCTGGTTGCCAATGATTAGGGATGGCTTAAGCAGAAGACCTACATCACTTTCTGCGCATATACCTAAAATATTTTGTCAAATTAATTTTCAAATCGGACATATTTGTCAAATCAATTGTAATAATGAGTTTGGCAAGAAACAGCCCTATTCGGGGCTACCCTGATGACGCCAGTAGACAAACTGCCGAAACGTCGGATCTTCAAAATCATCCTACAAACGATGGAAATAGCTCAAACAACAACGGAAACATTGTATCTAATACAACTTAGGAAACTAGAAAAGAGTAACCATATAATATATTGTATTGTAGCATATATTGTGAATAAAATTGGTCCAAAGTTAGAGGCACACTCGGACCAAAGCTCAGTATCTCGCAGCATTACCCCCAAGCCTATATCTTGCTGACTTCCATCTGTTTGATAATTTCTGAAAAACTCAAAAGCAATAAGATGCAGCCCAATAAATTTACCAAACTTAGCAAAACGGTATGATAAATTATATTGAACGCTATATGATGGTCAAAAGCACCAATATAGCCAATTTACCACGATCCTTAGCTGCAACCGCATCATCTACAATCCCAAATAGTGCCATTAAACAACAACTTGGATCTAAACCCAGACTTAGCATACCAGGAGTATATTGTTTATTTTTAAGTAGTCACACAATTGCCTTTAACAATTTTCTTCAAAACTGTGGGAATGGGAAGCAGTATATTGAACAGCAGTATATTGCCTTGAAGCAATTCACTATGCTTCAAGCCAATGTTCTTTTAGGTGTTGATGTTAATAAGGCGGTTTTCTAACAACTAGGGAAAATATCCCTCATTAAGTAGACATTAACTATAAATTATTACAGACATATTATTTTGGAAATGATTTAGAAATAACTATATCAATTTTGTTGAACGCTTTTGCTTATTCTGTGGTGGAAAGTAGTAAGCATTTTGTGGTATGTTTGATTCGACTAATCAATACTCATGGTAGCTGTCGGAATACTTATCATCAAAAAAATCGATCTCCCATGGACGTATGGACTCTGTTAATTCTACTACCAAAAATAAAAATTTACATAAATAGGGACGAACTGAGAAATTAAGAATCCGATCCCATTAACAGGCAATAAAACCCGAAAACAATAAAGCTCCAGTCTTCGGTAACGCCCACCGGAATCACAAAGCCCGGCAATTCTGCAACAATGTGAAATCATTAACCCCAAACCCGGGCACAGCACTCATTTCGAATTCCACGAATTTCCAGTGTCCCTTCAGCATTTGACGAATGTTCCGGAAAACATTAAAATTTCCCCCAGGAAAATCTAATGGAAACAAAGCGACCGATCGTACACACAAACGCGTCGAAATGTAATAAAAGTTTCGTTCGGAGAATAAGGAACAAGATTCGAGGGAGTTATAATAATTCCCCAACGTTCGCGTCCGCTATTTAAGCTTCAAGTTAATAAAAACAACGAGGACTGTTTAGGTCAATTCGGGAAGGTTTAGGGAGGAGAAGGGGCGGAGGGAAAGTTTCGCTTCTTCGTAAGAATTTCGGCGGAGTTGGAAGTCGTAAATGCATTCGACTTTAGTAGATTTGTGTGCTTTTAAAACAAAGTTTGACGGCGCATTAGAACACCAATGGGGGGGTGGAGGGGAGGAAAGCGGATGATATTTAGCTCGATACGAAGTTGGGTGGTTTAGGATGTAAATCAAAAAGAACGCTGACTGGAAGTTACGGCGCGAAAAGCCAAAGCATTTATAATTAGCGGAATAGATTAATGTATGAAAAAATGTTAATTTTTCATTAATTCTGACAGGCAATGATGCGTCTTTCATTACGTCTGCGGAGCTAAGTAATTAATTAAAAATTCCGACTCTTGGTCTTTAGAAATTTATCAATGAGAAAAAGAAATCTTTCATAAAATGTGTTAGTATAACCATCCTTTAAATCTTTTTTTTTTCTTTTTAAATATGGGTTTAGTGGAATATTGGCTGGATGATAATAAAGATAACTTTACGATGGCTACGAAAATATTAATCAAGACTCTAAATCTTTTTGTGTTGAAAAATTGCAGGTAGCCATTAGCCAAATATGATTTCTATCTCAAAAGTATATTTTCACTTCCGGTATGTAAGATCTTATCCGATTATTATATATTATAAGATATTCATATAGAGAAGAAAAGTGGAGAAGCCTAGAAGAAATACAAGTACATAGTTGACCAATAAAAGTAAATAATTTATAATGAAAAATGGATCGTATTAATTATGGATAAAATCGTTAAACAAGTTAAAATACAAACGACGCATTCAAATTCCATGGTTGATTATATAAAATCTAGAACCAGTGAAAAAATAGTTGTTTTTGCTCCTACTTACATGACTTTGTATAACGATTTTGTGTTGACATTTCCTTAGACAGCCGTGTTCTGTCAACAAACTAGTCACTGTTCTAAGTTCTGTTAAATAAAAAGCCAACCCATGCAAAGTGAAATATTGGGCCAGCTTCTTTATAATCTTTTGATGTGTCTCTGCGACATCGTTTCAGCTAAGTTGGTAGCGTAGTTCCATATACGCCTATGGATTAGGGCTTTTCCAATAATATATACATACACCAGAACCTGTACCTCTTATCGACCCATCTGAATATCAGTTTTGGGTTTGAACCTCTAATTTCTGCTGTAATAGTTCCCATTCAAAGCAACTTTGGAGGATTTGTGGTAGAGCTTGGGTGTCATAATATCCAGCTGAGTTCAAAGATAGGCGTTGTAACTATAGTTGTTATTCTGATATGCCTAGAAATATCCTGGTTTCTCTAATTTCTGTTACATCCAATCTATATACTTCCATTCTTACCTCTCATTGATATAAATATCCAGTAGGGGCAGATTTCTATGCGGCTATTGATGATCATTTATTGACTCAGTGATCGTGTGCCCAAAAAGTATGCTATATATGCAGGGATGCAGCATTACCATAAACTCATGTTTGCAAAACATGCTATACAGATCGTTTTCAAATTTTTGCCATTTCCGGGATAATGTCTCATCATCAGTGACGTCAGTATGTCCAGGACAAGACTTTAGGATCTTTTAAGATGAGTCACACAGAATAAAATATTTCTACAAAAATTAGTAAATTCCTATAGAAAAGGTTGGGGTGACAATATGCAATGTGAACCAGTATATTATTGGATTTGCGGAAACTGTTTGTGTCACAGCTAGAGTACTGCCATTTGACTTAAAGGTAAAGGTAATATGCAATAGATGAAAAAGACATGGTGAAGCAAAAATAATGTTTATAAACGATTGGCAATCAAATGTAACAATAAATCTAAAGTAAGGTGAATATACTTCCTGAAAACGAATTAATCTATTTCTGCTAATAATTTTAAGAGAATTCTTCCCGAGAAATTTTTCTGCTTACGCAGGATTCGAACCTACACACTCTCGTTTACCGGACGAACGTTCTACCATTTGAGCTAGCGAGGAGTGCATGTAGGTTCATACTAAAATCGACTCATATCGATTACAGATCTTGAAAGGCCGGCAGTACGTCAAATTATGCGAAGAGTGCAAGCTCCCTACAGTTTGAAATCATTAACGACTTAATGTATTTCTGCGTAGCAGAAATTAATTCGTTAATAATTTCATACTGTAAGAAGCTTGCAATCTTTGCATACCTCACGACTAATATGAAATCCTTATTGGGATAGCAATACGGAGGAAGTTAACAATTATTACATAATAGAGGCACTGTCTAGAAATATTTGCTTCAAAAAAAGGGGCTGTAACACCATTCTTAGGAGCCGAACCCTTTTATTGAATAGGCAGCAGTACAATATTGGAAAATGTGGCATGCTGAAACTTTCGAGGACCTAGAACTGGCAAAAGTTTACAGAGCGCGTTAATTTAAGTAAGAGTAAATTGCGCATATTAACAGGGATCCTGTCAGACTAATGTTGAGAACGAAACTTTCATTTCATCATTCATGGCAAATCGTTCGCTCCATAACACGACTTCCAGCAGTCTATTTCATTCATTGCATGAATAAAGAGTTTGTGTATGAAGTGGATCTTTCACACTGTTTTTACGTTTACTAACCTGTTTGTATGCAAACAATTTCTTACTTAGGGAAAATAGGGAAATAACAGATTATCAATAAGTTAGTTGTCTAAGACTTAAATTGTAACCGATGATACAAGCCATGCCCTGAAAAACATTGCTTATTCCTACCTTTCATGAAATACAGCCGTTCACGTCGTGAAAGCAACCTTGGACATTCGCTTCATTCATTCTCTAGCTTCGCAATGCAATATTCACTCATAGCCGCACAGGCGAATGAATGTAATCCAACACTAAGTCGGACTATTGTAAACTATAACACATCTGACAAGGGAACACCGCCGGGTGTCCCCCTCCGATTTCAGTGAAACTTAACAGATCGAAAGAGTACTTTAAAATAAGAGACACGTATGTTTTTTTATCGGCGTATCCGCACGATTTTGGGGTACAGCCCCCTCCAAAGTTTGGACGATTTTTCAAATTTTGCAAATATTTCCTAAATTATAACAGATATTAAATTTTCTTCTTAACATAATTTGCAGCATATTGCATGGCCCTAAGGGTGGCGTCGTCCGTATTCGCAAAAAGTTAATAACGGGGGACGGGGTACCCCGTACCCCCATTTTTTTTACATTTTTCTTTTTCTTATTCATCAAAAGAAGGCCGATTTTACATAGAATACGATGATGTATAACAAGTTTAGAAAATTAATAATTGTAAAAATAGAAAAATAATAATAAAGCTTCAAAATTAATAAACTTGTCTATTGATATAAATCAAATGAACTATAACAGAAATAAGTTTTTATCCTTAACATAATTTCCAGCATAATACATGGTCTCAAGGTAGATATCTTCATAAAAAGCTAATAACGGGGGACGGGGTACCCCATACCCCCGCATTTTTTTAATAATAAGTTTATTCATTATTCATCAAAAAAAGATCGCTTTTACATAGAAAACAATGGTAATAAATTTGGAGGATTACTAATAAAAATAATTGTAATAATAATAATATAGTACATTAACTATGCCTACTAACTTATACTATATACTATACGAATATCGGTGGTAACAATATTAAATCGTTTTATCAACTGCAGTTAGTGACTGCGTTTTATATATTTCCTTAATAAAATGTTATTCATTCTTAGAATACCATAATCTTTTAGTGCGTAAATATGAACAAATTTGCTACACAGGACGAAGGATTAAATAATACATACATATATATTTTTTAATTTATTTCAAGTTTTTCGTGCAATGTAGGTGTACAATGTAAGTATTCAATGGAGCGTAAGTATAACTAATGTTTTTTTTAACGATTTCGGAAACAATAGAACTGAATTAGAAAAACATTATAATGCTTATAAATGTTTAAATACATGACATACTGTAATGCGATTATTGGTATATATGTATTGCAATAGTGAACAAGATTAGTATACATACAGTAATTAAGCTATGTAAGTATTACAGTAGTGATAGTCTGTGTAAAAGTGTTTAAAACACAGATTTTGTTTGCACCATGAACACCGCACAATAGCTGGTTTATTGCAAATACTACACAAGGGTGTAGACTGCGCATCTTTGTTAAAACAAAACTCTATTGGATTTTTAAAGGGCCCCAAACGTATCCACTCTTATACCACGAGTACTTGAATACGTCGAAAAATATTGGGGAAGAAAATTGACTATGGGTTAGGGATAATATTATTTCTCTGATGTAAATCTATGTCGTAGTTCATAAGAATCACTATATCCGAAAAAGTTCTAACAATTTTTTTCCACAGTCTAAAACCATGTACATCTAGAGGTTGTACCATCGCTGTCGTTTTTTTTGGTATATTTAAAATGTTCAAAGTTTTGTCTTTTGGCACTAATTAATATGATTAATCACCAGATCCCTTATCGCGTTATTTAAATTTATAATGCAAATTACCAATTATATCTGAAGTGGCTGAATAATTAATTAAACTCAGGTATGTGTAGATAAGTGCATATCAAATTCATCACAATAGACACGTACATATATTTATTTTGAGTTATTATTACTATTATTAATTTTCTAAATTTATTATACATCACCGTTTTCTATGTAAAAGCGATCTTTTTTTGATGAATAATAAATAAACTTATTATTAAAAAATGCGGGGGTATGGGGTACCCGTCCCCCGTTATTAGCTTTTTATGAAGATATCTACCTTGAGACCATGTATTATGCTGGAAATTATGTTAAGGATAAAACTTATTTCTGTTATAGTTCATTTGATTTATATCAATAGACGAGTTTATTAATTTTGAAGCTTTATTATTATTTTTCTATTTTTACAATTATTAATTTTCTAAACTTGTTATACATCATCGTATTCTATGTAAAATCGGCCTTCTTTTGATGAATAAGAAAAACAAAAAGTGTAATAAAATGGGGGGTACGGGGTACCCCGTCCCCCGTTATTAACTTTTTGCGAATACGGACGACGCCACCCTTAGGGCCATGCAATATGCTGCAAATTATGTTAAGAAGAAAATTTAATATCTGTTATAATTTAGGAAATATTTGCAAAATTTGAAAAATCGTCCAAACTTTGGAGGAGGCTGTACCCCAAAATCGTGCGGATACGCCGATAAAAAAAAAATACGTGTTCTTATTTTAAGGCACTCTTTCGATCTGTTAAGTTTCATCGAAATCGGAGGGGGACACCCGCCGGTGTTCCCTTGTGAGTAGGCTTAGAATGACGAAGATATTTGAATGTAAATTTAGTGGGAAACTGAATGAAACAACCAACCAAATTACGAAGCACCTGGCATATGAGAGCATGTGAAATTAGAGCAGATTTATCTTTATAACCTACCTAATTGCTAAAAGGAATAGCATTGAACGACCGCAAGAATAAGGGACACAATAGATCTCTTAGGTCAACTCTATTACCCTCCTCTCACTTACATACATACAAGCGGTGAAAAAAAAGCCCTAAAGATATATTGCTTTTATTTATTTATGTTATTTTTTCCTAAAAGTTTACAAACATTGGCATACGCAAAGTTCTGGGAAAATATAAACGTTCGTCGATTTATACAAAGACTTATTTCTTTTCCTCCGTATTTTTTCCTCGAAATTTATATTACATTCCACATGAAAAAGGAATTCAACAAAAAGCATGCCGCTGAAGAAATAATATGTCGTAAATTCAACATATGCGCCCGCGAGCATCGCCGCAGAGAATCTAGATTCAATTTTCCAGTGAAAAAGCGCCGCACGACAAGAAAATAACACAAAAGTAAAAAGCATCACCAGAGATAAGTTGCACGAGATCAGGGCCGTAAACTTTGCCGGCAGTGAAGAAATAACCGATAACAGTATAATAAGTCCGTGAGTTGCGACCATCAAAAGCACATTACCTTCTAGTTGGCGTGTAAATGATTTTGTTCTATCTAGTCGACATACTTAAAAAAAAATTCCTCATGCACACCGCTGCTCACACTTACATTGCACCTCATTCGACGTTGTATTTCCATGGAGCGATCGATTTAAATGTACCACGTAAGCGCAAAATGTGCCCTTGCTACTCTCTCGCGGCGTCGAGGCATCTTCTGAGTAATTTTCTTGGGTAGTTCGACGCTAATGGACTCAATACTGGTCGCCGCTTGATAAACAAGCTCCTCATTTTCCATTTTACCCCGAAACATAATGACGGCACTTTAAATACGAGAGCGGCAGATGTTAGATAAATGTGAGCACGTTAGACGTGTCATACATTTACTCGAAATTACAAAATAATGCAAAGAAAATGCAAATAATTAATAATAAATGACGTGTAATTTACTTCTTTTTTCTTTTTTGAGAAAAAGAAGGAGGAAATACCACCACCAAAACGAACAGCTGTTGCTGAATCGTCGAAACCGGTCCAATGCGCACAGGAATCCGCTATTTACCGCCGAAATGCTGAATTAATTCCGAAAATTCCTGCCTTTACACTCAACCTAACTGTAAGTGCGGTGCTGTGCGACAAACCTATTTGTCGGAGATAATTTCATTACAGTCCCGGGTCGTTCCATTTAAAACGAATTTAAAGGGACGGATGCTGCTAGGGATGTCGATGCGATCCCGAGCGAACAATTTTGAGGTGGGCGGTGGACGAATCGACTTCGTCGCTTTCAGGTTTTGATCTTTTTTATTTGCGCGTTAACTCTACAGCCGTCTCTACGGAAATTCTATATTTCTCTAATTAACGGAATGAAGTAGCGAAAAAAAAGCACTCCGCCGTTTACTTTGTCTCGCCACCTTTTCCGATATTTTCTTTTTTTTGCGAACAGATCGATTTTTTAATTAAACGCCGGGTTTTAATTAAAAAAAAAGTTTTGAGTTGGTATTGTATTGCCTAGAGTGGGCCTGCCTGATTTCGTTCATTAAATCTAATTAATGAGCCCATTGCATTTTTCTCTTCAACGATTCTAAAGCCAGATAATTATGTTTTCTTTTTGGAAGTATTATAATACAGAAGATTTTTTATGCGTACATCTTTTAGAGAAAAAAAAATGGAATCTTAATAAATAATTCACCAAAAACCGTTTTCAGTTTAAAAATGTACAAATTATATTTTAACTGATAAATGTTGATCACAAAAGAAAAGTTTTCAGCTAATTGAACAATAATTACAGTCCTATGTATTATCATTTTTTTATACTCCAGCGACCTTTGTCAAGCTGTCAAAATTAAAAAAAATTAGATCACAAATTGAACAAAATAAAATGGTAAGATTAATTCTTCAATTCCCTCAACCATGATAGTTACCAAATTTGACAAAAGGAGCAGTGTGGTTATTTTAACAAACAAGATTATGATTATAAAATATTTCAGTTCATCAATGAGAACGATACAGTGCGTAGCACCCTGTCATTATATTCTTTCATTAACAAAGTCAAAAAGGTTATCAAACCATGTAATCATATATTATATAGATGGAAAAAACTAAAAAAAAAACTGTTATTTCTGGATTACAAATTGCTACCCAGATTATACAGATTATACAAATCTGATAACTTCGAGGAGATGCTCATTAGACCCGTTGTCGCTTTCATTAATTCTCCTGTTTACTTACTTTCAAAACGCCTAAACATCACTTTGAAAAATTTATTTAGGGAAGATTTTCCTTTTGTTGTTAAGAATTCCTTTGATTCAGCTGACAGGTTAGGCACCCTGAATATATCCACTTCCGATATTTTAATTTCTTTAGATGTTTCTGACTTATTCATCAATATCTCCCCGCAACAAGTTGTTCAAATTCTTAAGAATAAACTTCAATCTATCTATTATCATCCTGAAAAATTCAATGAATTAATTAATTTATTTAAAATTTGTTTAGAACAAAACTTCTTCCAATTTAATAATATTCTTTATTCCCTACCTCCTATTTTAGCTGACTTGTTTATGGATTACTTTGAAACCACTTACTTTTTAAGTCATAACCCCTTTCTAAACACATAAACTCTTATAATAGATATCCGGATGATAATATCATTTTATGGACTGGTAGTTTAACTACAAGATTTTTTGTATTACTTAAATACTTTACATAATTCCATAAATTTTTTAGATGTAGCCATTAGTAAAGATACTCAGGCTGGAAAGTTTTTAACATTTATAGAAAACCTACACAAAATGGTATCTCAATTAACTATTCTAATCATCTCTACAATCAAAAACTTCATCATTTTACAGTTTTTTTTTATATAGGTTAGTTACTTTACCTTTTTCAAGAGACGATTTAACAGAAAACTTGATATTATTAAATAGATTGTTACAATGAACCAGTTCGATTCCAACATCATTGATAAACCATTGAATAAAATTCAAATGAAAAGATTAGAAAGAGTCACATATTTAGCACCATATTTCACTTACTGACACTATTAAACGTTATATTTCTTTATCCTTCATTGGTCCCTTCTCTTACAGATTAGCCAATCTATTAAAACTCCTCCTTTGTGTAACTATTTGTTCTGGGGTTCTCTGAACCCAGTACTAGAAATATTGGTCTAGCCAAGCCATCGCAGTGGCACAGAACATGAACGGAGGTTTCTTTTTCTTCATAACAGAAACTAAAACAACGTTTTCTGACAGGCATATGTTATACATGTGCTCATTTAGTCCAGAACGACCGTCCATCAAACTTAGTATTATTTTGACAGTTTTTAGTAAAGTCATGGCCTTGTTCTTCTAAGAACTATTTTGCCTGTCTTTGCACTAGTGATTTTTAACACCACTTTGTGGACTTACGACGTATCCATTCGTTGATTGACTTTCTAAGATGCCATTTGGTAATGCCAAAAGAAAGGCCAGTTCCAACAAATGACCTTGACGAACCTCGGTTGGCCTGATCGTTAGCTGTTTCATTTCACGTCACCCCCGCGTGGTTAGGAGCCCGGGCCAAAGCAAATTTCTTCTTAGTGCTCACCTGGTTTAGGGCGCTTACATTGTCCCAAAACCAGCTCAGAATCAATACTTGCAAAACTTATCGCTTTAAAAGCAGACGGCAACAACATTACGAACTATTGTCGTCCACCGCATGTGCTTGTTGTGCGCACGCTTCTGAAGTTCTAGAAGTAGCGACGCTTTTCCCAAACTCGATCCATTTTTTTGCTTCTTGTACACAGCGATGACTTGCTGCAACCTCAGCCTGAAACATTGTTTCTTCCTTGCTGAATCTAACCGAAAAGCTCTTTCTAAGCTTGTTACCACATATTCCGGCTCCTAGTCCACTATCAGTTTTAGAGCGGTCAGTATACCAGTTCGATTCCGCTCTCACTGAAAAGTATTGCCTCCACTTTTTCTTCCTTGGTTTTGTAACCCGACACTTTCTATGCAAGTTATATTTCTAAACCATGGCATCTTAGTCTCCTGAACGTCATCTAGTAATTATTGATGGTAACCACCTGGAGATTTGCTTAACCGCCATTAACTGTGCAAGACCTAGTGATTCCTTGTGTGTACAAGCCAAGCTTTATAAGTCACCTAGTGCTTTGGCCGCCACGTTTGACGCACATTAGGCTTCCCTACTACTGCTCTGTTATCATGTGTATAATTACCCTTATATATGTATAAATACGGAGTCATCTTACGGCTGAGGCTGCAATTTCTTACTCACAATTTCCTACACCTGTTTAGGGCAATGTTGGCCTTGTTGGTTATTTTCTGCATATCTGTCCTACAAATCTTTGATCGAAACATACCTGAATGCATTTTGCCTCTTTGACATGTAGAATCCTTTCACACTAGTGGTTGTAAGCCTTCTAGCACTCTTTCGCTGGTAAACGTAAGGAGTTGTGTTTTCATACCAAGTACAGTCTAAACCAAAAAAGTACAACCTATGATAAGATGAGGGTCTGACAATCATAACAGTTTTTATTACGTTGTTTATAGAGTAAAAAGTAATTAATAGTAGCCTAATGAGAGCTGGGTTTGAACTTTTGACAGTGGCAATTATGTGACTGACACGCCGTTTTAAAGTACTTTCCAGGTTGTCATCTGTAGTCTAATATTTATTTTGCTGAGAGAAAAAAACTGTTGACTTTTATATGTGCTTCCGAAAAAACAAATAAACTTTCTTGCGAATGGCCTTGGTTGCAAATATTTTTTGATCAATTTCTTTAGTTTCACTTACTCCAGGTTCAATGGAAGAACAATTCAACTATTTTAGTTTGAATTGAATTTTGTGGTCCTCTTGTCTTGATAATGTTAGGTACATATGTTTCATTTATACGCTGCTTTGTATTGTTAGGAGAGTGGAATATATATGTATGTATAAATTTTGAGGTATTTAATGTAAAATTCTCAAGATTATCAAATTTTCATTCGTTTTCAAAGTGTCGCGCTGTCGTCCATTTTTGCTGCACACACTATGTGCAGAATATCCCATTGAGACAAAAAAAATGGTTTCCTTCGAATACACAAACCATTAACATATCGTCTAACATTGAAAAGCAGTTTTCTAAAAATAGAATCAAACAAGCTTCATCCCGCAACAAAATTTGTAGTCCCACAGCCGAGCAATAACAATCTGACCAACCCATTCCGTTTCCACAAACTCAATTTTCGTTTTTTTCCCTAATCATTTCGATCTCGCATCACAACAACGACTATAGCAGAAGAATGACAATTTCAAAATACGTATAAGCAGAAAAAGGAAGCGAGTAGATGCGTTGTCCAAACTATACATGATGATTCCTGTCGAATACGCGAGCGATGAGAATCCCACAGGCGAGTGACCGATGGGAAACCCCATTCCAGCTAAAGGGGGTGACTGAAGCGCCCTCTCGACACAATTCGATCTCCAACGAAATGTCAACCGGGAGATATCCAGTCCTTCGTGGCCCGCATTCGACATTATTCGCGAACGTTTGCAGTCAAATTAAATTAGAGCATTCAACGTGATGTAATTGCGGATAAAATGCTAGAGGCAAAAAGTGGGTATGGCGATAGAAATGAAGTTAGTTGGAATTAGAAGAATTTTCGAGAGGATATGCGGTTATGTCGTTGGAAAATAGCGAGATTTCTCTTTTAAAAAGAAAGATGTGATTACATTTGCAGATAGGATCCTTATCACCAAGAGCTTACACAAACCTTTAGAGAAATTAACATAAATCCAAAAGCAAAAGGAGAGTTCAAATTGGACAAAACGTAAAAATTGGCTCTATAAATGTACACAGCAATACTCGCATACCCTAGCATATCCTGAGCAAAAAAGAATAACAAAGTAGACTCAGCTTGAATGATTTTATATCCACGCAAATGTACGGTAAAAAAACCCGCAAGAATTGAGCAAGAATGAGAAAATTCGTTCAGCGAAGCAAGCAGCAGAGTTGCCGCTTGAATAACCGAGGTCACGTATGTATACGGCGGCGTTCGATATCACCCTAAACGTGATCTGTTTTATAGTAGCAACGTTACTAAATGAGGCCGGAAAAATGTCCCGCTCGAGAGCGGGCTTAACAAAGGCCTTTGTTTATATTCCTGCGTCTTTTTTCCGGCACGGCGTTCGCGCGCGTCCTAAAAGAAAAACGAGGCAATTTCTTTTTGTAAATTTTATCTTTGGGCGTGAAACATAGGGTCTTTTTAAAACACAAAACGCATTCTTTTAACGACTCGCCGTGTAGCGAGCTATGAGCTTCAATGGGAATTGCCGAACTTCAAACAGGAGGAGGCATCGTTAAGGCTAATAGTGTGTGGCGCAGTCGGTAGGAGTCGTGAAGGGAAAGTAAATTTTCATTTCTACGACTTTCGCAAAACTTTTCGATGTGTCTGAATGAATACCTACGCGATAAGGGTAACGGTCCAAACGAAACTTTTAGTTACACTTGCTGAGCAATGAGGCAATTCAACGACCACGGTGCGTACAATTGAGTTAATTAGCTGTGTTGATAATTTGTCGATCTTCTTATAAAAATTCGAAAACCTTCATGAACACAATGAAACACAACTAACGCGAAAATACTAGCAAAAATTGTAATTAGTATTATCGGAAAATCGAGATCCATGAATGCAATTTACGCTGCACGCACAAAATTCAACTCATACAACACCAAATCCAAGGCATTTTCAGCATAACCTTACCTTTTATGCATGCGCGCTCATGAAAAGCAACTTTTACGATAAAAGTCATAGAAATAATTGTAGTTATTCCTCAACTTAATGAATTCGTATTAAGTTGAGGAAATGTTGAGCGACTCTGCCTTTTAAGAAGTAGCAGGTTTACCTACTATTTTTTGTTTTGTTTATTTAATTCATTCATTACTTTGCATTGTTCCATAAGTTGTAACGTAATGATGCAAGTATGGCATCCAAAAATATTGGAGCCAGTTTTTTTATTTCCTAATCCTAAATTTGTAAAAACCGCTTTTTAAGCAAGTATTTTGAAGAATAAAAAGAAGAAAAATCATGAAGACGAATTGAAATTATATTATTAATTTGTCTGTAAATGATCGTAAACAAAATATTGTCTGTATATATATTTAAAAAGAATAGTCATTCAGCCATGAACGTACTGCTGTGGAATGGCACCCCGAGTTTCGGAAATTTAAATTTGTATTTTTGTTCAGTCCGGATTGGTTTTGTCAGAGCAAGGATAGAGTTTCTGCTATTCTAATATTTGTTTATTTTTGAAAAGATTTTGTTAATTGATTTAATTGTTAGTATTATTTTATTTGTTCAGTTGTGTAAAGTTAATTTCATTTATTTGTACATTTTGCGTGTACCAGTATTGTATATAGTTTATATGCTAGTATTTTCTTTGCGATGCGTTGCGGCTTCATCGCACGCAGATGTTGTAAATTTGATATATATGACTGTGTTACCTTGAGGCCCTCGCAGTTACCAGATTGACGAGCAGGAGTACTGTTTTGTTTTAGTTTTCTTGGTTACCGTTTTTGGTAATTCATTTTTATTTTAAGATGTAGTTCGTTGTTTTAAAATTTTAAAATCGCCCATCTAGCAACTCAGTTTATTAATAGGTGTTATATCGTTGTGCACAATTTAGGTAAGGCTCTTTAATAATTTTCGTTTTAGAAGTGATCGCGTTTAGAGTTTAAATTTTCCGTTTTTTTTTGTAGTTTTCATTTGTATTGTATTTTAATTACCTCGGGGTAGGTGAAGAGTAGCTTAGAGCTTGTATTTTAAATTTCATTTTTGATTTTATTTGGTTCTCTACGTTAATTTAATTAGATTTTAGTTTGCTTTGAATTTTTGAAACCACGTGGATTTTTTGTGGTATAAGAAATTCCTTCTAGAACGAAACCCCCATTTTGTTTGCTAAAGGATTTGCATTGTCCTTTTTAATTATAAATTCACGAAGGGGTTATTTTAATCCAAGATATTCAGTCCTAAGGTTTTTTCCCCTGTTGATTGTAATTAAGTGTTTTTTTTCTTTTTTATATGGAAATTTAATGAATATATATATATATATATAAATATCATTTTAAATAGTTCTTTTATTTTTGAATTAGCCATTTCAATTTTTGGGGATTTTAAAGAAAGTCAATTTATTAACGCCCACTTTTACTTTTCATGAAAGTTACTCTGAGATCAAAGAATCTCTTGCGCCCTTT
This sequence comes from Protaetia brevitarsis, assembly GCA_004143645.1. NCBI lineage: Eukaryota > Metazoa > Arthropoda > Insecta > Coleoptera > Scarabaeidae > Protaetia > Protaetia brevitarsis. Next base: position 2,150,648 of record RXPK01000134.1, read on the forward strand.
TAAATTCATATTAGCTGAGCTAGCTGAATTAATTTTGTCATTTTTAATTTCTTTAAACTTATATGCTTGTACAATCAGTTCACAGCAGTACGTTAATATATTTTTTGCGCCTTCGTCCAGAAACATCATTTTGCAGTAGGTACTTCAAAGCGGCAGAAAAACGGTAGTTTACAATTCAAAATTAAGATTTGTTGGCACAAAAAATAGAGTACATCATACGGTCAGAAACTCATACGTACTCGTACTCACAATACTGCAGTTTCTGGCTAAGTGATACAAATACCCAGTGTTCGATACAATTGTCAAGTACCTCCACTTCAAGCGGTTTGGTCACTTGACTCAGGTACATCCTCTATGTATTTTGTTTCACCAAAATATTTAAAATTCGAAAGAACACACGCGTAGATACAAGATTCTGCTATTTCAGAATGCCTAAATTCTTTTAATAATGCGTAATAGTACTTAGCCCCTCAAATCCACGCCACTGAACAAACATTATGATGTGTAGGCTAGTCCCCATCCAATTTAATTTCAAATGGCAGCATAGTTCGAATATTTAGTTTGCTACTCATGTTTTTTTTTATGGTTTAAAAATTGGCTTACAATAGTTCACTATCAGAACGAGCTCTGATCTCGTAGCAAATTCAGTTCATCAGCATACACTGATAAACCGCAATCCAGTCGACTCATAAGGTCATCGACTTGTTGAACATCGACATGTTGAACTATAAAGGTTCCAAATTCGAGCCTCGCGGTACACCAGAGGGTACGAATAAAATATTTTAATTATGGTGTCAAGTATAAACTATTTCGCATTTCGTGTGGTATTCGCATTTTGTCAAACATTCTAATGTCATTGAACGAAAATTTGAACTTTTGACTTCTTTTTCTAAATTTTAGATTGCTATTGGATCAAAGATTGTTGATTTTTTCTTGATACACATTTTCGTCAATTGATAACATTAATTTACATTTTAGTATCCCCTTGGATAGTAAATGAAATTTCAATATGAATTATTGAGTTTACCACTGGCCCAGAAATATTTAGAGGAAATATTAATGGTGACCAAGAAAAGGATGGTGATTCAGGAAAGGTTCCATAAGTAGCGATAGATTTTGGGGGAAACCAAAGTTTTACAACTTTTACAGAAATAATGAGTGACAATAGAATCGCAGTGCTTAAAGGCGCTTTTAGCCTTTTTTAACATTGAAGTTCCACTTTACAAAAACAAATTAAAACAAATATCATTATACTTGCACCATATCAGACTACAAATCGAGAAAGTTTCATTTTTTTTTTATGAAATTTCAAAATTGCTTGTGGTTCTTTGTTAATACAAATACGTGGACTACAATAATTATTTTCCCCGCGGAGATATTATTCAACTTATTTGCGACATTTTTACGCTTAATATACGTGAAATTTTGCCGCAAAATGACCAAATTCTTTCGCGGACGCAATTTTCACATTATTACGCGGCGATCAGATTAAAATTTATTTTAAAATTAACAACATGTCACATATAAAATATCAAGCCTTTGAAGTCGACGAAATAATATGGGCGTCCGCTTTGATCGATGACATAACGGTACGCCATCAATCCATCAATTAGAGGAAGTTTCGGACGTGAAGCTCTATAATCAATTTAATGCGGCGCGGCGTGATGTTTCCGCTTTTAAAATGTAACGGCATAGGAAGAAGGGAATCGATCACAAAATTGTGTGCATGTTTGCTGAAGTTAATGAAATTTTACTAAAACGTGCTTTTGGCACCATTGAAGACTAAAGATGCATTTTACCGAACTCATATCCTGACTTCGGACCGATTTAATCACCTGTTACGGGTTTATTTTGCGCAGTCGCGCACAAACCGCACTACCAATCACGCCGAAACTGAAAAATTGCGTTTAATTCGCACGTAGTAAATAGTATTGACTTGCACACATCCTTACTGATCGAAAACGTAATTACTGCGAAACAAATATCCAGATGCGCCACCGAATTCCTCTCTCTAATCGAAATCAATTACACCTACGCCACGTTAGCTCGGAATTAAACCCTCATCCGCAGCGCCTATATTTCACGATAACCCGCCAGACGGTGCGCCCTGCGAACAAAAAGCGGCAAAGATTTATTACGCATTTGCGACGACTGGTGATGCCACTTCTCACGGAAAATCGGGGGCTAGGTCGAAAATTTAAGCGCAGAACTCTGTGAGAATAAAAGTAACGGGGAAAAAGGCAATATTGTAGGTACCGCAGATATAATCGATCAATCAAACGGATCGAGGCAATAACGTCCGATATCCTTTCGCAAAAAAAAAAAGGAGTGGGTAAATTTCTGCGATTTACGTAACCGGTTTCCATTTCAATAATGGCGGAATTACAAGTATATTTCGCGCGGATTCGTACGTGATTCGATACAATCCGGTCATAATTGCATGTTTTATGCAACAGACATAGTACGGGGCCGTATTTGTATTGCACTACCCATATATATGTATTTTAAAAAGCTGTCACAGGAAGGTATAATACTTTGTTTTGTACATTTAAATGCACCAGATCCCAGTACGTGATCGGCATACGGAACTGTTATTTGGGAGTAAACTTTAAATTAGTAAGCCGGGAAGCTAGTAGGTGGGTAGACGCCTCCGCCTATGAAAATTATTTTAATATAATGTCGGTTAGGGAGATACCTATTTGCATTCCGCGAGTAAATCGCGAACACTTCGTTAAGCATTGTGGCAACATGTGCCGCTTCGAAGCGGAACCGCAAATCAGAGTTAGTTAGTTAGTTAGCAAGCGAGGTAAGTACGTTTCCCCCACGGCTATACAGAGGAAAATTTAGTCGGCGCGGAGTTTCGATAGCAGATAGATAACAGATGGTGGAAATCTAGTTTCGGCTCATACCGATAACGACATAAGGGTGTTTCGTTTGATTAAGAATTTGATGTTATGTGACAGATCAACAAACCGCAAACACAACTACGTTGATTACGGCATCCCGATAATCTCCAAGCTTTGATGAGTGCGTTTCAACGATATTATGCCATGTATAAATTTTGCGTTAGTTATAGACAAACCAACTGTGATCTGGACATCATTGAAAATTATCATTTAAAATAATAATAAAAAAAAAACTTGCAATTCTACTACACAGTAATCATTTTTTTTAAGAGTTGCGGTAACCCATAATTACAATGAACAAAAAATGGGTTCTAAAACAATGAAAGAAATCTTTGATCACATGAAATAATGTATTAAAATTGGTGCACAGAGTACTACAGATATCCGAATAATTTCAGATCCGAATATCCGGATCTCAATTTTATCGGATATCAACAACACTAGTAAGTACATTAACATAGAGTTGATCGATAATTTATATCTTTTTCAGATCCAGATCCTAAAACCGGATAGTAGGTCCGGATCTGAAAACCAGATAGTAGATTTTAGATAGTGGATCCGGATCTTAGGATAATTTCAGACAGGACTAATATGTACTATAATAATATTTAGAAATTGAAGTTAGGTACCTACCTATAATGGTATAATTTAGGTCATTAGATTTGAAAATAAAACTAGAATTACAATATGATCAGTTTTTTTTTTTTTTTTTATTGAACAAGATTTTCAAGAGTATTTAATCATTTAGGCAATTATTGTTTAATTTAAGTTGTTTATGAATTTTGAAAGCTTCTAATAAGGTAAGTTTGAATCTTTGGTTTTCTTCGTATAAAAGTTCTACGTTTGGTGCTATAATTAGTAGTGGGCACTATCGATGGGCACTATCTTAGCTGACTATCGATAGTTGACTATCGATAACTATTAATAGTCGACTATCGATAACTGTTGATAGTTGAAAATATCGATAATGCCCACCAGTATTATATTTATATATAGTTTACAACGAAGAGAGATGCTCAAATTCAATGTAAATACGACAAGTATAGTGCTATTTACCCTTTCTGAGTAGCTTAAAAGTTTATGTATGTATTGTGTTGTTAGTTAAAAACGTTTGTGTTATCAATCATCAACTATTCATTGAGTGGAACTAATTATTTTAAATCATGAAATACTAGTGTCAGAGTTCTTATTAGTCTGGAATAAAGAAAAACACAAATAATAAATAACAAGAAACAAAACAAAATGTATTTCTGGGGACATATTAGTTGAGTAAAGTGATGGGCATTATCGATGGTGACTGTTAGTTATCGATGGTCAGCTATCGATAGTCGACTATCGATAGTTTGGTCCGACTATCGATAGTATTATCGACAGTTGAAAATATCGATAGTGCCCACCACTAGCTACAATGAGAAATATGCCTACGCATCAAAAGATGATGCCTAATATCGTGCAAGTTTTTGTGCAATTACACTGTTTTATTTTCCTCTCTGTGCCCCCTGTATATGTTGCATTGCAATCTTTGCATTGTCAATATATAGGAATTAATTTCTTGAATATTTATGTAATAGCCATTTTTTTTTATATTTAGCGATTAATTTTTGTGGAATTATGGCTTAGTTGAAACAAAATATATTTAGAAACTACGTTTCGACAATCTATTGTCTTTTTCAAGCTTATTTTATCTATAAAATACATACTCTTCAATACTTTAAATGTTTAAATCGTGTATATCACACATATATGTTAGTTTGTTAAATTAAGTAAGTGTAATTGTCTCATATAGTTTTTTATAAAATGTTAAATTTATGTTCGACAAACAACTTATGTTGTGAGGAAAAAAAAAAGAAAGAAGTAATAGAAACAAATAATTAATTACATGAGAGGAGATAGGAAGCTTGAAAAAGACAATAAATTGTCGAAACGTAGTTTCTAAATATAATTTGTTTCAATTAAGCCATAATTCCACAAAAAATAATCGCTAAATATAGGAATTAATATGTCTGATAGTATTGGTTTTCTGTATATATCGAATTCAAATTTAACGTCTCCTTTTTTAATTGAAAGATTTAATTGATTATTATAATTCTATGGTAAATTGTAGATTAGAGTAAAAACTGTTAATGTATTCATGAAATTCATTTTTGAAGTTTGTTTAGTTCCTCTGCAAATACAAATTACATCAACGCTAGCATGCTCGCAAATATATAATTAAACCACAAAATATTTTTCTTACAACCAACGAAAACTTGGAAAAGATACATAGATGATGTAATAAACCGACCTCATTTTTAATAATTCTTTTATTAGAGTGACAAGAAATTTAACGAATTTTATTATTCCATAAAGTTCATCAAAGGTTAATGTTGGGGGAAATAAAACCGTAACGTAGTTGATTTTTTAAAATGTAAAACATTAGACATTCGATATTTGCTACAAAAAACACTTGAATGCTTTCATTTCTTAAAAAAAAAAAAAAATTAAAACTAAAAACATAATATGCGCAGAATTACCCGACTGGATGGTGTTTTAAGCTTTAATTTTTTTTGATTTTTTTTTAAAGAATGAAATCGTTCAAGTACGTACATGTGAAATAAAATATACTTAATTGAAATGTAATTGTAATTCTTTATTAACTATAAATATTACTGTTTGCAAATTAAATTTTTATATTTAAGTTTACTTTTCACAAGAAGATTATCCTATGCAACTAGACACGATAATATAATCACAAACCCAGATGAAAGAAATACAAATAATGGAGTATTCTCCTTCACACTAACTTGTTTCGCTTACCCCTAGATAGGCAGTATCATACACTCAACTAAGTAAATTATGTGAACATTGAAACACAAATTCGCAGAATTCGATCACCTTCTTCTAAATGAAACGTTAAATTCTAATTTAATAATCAACCAAAGTTACAGAAAAACTACGTTGTTAAAGTTAACAAAAATTTTTAGTTGCAACAATAAAAATAAGTAATGAGTTTCCCTAATACACTTGTAAAACTCGTTTATTTTTCAAAAGGTAACAAATAGATAACAAAATGACATGTTTTTCTCATTATGATGTCGGCTCCATTTACAATGGCATCATGGATCAGTGAAAAAAACGTCAAAATACTCAATGACGTAATATTACTATATGCAGATGACAATATGCCCTTGAAGTGAATTTCATGCAAGACAATGATCCTAAACATACAAGTAAGCGAGTTAAGGAATGGTTTAGGGAGAATAACGCCAAACCTAAAACTGCCGTTGAATTATGGGAAGTAACGTTGCCCAACAGTTAGTCGACACAATGCCGCACCGTTGTCAGGTTGCAATAGCAAACAAAGGACATGCAACAAAGTACTAACTGGACTATACTATATTATTTATTGACAAAACTACAAGCATGATAGTATGTACATTGTCAAAAAGACTGTATCACCGATAAGTGTTCTTCTTACAGCCTCGCAGGTTAAATTTATCTTCACTCTTCGTGGTCAACGTAAGGTATTGGGGCTTGAGAGATTACTCTAAGGTAAATTTACATTTTGGTTAAGACTGATAGTTATTTTAGTTATTTTTGTTGTTGCACAACTTAAAAGTGGCATAGTTATTAATTTTTAATTTAATTGAGTGACTGAGTTATTGATATTTTACATTTCGGTTGTAGATAAGTTATTTATAGTGTTTTCAAAAAATAAAATCTTTAGCTCTTTTTATTCTTTGAATTTCTAGCTATTTTCAGATGCCATTAATCTATTATTTATATAAATTGTATTGAACACAAAATCTTACAGCCATAATCTCTAGTCTCCTGTACATCTCATCAGAAATAATCAAGAGAGTTAAATGCTCTTCTAAGGTCCATAAATATTCCGACCGGTGTATTGGTCACTGTTCGTTCCATGAATTTATTTAATGCATCCATTTTGCTTAATAATTATTATTGTACTTTCTTAAGATGTTCCATTCGTTCATGTACGAGTTTCTCAAAAATCTTTGAAAAGTGCATTAAAGTGGAGGTGCGACCTGTATTTTTTTAGATCTTTTGTATTTACCTTTTTATGTAACAATGTAACTGAATCATTTTTCAATTCCTTTAGGAAAACTTTCACTAGTAATCGAAAACATCCACTAGTAATCGATTCTAGCACTACCAACAAGTTCTGGTGCATAATTTTTTATCACTTTCACAGTCATGTTGTCAATAACTGTACTATTCCTATCTCTCATAGTTCAAAATATGAATGATTATCTCATGCCAATTTCAAAGCATCAATTTTCAAAACAACAAAGCGACTAGCAATAATAAAGTTGCAAAACCAGAAACTGAATAACTCAAAAACCCTGTGAAAACTAGAACAAGAAATATTATAAACCTGTCACAAAAAGAAAAAAAAAAAAAACATCTAAATTCTATTCTCCTTCATTAATATTTATGCACTTACACATCGAGATACAGCACACATGTTAACATTGGGCGCGGTTATGCGCCCCCAGCGATGCCAGTGACATCTAGAGTACCCTCCCGAGACCTTATACATCTTAGGTACTGACGTAAAGAATGATACAATGTTAACGCCATCTAGGAGTAATCAGATATTCGGTAGAGAGTAACGGAGTCCGCTTTTCTCGCTTGTGCAAACGAATTTCGTATCGGTAGGATCGTTTTCACGGAGCAACGTAATTTTCGCGCACTATCTCTGAGAATAAAGTATTATTTCGCATGCAAACAGTTCATCCGCCTACTAAATAATGGAGCATCCTCCACACAGTGGGGCGAGCGTTACGAATAGACGTTCGTATCAAAAGTTACTCCATCTATAATGGAGGGCGACGGAATGGGGCCCCGATGTGGTGGGTCCCCGCGAAATGGAACAGACTTCCCTTTGATATAGATTTTGGCGAAAGGCGTCGTAAATTTGGAAGTTTTCCGTCTCTGGCGGCGCGGCGAACGAACCAATATTGTTCATGATTTACGGAGGCAGGGGCCGTGACTGGCTTTAAGACCGAGCCGGATGGGTTGGAACTGAGGTGTTTCTTAAAATCCGACCTGACAAGTGTTTTAGCATACTTTCGCGGGAAACGGAACCGCTGACGTATTTTTATTAAAAGGGTATTTCTGTATATAGTCTAGCGCGTCACGTTCTATTTCCACGATTTCTCGCCAAGGGGGAATATAAATTCTCTTGTTGTTGTTTCTAAGTTAAACTTTCGCGGAACATGTTTATTTTTAAGTGTTCGCCTCGCAGTTTTTCTATTCTCCGCTGTAGGTTGCGTGAAATGTTTGCGCTGATTTATCATGCGATGTCTGTAGGAGACGGATATGGGTTTTTCTTTTATATTACGCTTGCGTTGTCGGCAAATATTGTAGTGCAAATAATAAAAATATAGACCTATTGTTATAATAGGGAAAAAAAGAAACAAAAAAAATGGTTGGGAAAGCATTTATATATCATTAATCATGCGGAATGTTACTGTCTTTCTTTTCTCCTTTTTTGCTGTGCACTGTATGTTGCGTACTGCACTGTATCAACGTACAGTGCACAGTAAAAAAAAAGAAAAGAAAGACAGTAACATTCTAAATAATTTTACGCGTGGAATATTACCGTAATTTTGCAAGTCGCTAAGGAAATTTACATCAAGCTGTAAAGTTACAATTTTCTGATTACAGTAGGTGCCATGGAAGACAAAAGTCTTGACTCAAAACTAAAGAGAGAAATATTGAAATAGTGAAGGAGCTCTAATGATTCTATCTCTATTTATGTTAAACTTGAGTCAAGACTTTTGCCCTTGATAGTAGATGAATGTAAAAGTACAATGAATACTACTAATGCTTTTTGTTAAAATTTCAGTGTTTGTTGAGTATAATTGCTCTACAGTTACATACATCTTCACTTCTGCACTTGTAGTGTTTCTTAACGTTTATCTTTAGTAACAGGTTAAAAGTTACGGAAAGATCTGGTTGCATTAGAGTAGTGTTGTGTTTGCACGCGATGTTCTAACATGCACCGGTAGGAAGCGTCGTTTTCGAATCTTAAGGCGGCTTTACAGTTCCCAATTTTTTCTGTTGCGTGCAATACAAATAGCGCATGCGCATTCAATGGATTTCAATCAGCTGTGTGCAATTTTATTGGAATTGCACGGAATAGAACTTGTACTAATACTTCATTGCGCGCAATTTCATTGCACGCAATAAAAAAAAAATGCGAACTGTAAAGCGGCCTTTATACTTAGAAGATATTTCTGCAAAACTATTGGCAAAATCTTCTGAGAAAAAAATATGAGAACATGAATGAAAATCGTGTGACATTTAGAAAGAACTTGCAGAATGCCTACAAGGGAGAATACACTGTCAGTTTAGTGTACCTATAACTGATCACATTCAGAAACGAATTCTCCCCTCTAAGTACTATCGTAACTATCCTGAGAGCAAAATTACGGTTTTAACTAAATTAAATTTGGAAAATAAATTTATCCGATTAGTTGGTCTTGTTCGATTAAGAAAGAAAAGTACATTAGAAGTCAACCAAAATTTGAGCTTATTCAGACGAAATCAACAAATTTCATTATTAAGAAAACACAGACATTGCGGAAACTGTTTTACCCATTATGCAATTGGATGCACTAGTACTCAAAAAAAGTAACATATTTAGATCTAATAAGAAAATCCAATAAAATATGACAGAAATCTATACATTAGGTTATAAAAATAAACTTTTGGGAATTTTAAAGGAACAATTATAATAATAATCCTTCTTCACTTACTGGAAAATATTTCTTTTTTACTTCAGGTTGATTTTAAAATTCTATGAAACACAACTTTGTTGGTGAGTTCTTTCTTGCGCGGTTCACCCTATCTCATAATCCTTGTTTCTATTCTCTGATAGAAACGATATAAAACAAAATTTTGTTTTTAAACATGTTTGTATAATTCAAAACAATATTATCTACACTAGAAAAAAAAAACAGTTATTTAATATGATAACCATGCCTTTATAAAAAAAAAAATATTGTATAGTATCAAAAAAAAATACATTTTTTAACGCAATTGCTCTGAATAAAAATGAATAAGATAAGATAAGCGAGAACTGCGACCATTTTGTATAACGACAGCGAATGGAGTTTGATGTCCGTCATAATGATATTTTTATATGGGGTGGTTCAAATTAACGGACAATCGTAACAACTCTTTAGCAGTAATCTAAGATTATTAATAATTTACGGAAGAATTTTCGCTCTTGGAATAATTAATGAAGAAGAAGTTCGGTAAATTTTGAGCAAGATTTATTCTATTACACAATTCCTAAGCAACGTTTCGATCGTTACATCATCTTTTTCAAGCTGTTTAAACAATTTAAAATTAATTAAAATTAATAAACATTAATCATAATAAATTAATCTTAAAATTAAGTTATCTTAAAAATTAAGTGTCAAAATTTAATGTACTTCAATTTTAACTTTTAAAACTAATTACTAAAGGTAAATTATTAGAATTAATTGTAGATTATTACTTAAATTCATTATATTAAAAATGTTTACACAGCTTCAAAAAGATCGATATAACGATCGAAACGTTGCTTAACCATTGTGTAATAGAATAAATAGTGCTCAAAATTTGCCGAACATTCTTCTTCATTGATTATTGATAATGAAAATGACATGCAAAAAGTTGTAATGATTTATTCACTGAAGGCAAGCTCAGAGTTATTTCATTAATGAATGCAAGATGACAACCCCTTGTCTAGGATATTGAGATCGTAAAATTTTGTGCTGTTGTCAGAACCCGTATTGGACACTTCGCAATTATCCACCATTGCAGAGGCGGTTTCTGACGATGAGTCTGTGAAAGAAACACGAACGGCAAAATAATATACCTTTAGAAAAATTGATCGTAATTACCACTGAGGACAATGAACCATTGAGTATTCAGTTGTAGGAAAGACCTTTTATACCAGGAATCCATTCACATTACCACAACTTACGTTTGACAATTTTTTTAGTATTAAAAAATGAGGAAGCATGAGCTATTCTAAAACATAGAACAGAAATTATCGTTCGACAGAACTATTCATTTGTTGTGGCGGTGTATAATGTAAACATCCCTAGATGTTGGCATAATGTTGTGTTGTCATGTCAAGTTCACAATGCATCACCATTGTTAGAATCCTTTTGTGTAAATACAATATAGCTATATATGTACACAAACATAGTGTATATGTATATTGTTCTAGTTAAATGATCCAAATCGCATAGAATAGCATTTGCCTTCATACTGGGGGAACGAATCCCTGCCCAGAAAAGCACTCCGTAAGTTCTTAAAACTCGCGGTAACAAGGAAACCTAACCTTTGCTTATGCGTTCCGTCGTAGTGGTAAATACTGCTGGTTTTTCATGAATTACGATTGTTACTCTAAAAGCACACTCCTCCTGTTTCACCATATCTGCATGCTTCCTTACCAATTCTTCCTCACAAGTTATCCAGAATATTGGTTTCATCCACATACATATACCATCCATGAAAATAGACAAGGTATTGTTCACCATGATTATGACTAATAGCAAGGGTCCCAAGACAGGTCCTTGTAGTACTTCCCTCCAAACCAACATCTGTAGGATTGATTGTGCTCCACGCCACTTCACTTTTCATCAGGTAATATCTATTGAAGAGACATGACCATGTGTCATCTTATTGCGGTTCTCCAGAAATGTTTTCAACTATATTAAAAGGCATCTTTTTTAAGTGAGATGATAGCTGTTGTCACTGATATATTCTTCTTTCTAATTTAATATTACACTAAAGCCATAAACATACTAGACAGAGAGTGCTTTATTAATAGGCTCATAAAGGAATTTTACTGGAATATCTATAATAGATAAGAATAATATATAAAGTTGGAAAAGGGCCATTAATGTACAAATTGGAAAAAATAACAAAGAATTAGACCCGTCCTTTGAAACTTGGATCCGTCTGAAAAAACGGTATTTATGAAACTAGTTCTTTAATGTACTATTATGTACTCATGTTGTAAACAAGTGGTTATTTCGAAATAATAATATTAAGCGGTTACATATTAATTGTTCTAAAATTTTTGAGACTAACACTTTTTCCACAAATCAACTATTTTTACAACCCGCGAACTTAGAAAAATATAAATGGATGATGTAACATTTTCAAAGGGATCGATATCTATATAAACTCAAAAGCTAAAAGGAAGACAACATCAAAGCGGAAAACGAAATAATAAAACGTCAACCCATAAACTGAAATTGATTCAGTATCTCACAAACTATAATCTAGCCATTTATTACTTTGAAACTGAAACCGTACATATAACAGCGTCACCGTCTTTAACCTCCGGCAGTGAATCAAATTTATTTCCAGTGACAGTTTCTGTCCCTCGTAATATTAAGGGGGACACGTTTTTATTAATGTCAAGGTCCTAAGACCCTTTCCTGGTGATATCCTTTTCTTTTTTTTTATCGAACAGTAGATTGCGAAGACTCATTCTACCTAATCTTATACCTTCGTTCGTCCACTGACTGGTCAGAAATAAGGGATATCGTTAGCAAAAAATACCCTCCTAAAAGGATTTTGGAACGAACAGTACGAGGAGCTCAACACACTTAAAATATTACGGCAATTTAGGAGTTGAACGCCATGAAGAGATGACATTTACGCTGTTGGTTATTTGTGGAGGATAAAAAGAATACTGCGTTAGTAAAATTAACCATACAACGATAGGGATGTTTTTTAAGGGACTATTATTTCTGTAGTGTATTGAGTACATACCACACAACTTTACTATTTTGCGGTTAACTTCTGTTTTGAAAGGACCTAGACCAATCCAAATTTACTTTATGTTCCTCTCGCTTCCAATAAAAAAAGCAAAATAGCACCAAATAAATAAATATTGATGGCTTCCAAAAGAACCCATTCAGGAACTATTCATTACCTACACGAGGTATACAATTGAATCCTTTGGGGAAACGAGGAATCAGACAAACATGCAAAAATACAAAATTTCTTCCATACCCAGAAAAAATATTTGTCTGGTTAGTTTAATGATATATTTAATGTGTATTAATTAGTTGAAAACATTACTTGCAAAATCTTAAATTGCTAGATGTAATAATTGCTGATGGGCTTATATTTTATCACAAGCTTTTGACAACAAAAGAAAAATAAATAGTACTGCAGAAAAGTAGTGATTTTCGGGTAAAAGAAATATACAAAGAATACCGGCATAAAACAATCAAGCAAATTCATGGGAACATCTTTAATAATTAACGATCAAGAATAAGACCGAAGAACTATTACAGCTTAGTAGGTCTCTTTAATGAGGCTCCTTACCAGCCACTGTGCACTGAAAGGATACCCGCAGAAAATTGGAATCAACACTGGAGATATCAATTGCAGACTGCGTGATGGGATTTTGTGTAAATGCGAGGTCAAAGATTAAACCGGAGGATTACTTCGATCAACCATCCAGAAACCCATACATGAAGTGGGAATCCGAAAGAAAACAAAACTAGCCTAGGTTCCTAGCCACTTGGGCCTGAAGGGAAATGAGGCGAAATGACGATCTGGCCAGACGAGGTTCGTCAAGGTAATTCGTTGGAGCTGACCCTTCTTTTGGCATTGCCAAATCGCAAATTAGAGAATACATCAATGAATGGATACATAATGAGCTCAGAGAGTGGTGGCAACAATCACCAGGACAAGAAAGGCAAAATAATTTCTTAAGGAACAAAGGCCTGTATTTATTACAAAGACCACTAAGTAAAGATAGGAGACTGTCAAAATGACAGTAGATCTTTACTATTATTTTATTTATCTGTTGACGGATTATTGTAGATTAAATAGGCATATGTACAACATGTACAAGGCCTGGTAAATGTTGCTCCTAGAAATTCTGCTAAGAGAAGGAGGAAACACCAGTTCATGTGCTGTGCCAATGCGAGGACCTGGCGAGAATAAGATTTCGAGTAATGGGCATGGAGAGCCCAACAGCTAGCAGCTACAAAAAAAGCCGGTATTAAGAATGATAGGCTTAATTAAGAGAGCGTCTTCTAGGAAAAAGAAGATCACAACAGACCAGAAAACGTCGCTGTGAAACAAGGCTATGGGTGAGCTCAATCCTAACCTCCTCTAATCTAAGATTATGTCGAAGCCTGTAACCATATATATTTTGAATTCTTACAGACATACAGATAACTTTACAGACGCTACAGATATACATAGAATCTCATCCTTAGTTTACTATACCAATAATATTACTTTAGAATGTAACTTCACAATGATTATCGTGGGTAACAAAGTTGCCTATGATTACGATTATAATTTTTGATCTTACAATTTGTCAATGATACTACCAGGTGACATTAATTATATTCTATGTCAAGCTAATAGAGTATCGGAAAATCGACAAAATGATCTATAGAAATATGTTACAAATACAGCAACTGAGAGTTCTGCTGCTAGGTTACTGATCGGAGATTCTGTACCATATCGCACCTATACTTCAATCTATTACTAGCACGACGCCTATAGATTTGATGGCATATGGGGAAAAAGTACACACATACGAAAATGGTGGCCTAACGCACAAGTCAGAACGATGAGTAAATTATTAAACTTGTTACGGGAAACGCTCAATCGGCAAAGTTATTGATTCCCAAAGAAGACTGTATAGATGGCGTGTCTCTATAGGAGAATGTATTACTACCTAACGTAACGAATATGGAGTATTCAAGATCATATGCTGTGTGTAAGTATATATAGTTGTATACACCACCTTTTGACGTCACAGATCGCAAGATAGGAGAGGAGACAGTAATACAGTGTTAGTAACGATGCTATCCCGAATAACTTATCGTCAATCAGAAAGACGCCCACAATGCGATAAGTTATATCATGAATGCCAAAGTAGGATAGAATGAGATCTTTATTCAAGGACTGGAAGGGGGACAAAAGGAAAGAACAAACACTTAAATATAAATCTCGATCTCCTAACCCGCTCTGTTGAAGAAAGGAGACGTAAAAACGTCGCAGAGATATTCAATAGGGGCGAATTTCCAGGAGGCCTCCTGCTATGATTATTGCATTGACCCAGAAAATAACAAGTCATTACCCAATCAGCAGAATACAAAATATTTCAAGTACATAGAAAATATCGAAATTTATTAAGCATATAGATACTAGCGTCGTTTATCCTACCAACTACTATAATTTACATCACAAGCGGGAATATTTTAAACTTTCAAGAATCTCCCGAAGCGGGACAAACACATGCAGGACCACTTCAGCTACAAATAGGTCATCTGAAACCCCACAGCGTTACCTGACCCCGGTAAAATATGCAATAATGCAATCCCGTGCGATTTGTGGATGTAGAGGCGGTGCTCGCTCGTCTTACTTCCAACAGACGTCGGTAGGACAAAAGAATAATAACAACTGTTGTCCGCTCTAAACGCGGATGTCAGCATTCTCTTCCGGTTGGCCTCTCGTTCGTATCCGCTTAAACGCATATCCAGACCTTGTTCGTTTTTATTACTTTTCGGAGGAGGGCAATTTTAATGCCAAACCACATGCTAAAACAGCGAATGTCGTTATTAATTTTCCAGCGCTGTAATGGTGGTGCTTATCCCGGATGCTTTGGAATACTAAGTTACCGGCGCGCGAACGTAACTGCAGCTATAAACGTTTCTCCATAGGTCGTTTTATGACTTATGCGCGATTTTCTTGAATCCTGAAGCGTATTCTTAGTGCTACTATTCGAATATAGGTAACGATGCAAATTTAATAGCATCTTCCGTGAACTTTAATACCATCACCGCATACTGAAGCCTTACATTTACGCGCAATTCTAATTAAACTCCTTTGTTACAACAAATTTTATTTTTTTAATTAGCATAAAAATCAATAATCTAGCTGTTACATCTTCTCATTAAAAATTGTGGTTATGAAGTCTGCAATTTTCACGTTCAACTCAATTAATGTGGAGCTTCCTAAAGCGATTGAATAAGGCGAGCATAATTTCTTAGTTTAACTTCAAGGTTCTTACCAACTTTTAAATTACTAATGAAGGTAACTGTGTTACCAGACTAATCTTATTGAAGCGAAGTAATTGTGTGAAGCCCGTTATTTTCAATAACATTCAGAACTTTTCTGCTACGGAAAGGTAATGAAGTGCGAGGAAAAGTATTACATTAAAAAAGTTTGCGCCAGTTACGCTGGTAATGTAGTAACTTCCTCTTTCAATTTATTTTCTTTTTGATGTAGCCATGCAGTTACTATTAGAAAAAAAGTGGCATATCTAATTAGTAATATTTCTCTTCTACTTCTTATTATTTCATCATCCTGTATCCCAAGCATTAGTGGAATCACTAAATATCTGATACCTCATCAACTATTTTTGAGTGCAGACGCCAAAAATTCAACAAAAATGAAAATATCTTGAAAACGGTTGAGTTTAGGAATAGAGAACTGATAGAGAAATGGCTTGGTAAATTCATTGAACCAATGAAAATTGCATCAATCCATTTCTAATAAGAAAATTTATGTCAACGCCTTATATTCCGAAAGTGCTATAAAGTTGAAAATATTTTCCTTAAATAGATCATTCTTACAATGGAAGTTTCAAAATCAAATTCCGACTACAAGTTTAAAAAAAAAAAATCTAAATACTTAGTTCGGTGAGACATCCCGTATGCATCTGTACATTGTTACAAGAAGGGAATAAGCGTTGATTCTTCTAGCGGATATTTTAATAACTCGTCGTATTACATGGGCAAAAATTATTTTCTTCAAAAAAGAAGCGTGTGAACAAAAGAAACCAGTAGAGTTCATGGTAAAAAAAGATAACGAGGAGACCAATAAATAGTAACAATATCTATTATTGAATAGAACAATGAAGAAGCAAAATGAAAAGCCAAAATAACAATGAAAATTGATGAAGGGAGAAAAGTAACAGCATTACCAATAGTTTTAAAATTCACTTTTAGCAACGCTTTTTAATTTAACAAAGGGTTTCAATTGGCGACCATTTTTCAATG
This sequence comes from Protaetia brevitarsis, assembly GCA_004143645.1. NCBI lineage: Eukaryota > Metazoa > Arthropoda > Insecta > Coleoptera > Scarabaeidae > Protaetia > Protaetia brevitarsis. Next base: position 2,167,608 of record RXPK01000134.1, read on the forward strand.
TATTGTTGAATGGCTGCTACTCAAAGATTAAATATATTTTTAATATGAATGAAAAATGGCGAGCATCATCTACATCTCAATAGTTCAATTATATGTTTCTGATCGATAATACAGATGACTATGTTAATAGTTGTAGACATATAGAATTGTTTTATGTATATCTTATTATATAAATGCATATACATATCTAGTGCGCAACATATTTATTGCTATGATTCCTTTTGCATCTTTTCAAGTAAATCACAGTAGCATACATCAGGCATACAAGGAACAGCTTTCAACTTTCAAAAAATCATATGATTTAGGTTAAAGTGCTAGAATTTTTGTTAAACTTTTAACTAACAAACAGCATTTGCTTATTTTAACCAGCTGTTTAGTATTAGTTTCACGATTTAATAGTTGTATTCATGCATGAATATTTTGAACTACAAAAAAAGTTGAAAGAGTATTTTCGTCTCTGTCACAAGGGAACACCGACAACTGTCAAATTCCAGTTTCAATAGAGTACCATGGTAGAAACACTATGTACTTTTTTCTACTCAATCGCCCAATTTAAGGGGTACATCCTCTCTAAATTTTGCGAGATTTTTCAGTTTTTGGGAATATCTCCGAAATTAAACTTTTCCAAGATCATATTATCCAAAAGATGACGTAACCTTTCTTCGCAAGAAGCTAATGTTGGAGTACCATTATGGTAAGCTTAATGTTTACTATATGTGTGGTAATATTGTTTACTATTGTAATATATATCACTAAAATTGCGTTGCACAATGTAGTGGATTATAATGTTTCACCAATTCTATTTTAATGTTTATCTAAAAACCATAATTGTTACAAATATATTTATACAGAATTAAATACCGTAAAATAAGATATAAATGAGTAAAAAAAATTAAACTTTCTCAAGGAAATAGTATCAAACATCGAATAATATTTTGTACAGTTTTGTAACTTATTTTTTAAAATGTTTAATGTAACAATGCTTGTATTGTGTTGCAAGTAACATGTTTATTACATTAGCTATATTAATTACTGGCATCGTACCAAACTACAATTGCACGCAACATGAAATATAATACATCATTTGAAAGGATACGTGTATTCTCGAAGGTTCATGTTTAATTACAGATCTAATAAATCCTGATATGCAATTATGTATGCAGTCTGACGCAATTGATCGTACTTGCGAAAAGCCATAGAGTGCCAATCGTAAGTTATATGCACTGTACGTTAAACAAATTAATAAATCAAGATATAAATCTTTATACGAACTTTTTTGAGGATTTAGTACTAGGTGAATGAATGACGTTTTATTAAAAAGATATACAAAATGTGCAGGTAAGAAGAAAAAATTCCATTAACAGACACCTTGACAGGTTTAGAAGTATTCTGTAAGAAACTTCTTTGTTTGTCGTACTTGTAATTTGTTGATACTTGGATTATTTCTGTTTTAGATAGACGTTATGTGTAGTAACTACTGTTGAATCCTAAATGAACTCCATATTTAAGAAAATCGCACCAGAGGACCAGTTTGTAACCATTTTTATAAAGAATATTGATAAAAAAAAATAGTGAAATAGAAGTATAAATATTGAAACTCAATTACACACGACATTCCCTACCATTCTTCGTTGACTGAATACAGCAGATATAGGCGAAAAGCTTCTAAAACAATTCAAGGGGTGCTGGCAATTTCGTTGGAAAACATTAGCAATAACACTCACGTAAGCACCACTCTGACACAGATGCCGTTCTAGCTTCCTGAAACGTATACCAATATCGAATTGGAACACGCAACTTCAACTTCGACATCCCTAAAAGCTATTTAACCGTGCCTCGATGGTCCATTTGGGCCTATAAGTAAAAAGGCGGCCGACTTGTCCGATCTCGACAAGCCGAAATGGTTTCGTTCGATACTTCGCCCGCCTCATTCCGCGAGCGGTCGGATTTTCGAAGGTCGACTTTTTCCACAAACTTTTACGTCCGCAGACGATATAACCTGCCCGCTTGCTCCAGACGCGCACCAGCCCCCCATCACGTAACTATGCGAAAAAACTTTACACATCTACGGGGCTCGAGACTTTAATTATAACTGGCGAATGTCAGGTCCCTATGTAATTGGCAATGTAGAGTCTGCCAGACCGTTAGACCGTCGGGAGCCGTATTGCAAGAGACTCTCGCTGTTGTAGCGGGGCCTCGATTAGCGGCGACGCAAAAGTGGGACTCGAATGGCGGGTCCGTCCTTTCGAGACCGGATTTTATGGCGCGTAAAGCATTCACCTCGGTGGAAATATTAATTTCGGAACGGACAATTAAATTATAAAATTTCGAAGGCGAGGAAACTAGGTCGGCGGAATACTAGGAAAGGAAATTGCTTTCGAGGAATGATGTTCAAGTTAAGATCAAAATTATATTTAAAAAGCTTAAGGGACTTCGGCACTTCAAGGTGCAGAACCGTGATTTTAAAATATTTTTAATGATCTAAAATTCTTTCTAAAGTTTGTTTTAGTCAATCTAATTTCTGTAAATACATCGTTTGCTATCATTCATCATGTGCCGTATTTTCTGCAGACTTTATCTTAGATTAGATTAGGTTTGGGGTGGCCTATGGACCTGTTTCACCGCGACCTTTTCAGATCTATTGTAATCCCCTTTTTCTTAGAGGACACTCTCTAATTTGGCCCTCTTAATTAGGCCTAGCATCTTTGAGAGCGGCTTCTTTGTGTAGCTACTAGCTGTGGGGTTCTCCTCGCTCATTACTAGAAACCTTGTCCTCGCCAGGCCTTCACATTGGCACAGCACAAAAACCGATGTTTCTTCCTCCTCTTGGCAGGTTGCATCATCTACCAGGCCTATGTTGTACATATGCCTATTCAGTCTACAGTTACCAGTCAGCATACCTACAATCATTTTGACAGTCTCCCTATCTTTATTCAGTAGATTCCTCGTGAATTCAGGCCTCTGCTCCTTTAGACTTTGTGTTGGTGCTATTGCTTGGTTCGTCCAAGAAAGTGCATTAAATCAGCAGGTGAACTACAGGACTATGGTCTCAGAACAAAGCCATCTCCTCCAGTTGGTCCAGAAGTGAGCTATGGGTGGAAAGGACAAGTCAATGAAGATAGTGTCCATAAATTCATCCAGGCTGGCTGTAGCTTTGGGAGCTAATGCAAATATATACTATTTGCATAAAAATAAATCATAAAGAACTAAAAATATATCAGATAGAACATCATGACAATAAAAGAAAGTAATTCTTTCTATACATAAGAATCAAATTAAAAAAAAATTGGACTAAATAAAGGAAAATGTAAACATTTATAGCTGCAAAGATATTTTGTACTTACAAATTGTAATAGCATTAAAATCTATGTAATTGCAAAACTACCAATGATGCCTGTAGCTGTTTACTTCAAAATTATTGAACTAAATATCATAACTTTTAACAAAAAACCCGCAAATATAGTTACTGTGACCTTTAGACCAGGTTCGTAATGCCCTAGTTTATCTACTACTATTTTCTTTTTGTCGTATAAGCTATCTAAGATGGAATCTCCGGAAATACTGCAGCCTCTTGGTTTTTTGTATTTAGTGTCCCATTTCTTTCAGATTCTCTAAATGCATAAGTGCCCATGGGTCTGACCACCGTGATGCATGTCCAGTATAATATACTAGGTCTTAAGCGCAATTTTTTGCCTGAGCTCTTCTATCTAATATCAGCATTGTCTCCCCTCTGGTTTTAATCCTCTGAAGCTGTCGTTTGCACGTAAGCTTGGAGTCTAGGATTACACCAAGATACATGATTTCTTCTGACACCTTCATTCCTTCACATCGGAGTTTTAGGGTCCAAAATTATTCCAGTTTCTCTTTCTCGTGAATTCTATTGTGGTCGCTCGGGAGGGACTGATATTTAGACCCTCCTCCTCGATCAATGCTTGTACAATTTGTGGAGCACTCTGCATTTTGTCCCGCACTAGGTTGTTGAATTTACCCAGGGTCAGAATGGGAGAATGGAAACCAGGATCCACAGCAAAGGAGACAAAACTCCACCCTGCGGTCATCCTCTTTCTATTCGAGCCACTAGTGTCTCTTCCATGACGATTGTGTAAACTGATCTCCCTCTAAGCACGCAGAATATCCATCTACAGCATGTCTCATTGATCCCTTTCTTCCTAGGTGCTTTGGAGATTGGACGCTGCGAAAGTGTTGTCGAATGCTCCCTCTAGCACTCAAAAGCACTTCTTTGATTTGCAGAGAATGCTCAGTCCTCTGTACAAGGTGATGGAATGCTGTCTCTGTAGATTTTCCAGCTTGATACGCATATTGGTCTTGATATAGTAGTGACCAGTAAGGTATTATATCAACCCTTAAGTATCTGTATAACGGAAAGACATAGAACTTACTTCATCATCATTTATGTCACGAAAATGTTTAAATATCTATATTTGATATATCCAGCAGCACCTCACGTTCTACAAATTAGATGTTCCTTCAAACGGATTTTCTAAGCTTATCTTGATATTATTTTTGTAATAATACTTTATTATATTTTACATTGGGTATGTAAAACTTCAAGTTAACTTTCTTTCGATCTTGCTTTGTACTCTGCTAAGTTCTGTTGATCATTTTCAACTTCGTCAGTCTTTTCTAAATCACAAGTTTTTCCTTTCTTAACTTCTAATGATAATAATATTAATAAAAGTTTTGTTTAAGATTTAGCTTGGTTGGTATTCAGTGGCGTTCTGTTTCGTTTGTTTTTTCTCAAAGCTAACCTATCCCAGTGATGTCTAGATCCAAAGGCTTCTTCTGAATCTGTTGTTCAAGCAATCAGATTCCGTGTTTCGTGTCATGCGCTCGGACAAATAGAAGTTCAGTTAAAATTTAATTATTTGTTTATGTTTTTTTTTGCCTAAAATTCAAATGACAAAAATTTAATCTTTAAAATGATAAAACTTTAAATCAACAATCGCGCAATATGTTTGTACCAAAGTGTATACATTTGCTTTACATAAGAATATATTTTTTATAACTACTGTATTATTAATCAAATAATCAGCCATCAAAATACTAGTAAAAAAAATATGAGGCACGATATACAACTCCATAAAACTAAAACACAAAGCTCTAGTCATCAAGCATCGATCGATTTAAAGCTTTAGCGCAGCAATCACATAGCACTCCTAAAACACTTGAAAAATACGAGCGCAATCCTTTGTCGCGCCCGATCACCCAACAATCGAAATAGAGTCCGGCGAACAATAAAGCGTGAAGACGAAATATCGCAATAACGCTTTTCATTTAACTTTAGGATCTTGCTGGAAATTGAACTGCTCTAATTGCATCTTTCAATCTTGGACTCAATTTCTCGCTCACAGCGTTTTATAGCACGTGTAAGCATTACCCATTCGAGCTGAACTTTGTAAATTACAACAAAATCCTAATGATTGAAAGCTTACACATCAGCAATGCAAGGCACATGACGCACGACATTTGTCTGTCTGCTAAGCGATGATGATAACAAAAGTGGCATCAGTAAAATCCTCGAAAAGAGGCAATCAAATCGCCAATCAGCACAATTTAGTTTTCCAAAAAGGTCGCATCCAATAAGTTAGATGTTGATGCTAATTCAATGGGAGGAGAAGCAAGTAACCTTGAACTAAACCTTGCCGAAACTGAGCGATGAAAACTTCGTTTCCTCGCCCGGATAACGGCAACAGTAACGGTTTGGAAACGACTGGGTAAAGAAACGAACCAACGTAACGACGGAAAAAGAAGAAAATAGGACGTGAGACAATTTAACTGATATTGAATAGAAAACATCCAACGGAAAAAGAAATTGTAACTGTCTGTTAGAGGTCGTACGTGACATTCCCTAGAGGGAAGGTCCTTTAATATTTCTTTTCCTCTGCCTACGTTGACTGCCTAACGCACGTTCTGGCTGGCGCTAAACGGATTCGTTGTTAACTGCGTCCTTTATATATGTCACTGTTCCTCTTGGAAGGAGACCGAACCCAGAATTTTTAAAGTATCGCCGAGAAATAAACGAGACAATTTTTTTTCTTATACGGTTTCCTGGCTAAAATTGATCTGCTTATAGTTGACTTCTAGACCAATATATTCTTTAAATGCATAAACTATTTCATATTTCTTTATAATTATCAACATTTTAGAGAAGAGAAAGCAACGTGGTGCTGTGGACACCTTGTAATTCGCGAGTTTTTTTTTTTTAGTTAGATGTTTTCATGTTTACTCCGATCTGTCTTTGTCAATGTTTCGGCGAGTTTTCGCAAATTCAAATATTTTATTTTATATAAGATTTAGTTAATGATTTGATTGGTTAATTTATTTAGTTAAGTGTTCTGTCGTTTTAAATGTATGTTTGGCGTTCACTAGTTTTGTTTATGTTATTATGTTTTGAGATTTCGTCCGTTGATGAACTGATTTCCGTGCGACTTCGCTGTATGCAGCGGTCGAGTTTGTCACTCAGTTCTTTGGTAGATGCCGGCGTAAGTAGACGTAAATTTTAATAACTTTGCTGTCATTTTGTAATTCTTATGATTTAAAGATTTGTTTCGTTTAAATTGATTTATTTTGTCCATCAAGGAACTCCCTATATGATAATTGTTATTATATTGTTGTGTACACAATTTAGATATAAGATCATTTATTATTTTTGTTCGGGAAGATTTTATAATTTTAAGAATTTAATTTTTCGTTTGTAATTATTTATTAATCACCTCGGGTTGGGTGAATAGAAGCTTTGTGCTTGTATGTAAGTTTTTCTTTTGTTAATTTACTTGAATTGTCCACGTTTAATTTAGTTTGTTTTAATTTTGATACCACGTGGATTGGTTTGATATAAAATGGACTATCTTCCTGAACTAATTTGTTTTTTTGCTTTGATAGAGGATTTAACATTGTCCTTTTGTATTTTAGAATCGAGCAGTTTTTTGATTTAGACCAGGACCCTTTGTCCAGGGTTTTTTTTCCTGCATAATTGTAACTAATATACTTTTTTTATAATAAAAATTTTTGTTTGTTATTTAACGTCATTCCAAATTCTGTCCTTTTATTTTTGTTTAAACCTTTTCAATTATTGGGGTAATTAAAGAAAGTCAGATTTCTTTCACCCACATTTTACTTTTCGTGATTAGTTTTAATTCGCGAGGGTAACCCTGAGTTTAATTGTTCTTTTGCGCCCTTTTTATTTTTATCCGTTCAGCTAGCTAATTTAATTTTTCATTTTTAATTTAATTTTTGCATTTTCTTTGGTACATTCAGTACACAGCAGTATGCACAAAATATAAAAAAAAACGAATAATGTTACTTGGCTCTCGTGAATTATCAAAGTTATTAAAAAAAATGATAATAACTACACATATCTGCCACAAATCTAATCACCATGAGCAGATTTGAACATGTGGTTTCGAAAATAATAACGATAACTACTGTCATGTAATGCTGAACTAATTTAGGAATGATGAAATGGAAACCCCAGACAAAGCAATAAGGGAGATTCACTAAGTCGTTTCATTTTTTTTTCTTATTCCATCATCGTCAAGATCAATCATAGTGATTCAAGTTATAAAATCCCTTATAAAACTAGGAGTAGTTTGACGTATGTATTCACAAGAAGATGTAACAAACAATATTTATGCTTTAATAAACCTAATATAAGATGTAAGTTTGCTGTTCACAACTTAGTAACGAATTCTACAATAATAAAAGCTCTAATTTCATACCTAAAATTACTAGAATTTCAACGAACTTCATTCATGAATAGCACAAACTCTAATTACTACGGCTATGAAAGCTATTTGCTAAAACTTGCTTCCATAGTTAACAAAATTACATTTACAAGCTGCATTTCCATGTACATGAGTGCAACCAACACCATTCGCTTTATGTAGTTAGTTTTATTTTAGAAAACTTATCGATGAAAATTTTATACATAAATCGATATTCCTTAGAACCTTAAAATATATGAATATACATATTATTTTTACACTCCACTAACCATTTTTCTCTTTTTTCTGCTCTTGGTAATGCTTCTTGCTTCTACCACATTTATTTCTGTTCCTCTTATTACTTTTGCCACTACGTTGTATCAATACTATGGAGGTTATTTCTTCCCTGATTTTACTATTACTCTCGCTTTCCATACTCCCTTTTTCGTTTTCGGCATTCTCCCACCCGTTAGACTTGAGGCCATCATCCCAACTGTCTTTTCCTTTATAACTCTCGTCTTTTAATTTTTTTTTCGTGTTATCCTTTTGCCATTTCTTTGAAGTGCCTTTTACAACATATTTATGTTTTACAGTATTCCTTGTTTGCTTGTCACTACCTTATTAAGTCTCTCCACATTTCTATATCCAACTGTTTGTGGTTCACATTCTTTAATAGTGTGATCCTACATTTGTTAATATTATTAACATGTAGCTTATACCGATGATAACAAGCTGCCAACTTATCAAGCTTAGATTGTGGGATAAGCGAGCCACTTTGTGTGCATATTTGATGACAAAGTTTAACGCCAGCAGCATAGGCAAGAAAAGGAGAAAAGGGAAAGTAGTAAATCATTGATAAGAAAACCAACAGGAAAAAAACTAAATCAAAGTCTACATGTAATTACTGGCTAACATGTTTCGGCTGACTAACCAGCAAGGCTAACAAGCCTCTGAAGATGGCTAGTCAGCCGAAACATGTTAGCCAGTAATTACATGTAGACTTTGATTGAGTTTTTTAGCTGTTGGTTTTCTTATCATTAGGCATCACTCAATTTGGACATAACCACGTAGTAAATCATTGATAAACAGGTTGAATACAAGAAGACCTAAATTGGAGCCTTTGAGTAAACTGGTAGGAAGAGAAACCAGTGTAAAAAAACATAATATCTACGTTCACTCAAATAAGAATTAAGGAGTTTAATAACAGGAGGAACAAAACCAAAAAAACTGATTTTATTTAGTAGATATTGATAGTATATAGTATCAAAGACTCGCGAGTGGTCAATGTAAATAATATCCAATTGTCCACGTCTATCATGAACTGATCGCAAATACATATACAAAAATATACTTTTGCTGTTTAAAATTGAATCGAAACTAATTAATAATTATCGTTTGAAATACCAGAGTTCTAGATAAATTGCAGGGCAAATTTGACGTACTTGGGGGCTCCAATAAATTGTCAAAGGCTTCAATGGAAATCAGGATTCTTAGCATATTATCGTAGGAAAATCGCAAAAGTCGTTCAGGTAGATTTCGATTTAAATGTCATCGAAACTTTTTAGGTGGAAAATTTGTGGAACTTGGGTATTGGAACGTAACAGCCGCCCTCTGCCGTCGCCACAGGAAGAATGGCTCATTTAAACTTTACCAACAGTTATCTGGCTTCAATTGTTATCGATACATAAACCGAATGAATAGAATATCATAACCGACATTAAAAAAACCGTTATCCACACCAGACAAAGGAAAATACACAACATATTACTAAAATTGAGTCCCACGAAAAATAATAAATTTCCCGAAACGATATTTATAAATACATCAGGCGAGCTTGAACTAGCAATTACAATACAGTTAATAGTTTTTATAATGGTACAAACAGAATTTCAATCTAGTATGGCTTATTGTAATGGTCATACAAAACATTTTAATATTTGATATTATGCAACCAGGCAGACACGTTTACTTTCAGTGGCTCCCATATTATGATTTGAAGCTGTTTTAGTCAGTGTTAAATTAAAAATTAATTTGAATTTTAAAAGCTAACATTTCCATAGCAATATATACATACATTTATATTTGTTAGCGAATAACAGTGTAATTTAAGAATGAAGCCAATGCAATGTGGAGGTTTTATACTTGGAGTTAGCAACGTTGCTACGTTACTTTTTTTTTATTATATTTCCGTTGTGCCCACATACAATGGTTTCTCAACATAAAATCAAGACAAACAAATCGGTAACGTCATCTCTCGACCGCGAAACTTTCGATCAGAAGTAACGAGACAATTTGTTAGCATAACGGACGCTATCGTTCACAGCCAAACGGCCTTAAAAAGGAAAACAAACTTAATCCCGTTTACGACGTCAGTAGCGCGCTTCAGACACGTCACGCAGCTACCTAATGGCAGGGGGGCAAGTGAAACAACAGCGGAAAGCTGTGAAACACACCACGGGACGAACAAACAGCGAAAGAACAGAGGCTCGGGGAGAATATAAACAATAGCCGGTACGCATACAGAGTCGAAATACCGGGCTTCGTCAGGAGATCAATATGTTAAGGCGGGTGCCGTGCGGAAAATACTTGCTCTCCGATGTAAATGGCCTTCGCGCACTCAGAGGCGTCCGCACATATATAGGCGACGCTCCGTTAACAATTCCCGGCGGTTCGAATCTGACATGTGTACGAGTAGTACACCGTCTATTCATTCGGAGATAAATTCCTCGCATAAATACGAACGCTCGGACGTGAGGGGATGGCAGTGAAGGAGCGCCGTATTCTAGAGGGTTGAGGGTGAGTGTCGAGGAGTGGGGACTGATGGTGACGTACGGTGTGGAAGGTCGTATAATTTAGAAGGGAACGCCATCAGATAGTACTGAATAAATTACGGTGTTATTTGTACAAAAAAATTGGTGGAGGCGCTTACGAAAGTTTATATATTGAATTAAACCTATCATTTAAATAGCGATAATTACTTGCTAAGTGGTTTACCTAATTTTTTCGGAGTTCATATCTTAGAAACTCGATATTTGAATGCGGCAACAAAGGTTATGTGGCCTAAATAAACTAAAGAAATCGGCCATATGCAGAAATTTAGCTACTTTTCTTTCGTAGTGTGCCATCAAAATAATATCGAATTACAAAAAATTTCAACTTTGCAATGTTTGTAGCTATCGCATCGTCTAAATTAATTAAAATCAAAAACAGAAAGAATCTTTATCGTTAACGTATGAGATTATGTTATTTTATGGTTGTTATGTGTGATGGTATAGCGATCTTAGACTTCCCGCAAGCAAATTAAAAAATAAGAACCTTAATAATGCTTTCTTATGTTGTGCCTAGGAAGTCGTTGTTTTTTTTTTTTTTCTAAATATCGTTAATGCATATCCAAACAAAATAAATTGCATGCCAAAAAAATTGCCACACCTTGAAAGAGCTGAGTCACAAAGCGGAAATTTTGTTTCAAGTAGTAAATCATAACTAGTAGTTTTCAGTAGTAAATCATAACAAATGGAAAAAAAATACCAACAATCAGGAAAAAACTATTAATAAAATGTCGCATCTCCACGGTTGTTTATACATAGTCTAACTCTGCGAGGCGTACTCTGAATGAAAAGATCAATGGCATCTTGTGGGATCTTATCCCAGGCTTGCTGTAGATGACAACGAAGTTCCTGCAAGGTGTTTGCTGCTAGGGGTGAACGCCTTATGTAGTGACCCGTTATTATATCCCACACATGCTCGATCGGGTTTAAATCCGTAGAGCTAGCAAGCCAGGGGTGAATTTTTACTTCGTCTTCGTGCATGAAGTCCTAACAGGTGATTATCAGCGACTTTTTACATGCAGCCAGGTGCTTTGTTAGATTTCAGTTTTGTGACTGACCTTCTCCGAGGTGTTGCCAATTTTTTGGCACGTAGTTTATGCAAACAACTCAATACAGGTAGTATAACATAATTAGAAAAATAGTTAACCGTTTTATGGTACAGCCTGGTAGGTCGTTTCTACAAATTATGCAAAAAATGATCTAATATACTTCATTATTTTATTATACCATGACAAGCGCGTAATAACAATTCAACGTCACATTTTCATATTATTTGAGAAAGGCATAACTGTTTCAACCAAAAAACCTGGGGATTTTTGCGTAAATCCAGTGGCACATGCATCTGGTACGATACAATGGTTTTACGTTTAAGTAAGATTATTTAATAATTGTATTTATATTTGACATGAACTGTGTTATTGCGATATATTGTGCAACTATTCAGGATTAAATAGTCTGTAAAAATACTTAGGTAAGTTTTATACGACTAAAATTGATTCAACTAATTGTAGGTCATTTTAAATAGACAATTTACATTAGATCCTGGACTTGAAATAATTATTGACCAAAATTTATGATGACGCTGCGATTATAAAATACTTTCCAATGACTCCAGATTTTGGGGATGTTACTTTTATAAAAACAACACGAACTGCAAAGATGATTTCATTCAAATAAAATGCCGCAATTAAAAATTTGACATATTAATTGACAGATTCTGCAATCGGTGGACGCGAAATCATTTTTTTTATTATTAGGCAGAAAAGTTGTGACGTTAACAGTATATTTTTTTTAAAAATATATACAAGCACTAAATAAATAGAGAATGTACGGATGTACGGCAACGCCAATATCCGCAATCTTTACTTACTAATACATATAAAATAACACTCACCAAAGCTTTGTTGTACAGTTTTCAGAACACATCATAAGGGGGGACTTACCTGTAACAAAAAAGAAAACAGATTAATTACAATTTTTATTGTCAGAGTGTGACAATGCACATATATAAAAATAATCTTGGTTAGAGAGCAGAGAAGTTTATCATCTTGGTAATAATACAATCACACGTTTTGAAAATGATTTTCATCACTTATACAAAGAAGTAACAAGAACTCTGACGTATTAATAGATATATAAAAAATCCGATTATTCCAGGTTACACCAGTTTATTAATTCCAGATAATTCTCTCAGGAATTCGTAGATTCCCATTTTTGACCAAAGACCAAATAAATTTAAGAAACTATCTGCACATGCAACGTTATTTCTAACCAGAGAGAATATTTACAACTGGTTTCCTATGCCTATTTCGACTTGCTAAAGCATCGAGAGGTAACGACAAATGTCAAGGGATTTAAAATTTCTTCAATAAAAAAGGGGCCAATTATGTGGTATTCGCACATTCGCCCTTAGGGGATATTGAGGCCCAGCATTGTATGTTGTGTTTTGATTTTCTTTAGATCAATAGCTTATAACAGAAGGATTGTGACGTTAATGCAACATGAATGAGGATTCGTCAGTGAATAAAATGTACAATTTTTTTACAAAGTTTTCTGTTGATGCTATGTTCGATAACTGCTTCACAAAAGTCGAATCTGTCACACTTGTCGTTAGGAAATATTTCATTTGCTTTATTCAACTTTTAAGATCGACACGTAAATATCCGATCATTTCGGGCTTAATCAGATTTTGATTAATTCTGGACAATTGTTCAGAAACACGTGCGTTCCCATTATCAACCGAAGACCGATGGAAATCACCACAATCCATCTTCGATTGATAATGGGAACCCACGTGTTCACGAAACAATTGTCCTGAATTAATCAAATCTGATGTAGTGCGGAGTGATGAGATATTTACATGTATATTACTACACTACAGTCCTTGTGATATCTTTTGTTGTAGGATCCATATTTATTTTTTTTAAAACTCTGAGAGTTGTGTGAAACATTCAGCTGCTCTGCAACTTTTCTGCTAGATGCGCGACGTTTCTTCTACTGTAACGCAAATTAAAATATACCTTTCCTCATTTTGTGGTATTAGGGTTTCTTTAGAACGATGAGGGTACAAACAATCATGCATATCAACATTTTTAATTATGTTGCGTACAGTTCCATAACCAATAGCTTTTTTCAAATTTTCCTTGGGAAGAATGAGACAGATTGACGACGATGATAATGTTTTACTATGAATTTCTTTTCTTCAAAGGAGATCGATTATTACAGACAAAAATAACAATAGGAGAACAACAATAAATGGCAATGCAACTAAAAATAGTTGAAATATGTATTTGTGATGATCCGAATCTGCATATCATAACAAAAAAAACTGTTTCAGCTTTATAGCACATCATTATTTGCATGTCGATGAATAGGAAATAAATGATCAAACTTTCATAAAGAACATTTTTTCATTTGGTATGTCATAAACAGATTGCGCTATTTTGCCATGCTGTACAATTTAAAAAATGACTATAGCCAGGGCTGGGCGCGTATAAAATATTAATATTTTAAATACGTATTTGAAATACAAATTACTTTATTCACTATCATATGAGCGTCATGATGTCATCATAGTGCATAGTTACCATAACTTGAAAATAACGCATGCCAAAATCGCGTTAGTGTATTTATACGGACAGTGCTAACGGTATTACCACCAAGGTTGCCACCCGTCGTCGTTTCGCGAGGATTATCCTCGTTTTGAGACGGTATCCTCTTGCTCTCCTTTGCAAAGTGAAATCTTCATTCATGTAGAACCACAAAAAAAATTGTGATTACATTAGGGATACGAATAAGATATATATAAAAAGAGGTTATAATACTGAATGAATGAGGAATGATTTATCATTTGGTTATGCCACTAATTTAGTAATTTTAGCCTGATATCTTCTCCCCCCAAGTTAGCCCTCACCGAACACATATAAAAAGTGGCAACCCCAATTACTACTTCGTGTGAAGGATGTTTATTTAATAATATGCTGTGTATTTGGCGCTCTGTGCCCTCCTAACCTCACGTTAAACTTGAATAGTTTGGTTGTGGATGTGTTTCGATTTCATATTTCGTTCGAGTTTTCGATAATAATAATTGTAATCTTATTTTAATGAAATCGTTGTAAATGACGGAAAACAACAAATAATAAATAAATTGACAATATTCTCATGATTTTAAATGGGAAATACTTAAAAAAATCAAAATTGAACAGAGACATCATAACTGCTATCTGTATGATGTGTGAAGAAACAAAAATACTATTTCAAAAAAGACTATTTTCATTTGCATGTACCTATATGTACCTATATATAAATCTCCTTTAACCATGTTTTAGTAACGTAAATTTCAACAAAAATAAAGAATCAATCTATATTATTTCAGGTTATTCTTATAATTGAGTTATATATATGTAGAATATTTTGTTTTTTTGCGTTGGCTACAGAAAGATGAAATGGTAAAAACAGAAATATTAAACGCACACGAAACGATATCTACATTCGTATAATTTCCGAATCGAAACCGTGGAACATATAATAGATACAGTCCCCAATAAAACAATAACCCCTTCCGCACCATTCACCAATCCGCATTAAGGGCAATTTATATGCCACATTCTGCGAAGCAAATCTGTCCATTTGCGTGAATATTTCAACACCTATCTATGCCGAGATTTCGAGAGGCCTGCGCGTAACGCACAGGGGCGTTTTATACCGGAATAAATTAAATAAATAGAGGAGCTTTCGCGGTACACATTGCGACAATACAGCCGGCAGAGTTAAAAGAGGACAGCGCGATGCATATAGAAAGAGAATTTGTCATCCGTTTACAATTTTTAAACGGTTATTTGTTCAACACCGGGCAATGGTAATATATTGTATCACAGACGCGAGTTACCGGTATATGCTGAGCTAAATAAAACCGGAACGTTTGATCGGGTGTAACGTAAAATTGAATATTAGTGACGACACGGAATTTTCAAATACACACAGGTGATTTACTATCACTATATAAAACAAATAACACTGTATCCGGCAAAAATAAGCGTGGGTTTTAAAATTTAACACCCATGTGTGAGCGGTATGTGTATAAAACACGATCCATTAGGCAGCTAAAGCGTTGAAAAGGGAAATAAATGTTTCGTTGTCGAAAAATTGAGCAATGCAGTGGAGATTTAACACTGCATCGTCCTATAGGACCTATATAGTATAGGTAGGGGAACAAGCCATGCGATATTTTCCACGGAAAAACGAAACTCGTAGGAATAAAACCTCGGGTCCCCGATGACAAACTTCTATAAAGTGACAAGTAACGTAATTCTGATAAACGATACCCCTTCGTTTCGCAACGTAATGAAAAAATATTTTCGTTCCCTAGCCGCGGAAACATGAGAAAATGGAAAAAAAGGCCGACAGTATATATACCTATATACAGTTCAATGGAATTGTATCAATCACTTTATCTGGGTTTCCAGTAGAATTCCCATGTCGGAACAGGAAAACGACAACGAAATGGGAAAGCGAAAATATATATAAATGAAGTTACCAAATTTGGGAGAACAAAAAAAAATTGATGGGATTAAGTCTGAATGGTGATTTTCCGATTGTTTGAAAGGGGAATTAAATGGAATTGTAAAATAAAAACACTACAAGAAAACGTTGTGCTGTTGAAAATTTTCGGCGAATTAAAAACAATTAATAAAAATTTAAGACTTTATGAAAAAAAAAATGAATAAATCGAATAGGCATACCAATTTGGTTCCAAATTCGTCCAATTGGTTAAATCTTCAACCCAATTAAGTATGCCACGTAGTGAAAACTACATTCTCAAGTTAAAAAAGGAAAAGTTGCTTTTGGATAAGGATAACAGAAAGTAATGCGGTTGATTCTTTGCCTTGTTTGTCTCTTACTATTGCTAATAATTGAATATACTCTGTAGTTCGTTCATAGTGTTTTCTTTATTCGATATCTGAAATTTTATATAGGAATTTAACTATGTGAGCTATAAGAGGTTTGAAACTCATTATTTTTATTTATTTATTTATCTTTGGTAATTACATTATATAAAGTTTGATACTTCCCTCTCTTTCCAACAACTACAGTGGCGTGCTCCGTTTAGCGCGTGCAAATCAGTAAAAAAAAATTGCGTTAAATAACGGAAGGGTGGGTCGAGTCGATCGGACTGGACCAGGGGTACCGAGAATTCGCGAGACTTTCCGAAAAACGAGAAAATTCAGTTAATCAATTTATTAACATATCAACGCAAATTTAGTGCTTGCTCCAAATTATATTACTTTGTGTTCGAATTTGAACATATTTATGGTGTTATATTGGTAAATTAGCAAAGATCTAAATATCAAAATATGGGTTTCAAACATCTTATAACTTACATAGCATTATTTACATCATTTCGTTATACCGGGTGTCCCAAGGTAGTAATATTGGTAATAGCATTTTATTTGTAATTTTAAAAATCATTACAAATTTTGTCACAGTGATAGATATGTATTATAATACGTTAATCAATAACAGATATAAAAATGTATAGGTAGAATATAAAAGTATATAGAGAACCAAACATTAACTCAAATTTTGTATCTGCAACAGACATCCATCAGTTAATACTGTGCAAATTTTTTTTCATTATTAAGTTCTTATGCTTTCCTGTACTCATCTTAAAGTGTTTTCGAGATAAAAATTAATTTCAATATATTTTTTTTTTTTGAAAAATCCGACCCTTACAGAAATACAGATAACTTTGTTACTTATAGCAACTAAAAGTGCAAATTTTAAACATAGCTTACAGAAACCTTGGGCTAACTTGACGTAATATTCCATTCGGTAAAATATACAGAGCGTTTCATAAGTAACGTTTACGGAATGCGTATGAAAAAAAATACCTTAAATTTAAATCACTTTTTTAGATGGAACATCTGTATATTAATCACTCTAATGTAGTGATGATTATCTAATTACCACTGATATTGCGAATTACTCGCAGATGATGAAATGAGACATATTTTATTAACTTTTCCTTTAATACTTTTTATGCTTGAAGGATTTTCAAAACTTTAAACATAATTATACACGGACACTAATATTCTACTTCACGAATATAAATGTATAAGTCTATAGAAAAAAGCAAACAAACCAATTTCATCTATAAAATCAATGTTCAATACTGTGAAACTGTTATATGGGTCAAACAAAATAATATATAATGGATCTAAAGCAGCTTTTATGTACATATACTTATAAATGTCAACTTTAGCACTTATTACATTTAATTGAATACATCTGGAATTAATAAGATCAGTTGTTTTTCGTGTTGCCTTCACATTCTATGGTTTAGCATGTCTCCCAAGCGAATATTTGGGCCGTAACGGAAATATTTTTAATCATTACTTTGATTTGCTTTTGAAAAATCTTTTATTCGCCTGCATTCTCTACAACCAGACCTCGATAAGAATAATTTTCTGCTGGTCGGATTTGACATTACTCTGTACTACTAATATACAAATAAAATCCTTGGTGGAATATGGCTAAATAATTATATTAGTTAATTATTAATACATAATTAACGTGTCAGGTTAGTCCAAACGTTTCAACTAACAAATTAGTCTTCATCAGTGGGTGCACAAAATTAGAACCAGCAATTAAAATTGGTAGAATGTAAATTAGCAGTAATGAGTTATAATAAAAACATTTACGACAAAAACAAAAACCGGAACTAACATTTTAAAATAGAACAGGTAAATCACCATGTTCAAGCGAAAGATGAAGAATGCCGAAGAATGGATTTTATTTGTTTTAACAAGTATTGGCTACAAAAAAAAAACACAACTACCGTTTCAATCTACTAATATATATATACGTAATAATACAATATGCTACGTATTTTTCCATCATAATAATAACATAGCTTTAACAAAGAATATGATAATGATATTACATCGAAAATAGTAGTTGGAAACGCTCATAAATTTTAGTAATAAAAAACCTTTTTGATGCACAATAGAAATAAAAGAAAATTTACATCAACGTAGAGGAGCAGTAGACCATTACGTTAAAAGCATTCGCGTACTGCAGATTCACGAGGACGAATATAAATGTTTAAGTGAAGAAATAAAATGAAAAATCTGGAAAAACATGTAGATGCTTATTAAAATTGCAATATTGTCTTCAACATGTTTTTCTAGCTCATTAGATAATGCACGGTAGATTTATAACAAATTCTATCTTTTCATTTTAGTTCCTTGGACCTGCAAATTAACAAACGACGCAAATAAAATCGTGTAGTTATATAAATAAAAAAAAAATGCCTCAGAGCAAATGTACATTAGTGTTTGCAAAGACACTATTATGCTATGGAAAATACATACGATGACTACTCTTTTTAAATATGCACACAGAAAACATGTTTTGTTATTTGCAACATTTACTCGTCAAAAATAAACAAAAATAAAAAACTTTTCATTTCCAGAATTATAAGATAATGGAGCCTATAATTTTATCCTTAGATGATTCTGTACAATTTCCTTGTATTTGTAACAGATTACTCACAATAAAACACGTTATAGAATTCATACATCACAATTTAGAATTGATTCCATATTCCCTAGAGTCAAAACTGCAGAATTTCGATCAGCAGCCATACATTCAGGACAACACAAACATTCAAGAATGTCCTGACGATAGCAGGTAGGTATATTACAATATAACTTTGTAACTAGTAGCTATTTTAACGTGGTAAGATTACATACATAATCACAATACATGCGTCCAGTTAAGTTGCAATAATATGAAAAATTATCTTTGTACCAATTTTAGGGAAACAAGTCAATATTCCTAAACTTATTGCAAACGTCAGATGTTAAGTTTCTCGCTTCGCTGTAGTTTCCAGCTCCAGCCCCTTTTGTGGTTTTTGATAGAAAACGGGACTGAAGCTAGAATCTACAGTGGGGTCACAAATACAACTGTAAGAATTCGAAATTCAGGAAGTAAACAGTGATTGCTATGAAGAGTTAGTAGTGTCTAGTGACGTATTTTGTTGAAATTGGTGAATAGACATTCAATTTATATATTTAGCCTATTCGAGTTTCCCGTCATGTTTCGCTAAATATCTACTTAAGCAAACATGCTACATATCTTAAACATCTTTTGAAAACATAGAGCTTTTTGAAATGCTTCCGGGTGAGTCCCGGCAGTTTTAACTATTTAAGGGCAAAGATAAATACTTCTACTAAATGTCATTTCAAAAAACAGTCGTGCATTTTTTGCGATTTTTTTTTAATTTTAATTTTTCTATATTAAACGCACCAATTTGATAAAAATGTCTTATTATTTATTTCCTTTTATTTGTTTTAAGGCCGTCAGAGATTACTAAAATAACTCGTCCACAGCTATTTGATCTTAGTGGAAGCGCAAAATTTGCCAAGTTTAGACGGGAAATTGGAACTTATTGAAAATTACCTCATGCATTAAGGTGACTATAACGATCAACAACTACATGAAATAAACATAGATTTTCTTATGTAAAATCCGAATTTAAAAGAAGATAGGCCGTGGCACAAAAGAGACAAGAAATGTTTCTTAAAAAAAAAATCAAGATTGGCTGAAAGGGTCATTTGAATTGCCAAATATGGGACTAAGGCCTGAACGACCATCTAAAGATTTTGCAGCCTTAAGCGATAGAAGCAAAAAAAAATAATAACGGAACAGGTAAGGAAGGAACGTAGAGGAGAAGAACTAACATATATGACAGAAATGGAATTATGAGAAGGAGGTAGAAGAGACGCAGCAAATGATTGAAAGTACAATCTACTTCTCCAACTGCTACGACACGGCATAAGAAAGTGTAAGAAAAACGGTCGCAAAGCGATAAAAAGCAGGTATCGCCTTTGTGCACAGTAAGAAATAGCGCCAGTGTTAATGTTCTTAGTGTTAGGGTTGATCAAATAGAGTTAAAATTGTAGTGTATTTATACACTTTGATTTAACACTAAAAAAAAGTAGTGTACATAATTACACTAAAAAAAAATTAGTGTGAAATAATAACACTAACAGGCTGCTTAGTGCAATTCAACACTGGCAGAGTACAGTATATACTCTATCAGTGTAACAATAGTCAATTCTTTGGAGTGCATATTGTATTTCGCGCGCTGTAATAACACATGATCAGTTACGATGCGTTCTGATTGGCCAGAATAGTTGTAACGGTTTAGTGTTCAGTGCTTCAGTGGACAAAACGCTGTACATATGTAGGCACATCAGCCGCCAATACGCTATTCTAGTTAGGTTATGTATTACATACGTGCTGCAGTAAAATAAAAGGTAAGTGATTGTCAGTATACTATAAGCAATACATTTATTTAGAATTGTATTATAGGAGGATACCATCAGAAAGGGAGAAGGTAAATAGGTCGAGATTCTTAACAATTTTCTAATTAATAAAGTGCCGCAGTGTTGAGTTACTGCACCGTCAGTAGAAGAACACCTGATAGCAAGGATGATAAGATGTTCAACATGTTCAAAAAACTACTTTCGTGTTTTGTCGATTTGTTTAATTTCAATATTTGAGTTTATTTTTATACTATATAAGTACTGTATATGTATAGAATTATTTTATGTCGGAGTAATTACGTTTTATCTCAACGAACACGGTCGTTGCTTTATTTATTAGTGAATAAGGAACTTAATTTACTGTCCTTCCGTTACAGTAGTATTGATAAAACATTTAATAGAGAAAATTACCTCTTTCTAGAGTTAACAATCACTATTGATGTTGTTTAATGCACACTAGTAGTGGCCTTACGATCTACACTAAAAAATTAGATAAACACTAAGAAGCAATAACATTCGCACTAGTAGTGATATTCTATATTTACACTAAGGCATATTAAATATCCTCTAACTACTAACACTACACTTAGTGTTAAAAAAATTACACTATTTAGAGGGACTTGCGAAACTGCGTATCCAGGCAGAATTCATTGCACATTGCATTCAGTAATATTTAATACCATACAATATTTTTCAAAACACTTCATCTATTTTGCCTAAGAGATAATTTTTTACTCTCTTAATATACTTTCAATCGGTTAAACAATTCGAAATAGTTTTGGCCGGTTAGAGCGGCTAAATACCCCACTGTGCGCCGCTGCAATTTTCGTTACACGGATATTTCAATAGGAAGTGTGGTCCACACAAAGTGAATAAGCCGATAAGATCTAGAAAAAAATCGGATTGGTTGGTTGGTATATAACAAAACATTTAAATAAATTCTGAATAGTGCCTAAAGACAAAAGTACCTTATCCTACGCAGCCGCAGTTTCCGTCAGAGGGATCTAATCTAATCGGATCGGCCGTTTAATGCGAAACTATAAAGTTACGTTTATAATGCATAAAAGGCAAATACAACGAAATTCCGAAAAGTAAATTATAAAGTTTTGCGAGCGACATTAGACTATTGCCATTAATAAATAAAGCGCTCCGCCTATTATCTGCCTTACCTTCGCTCCTTAGTGTCACATTCTCGTCAACTTAACTCGTCACGAACGCCGACTAAATTGTGTAAATTAATTCTAGAACGTGAACGCGCATAAAGTAAAGCCGAGAGGCGCAATAAAAGATAACTACCAGAACGAATAAACTCCGTTCACTCCGAGTCGAGTGGGAAAGCGCGGCGGCTAACGCCGGGGAAAAGTTAATTCGGTAATTATTTCATAGGTGAAATAATTAAGGGCGAAATAAGAGAAAGTAGTACGTTAATTTAGAACTGGGGGCGCGCCGAGGCAATTCGTTTGTTTCGCTAAATACATAATAATAATTTTCTATCTCGCAAATGGAATTTAAATGCTGCCGAATATCCGGCCGGCATTTTGTCACTTCATGCTACGCCTTTAATTTGAAGAGGACAGGAGGCAGTCGTTCCGGTTAATTATCCCGTAATCCTCTTAGTTCGTCTATATTATTCTGGCGGGCTTTTCGGACGGTAAAGTCTCCGCCGTAATTAAAATGCGGCGGACATTAATACTTGGAAATCCGAGCCGGGAGAAAGCAATCTCATTTGAAACGATTTTGAGAGGGCATTTATATATTCCGAATATGTTGCGGGTAGTGGACCAGGAGATTTTAGAATTTAACCAAATAATATGTTTGGATTAGAATGAAATAAGATAATGGAGCAAATACAACTTTGCGCATTTACTAATTAGGTTCTAGAGGCAAATATAATGAGCAAGAAGAGACGACATGAAACTGTAAACATTTCATTCCATGTTCAGATATTGCCGAAAATATATCAGAAGTTACGGGGCTTGCTGTAATTATTCTGTAAATACTGTATTCATTTAATTTCAATACACGTAGTCGATGACCCAAATAATGAAAATATATTTAGTATTTTATATTCGTGGCAACTATATTTTCTTAATTAGTATGATTGAGTACTTACTCATTGCTAATTTTCTACACATTAAAAATGACTAATGTAAGGTTTCTAACACTGTGATATAGTCTCAATAATAATAATGTATAGTTACAATCCAATAACAACAGGACAACAAACAAAATCTAACTGTACAGTGCTGAGCTTAAAAGCTAACATCCAAAATTATAATTAACAAATAAGAGGAAACTAACTACAACTTTTTTTAATAACTTTACTAAGGAAAGAACCACAAGTAGTAAACATCACCACATCTAAATCATCAATATTAGTTCCCCTAGGTAAATAAATATGGTCTAATTTAAACCACAATTATTCCAGAAACCGTTTCTGCACTCTCTTCAAAATGAGTGACTGATGAAGGAAACAGGGATATCAAATAACTGAGGCATGTTTTTTTCATGAGCGGCTGTAATTCGAAAGAGGCAACTCGACCAGAACAGAAAGACCTATTGTGCCCTTATGTCAATCTTAACCCTCTTAAGTTCACCATCTGGTTAAGAGTTAACTTACCGACTCTGGGTTCGCCTATCCGATTGACCCCAAAGTGCGTCTGCCTCTCCCCGTCCACTGCTGGGCAGTTGACAAGCAGGAATTTCTTCCGCACTCCAGCATTTTCTGCACAGGAGAGAAATCACTAGGCCCATGCGATGCATGTGTTTATTTAATGCGTAGTGCCCAATTAAGAATCGTGTTAGCAATTTGTCTCTGCTCATAAAGATGCCTTAGGGAGTCTTTCCTTATTCGGATTAAACCGCAGAGATTTATAGTGTCTTGCACCGGTGAGTCCATCCTAAAAGGAGCAGTGCTTAGCAGTAAGTTGAGATCTGACAAATGTCTTGACGCTGCCATATGAACTACCACATATCAGTTCTGGACCTAAGAACGACAGCTCGCTGGCGCCCCCTGCTAACGATGTTCTAGTTTAGTTATAAGAAAACAAAAAAGAGGGCCTGTAAGTGTCTGCAAGATCCCGCAAAACCCTAAACTTTTAGAGACAGAGTTAGCGATTTTTGTTCAGCTTAGTAAACATTAACTACGAGTCAAATAATTCACCTTTATCACGATGTCTGGTATATCCAGGAGCAGGAACATTATTAGCTAAATAAGAAGAACTAATTGTGGTGTTACACTTGAAGTATGAAACCACAGCGCATTTATTCATAGTGAGGTTAATTTTATTCCGATCATACCAAGGATTTACGATGTCGAGATTTTTCTGAAGTACACAATCAGGTATGGTAAATATTCTATAATAAATCTTTAAGTCCTCAGCATTCACTGCAACCCTACAATCCACCAATAACAGCAGATCGTTTAAAATAAACATGAAAGAATCAAGGCACCAACTGTGAATCTTAAGATATCCCAGAACACGCTGATTTGAAGCAATTGCAAGCAACATAGTAGACAAGATTGTTTAAATATGTTTGAGAAAAGTGCGTATCCAAATATCTTAATCATTTATGTCATTCATAGAAGTAATAAGGTAAAGCAATAAAATTTTAATAACTGTCGTACGGATTCTGTTGCAGTTATCTTTTATACTAACTTGTATGTATTGTAGCTTACATTTTTATAAAAATAATAGATTCAACTTATTCCTAGAGTACCTATCTAATATCTTTCTACCATTTATAATATATAACAATCTATTGTATATTTAAGAACGATTAAACATTATTGGTATACATATATAGCAGTTATATTAATGTCCCAGCTAAATATAATATAGTGCATATACATAATATTTGTATGTTAGAAACAAGAAACCTTAATAATAATGATAGGTGTGGTGTTTCATTCCAAGAGGATCAAAATATCATTCAAATTATTGGACTGTACTACACAAGACCAGTTGCGAAATGTATACAAAGGTATAGCTTCAAATAAATAAGTAAGTAATAAAAGTGTTACTTTTATTGTGTGAGCTTGATTATTGTAAGCAACTAGCTCCAATAATAATCCAAAAAAAAAACATTTACTATACATAAAACAAACATTCACCCCAAGTAACACACAACAATGGCAAATAAATAATATTATTCATTTGTCAGGGAAACCACAATTACTTGTTTTAATTATTGTTGTTAGGAATATGGCTTTAGTCGCCCTAAGCAGTTTGTGCCATTTGTCACACATACAAATGAACCTTTTAGTTGCCCAAAACAAAATTTTTACTCACAGTTTGAACTAAATTCTCTCCACAGAATTCAATCGATTTTGTTCCTTTATTCTCACTTTAACTGTAATTACCTCCCTGTGTTGCAGTTTTAGCGCAATTCAAAATTGACAAAATTCTGATAAGAGTTTAAATTTGTTGTTTGCCCATTAGTAATAGAAACTGTAATTTTTCAAACTAGTTTACGAAAATGAATGTTACGATCTATTTTTGAAATTGACACAGGAATTATATATTAGAAATTCTTACCTAAAACATTCTATGGTTAATTTTGTAAAATTAAAATATTTTCTAAAAATTTTCTAGAATAAAATTAAACTAAGTTAACATTTTAATAATTCATGTTGTTTTATTTTTACCTTGTGTTTCATTTGGACTTGTTAATGACGAATGCGTGTTTGCATGTTATCGTAATGTATGTACTGTGGTTTTTGTTGTTATTAAAATAGAAAATTATGTTTTACATGTGCGTAGATTATCATTGAAAATACATGATTTAGAAGTTATAGAGCTAACTAAAAAAAGTTTGTTTTAAAATGGAATTATAGCAAGGAAAAAATTATATTTGAAAGATTTGCAATATCTTGTCTATAGTTAAATTGCTTACATATATTTGTGTGGGGGAGGGGGTTATGTTTTGTGAAAAGTTTATGAGTATTATTATAATATAATAGCATATAAACTTGTTTTTGCGGATTATTATTAATGAAAGGAGTTCGACAATTATTTAAGTTAAAAAATTGAATAATATGTGATAGTATTTTTGGTCTGTATGTAAGGCCAGTTAATTTAATGGTTCGGTCAATTGAAGAAGCGACAATGCTTTTTTTTTAATTGGGAAATGTTGGAGTAAAGAATAGAGTGGAAAGAAAAAATCTCACAAGTGCGTTAGACACTTTATGACGAGTTGCATATGCTTTTTAGTTACAGTTACTAAAATAGAGTAAAAATGATAGCTGATTCAATAATATTTGACGGTGTGCATATGAAAGAGTAGATCTCAGTAAAAACCCGCGCGTTATTCTAAAAAAACACGCTTGTTATGATAAGGCACGGGTATACATTGTCAACTTACGGAGTTACCTCGCTGTACGGAAACCAATTCATAAATACTTTCACATTAATTTCTCCAAATAATTCGAACTAATTTCACTTCTCACAATTTATGGAGTTCCGCGCTAATTTGTCCCCGGAAAGCAGTAAATACACACCTGTTACTAGACAGACACCCACAAACGTATACAAATACGATTGCAGACGACAAACAGGAGAAACATGATTTTGAGGGCGGCTCAACGCAATTACAACGAGTTAGGAAAATGCTTTCGGGAAACGCTAAACCCTATCAGAGAATTTACCAACAAAACCCTAAGTATATAATCCCGAAAATAAATGCAAACTAAGGGTGGAGTCAGGCCGCCGGAGCGGTCTCTTAATGCGAGTCCAGTTCGAGCAAGTGACGCTCCGAAAATATTCATAAATGCAGACAAAGGAAAGCAGGCCAGCAGGATTCGTCCGGCAAACAGCGCCGCTAAACACGGGTTGATATCCATTACAAATTAAGGGGTATTTCCAATGTAAGCAGACCCAACAAGTTGGGGAAACTGCTCGATTCCTCTTACAGATAGTCTTGAATTTATATTCAAAATTTGTTCGTAAGCAGTAAGTATTTATTAACGCATTATTGAAGCCGTCATTTCCTTTTAATTCACTTTTAGTGCATTCACCGTAATCGAAAACAAACTCCTTAAAGACTCCATTCTTTTACAAAAATTTACTCAATGAGACTATGAAGGCAATAAAAATTTTAATAGCGAACCGAAAACGCCGCCCTTAGAACTTTGTTTAGCGAAATGATTCGCATATATTTGATAACTTTCTGAGTACAGTGTAAAAAGTAAGGGCAACGGGTGAGTGATGGGAGTTTCAATTTCTTTACTTCAAACAACAGCTTACCAATTTGGCAGTTTATTACTGTGTATACTGGTACCCACATACATTAGTTCACTTATCTGCTTAACCTATGCGATTTACTTGTTTTATTTACATATTATGTTCACTTTTTAAAATAATGTAAATTTAGTCTGAACTGTATAATACTAGTTTTGGTTTTAATCCTCACATTTCAAACATTTATTCACATTATAGGTAACTCGATATTATTTAGTCTACGTCTAAAACTCCTATCCACTTGTGCATCGCCAGACATCATTTTTGACAAATCACTGCAGGGTCGGATCTTAGAAATAAATTAGTGGAATAAAAAGGAACAGTCTTTGTATTACATTAAACGATATAACCAAAACTTTTTAATCCTAATTATAAAGTTGGTGTGGATTCGTATCAGAAATCGGAAAGTCTACAATAAAACCCTTCCGCCGAAATCGTTGCATTTTTATTAATTTATTTGAGAAAAAACCGCAACATATTTATTCCTAGAAGAATATTTTTTATAGAGATTCTGTTTCACAGAAAGGAAGGAATGTGAACTCGATTATTGTAAAATACTTGCAAATATATGTATCACTTAATTAAACATTATTTTACTAGAATTATGTTAATTTTTATTAATGTAAACTGTTCATAAATATTTGAAATAATATTAGAATTAAAAACACATAAATTTTTGGATGTTTCGAATCTACTTTCCAACTTTCTTTAAAATATAATTTACTCCATACCTACTTCCGGCAACAGCTTTACAAGACGGCAGCTAGGCTTCAAGGTCGTTGAAAACAAAACAACAAAGGATTTAATAACCTTGTTCTTGCTCTTTAAACTGTATGCTGAGCACGATTGTCAAATCTGATCACAATTTTTAGCAGAGGGCGAGCAATAAAATAGAAGGAATATCACGTATCATCAGACCTATTAATTAATTTTGCAATCTGCTTGGCATAAACTAATAGCGCCTTCCCAACTGTGCTAATAAAACGCTTAGCTCATATTTATATTTAAGTAAATATTTTGGTCGATTTTTTTAAAATTTATTTCCACTTTTTTAAAGAGCAGGATAAATAATGGAAAAATACCTATTGATAATGCTGCAAATAAATATTAGCATGTGATTCTCAACAGAAACGGAAGTAATTTATATATAAATTCAAGACATGGATTTGTTAAAAATCATTTTAGTGAGAAGTAAAGATACAGCAGTAAAAAGTTTAAATTGTAGCTAATAAATAAATATCATCCTTATAAACTACAATTTGTTCATTAAAACAATTAGTTTTATCTATGTTGTGCACGCGTTCATTAATTATTTTAAGTGCAATTATTACAAGCCATATCAGGCATCGTAAAGTTTATGTACGGTTATGTTATTACCTTGGTTAAGCGTCAGACGACCATAAAAGATGTAAAGTTAATTGAAAAGGTCCAAAATAGACCTTAGAGGATCTGTACTATAAAAAATACAAAAGGAACACGTCTTTGACTCAGTCATATAAGAATTAAATTTAAAATATGCAGCCTTAGGCCTCCACGGCCTGTAGAGCTGATATATTATTATTAAAATATGCTGCCTCAAATAAACGCATGGTGAGGTAGCTATGGTGAATATAAATTATAAAATATTTAACCTCTTGTTTGATAACGCTTGCCTATTATATATTGTTCCAACATTAGATCTCAGCCTCTCATACTTTTGAATTTAGGTGTACTGTCGCCAATTTTTGTATATTCAAAAACTACAATAAATATTTCCAGTCAATAAACATTTTCTCCGCCAGGTTTAGGATTTTAAATTTATTAATTAATTAATTATTTTCACTTGTTGTGCTTTCTCGTTATTTATTACTACTATTACTGTTATTACTATCATTATTATACGCATATTAAAATTTCATTTTTAATTCTAACCAACTTTTGTTAATAACAATTTTGATACTGTCTGAAATAGCCACTTTGCTAAGACATAAAACACGGAATTTTAAACAAATTCCTATATGACTGAAAAGATTAATAACCAGTAATAAAAATACTCACACTCAACTGTCGTCGCATTGCTGGCACTACGCTCTTTAAAACAGCTTACCACACATTTCACTACTTTGAACGCACGTTTAGATAGCAAACCTATTATCAACAACTGTAACACTAAACTAAACAACTACGGCTAGCAATTCTTCTATATACCTAAAACGCCTGGTACAGTGATCACGGTCATGGTCGATTGCCGCCACGCTTAATTAATCACCGGAGGTAAATAGATATTTGAACTTCAGGTAGTATTTGCAAGGACATATGTATATTGCAGGTATCGAATTAGCCGCTTGGATCTACTTAGTACACAGAAAAAACAATCTGGAGAAAACTATATAAAGATTAGAGGTAATACCTGCAGTATTTACTCACCAAAAACTAGCTACACAATTAAAGTAATTAAAATATCTATTTACAATATATTACTTTTGTGAATGTTGCGGCTGTTTAACTTATCCATAAGAACAATCAAGTAAGCATTACTTATTAAATATATTATAGTGTAAGAAAAGTAATAATTGTAGTATTTCAGTGTTTTATAAATCTATCTGGATATATTTACTGCCCTTTCTGGCTAATTAAGCCACCAGAATATTCATTAAGAATACGCCATTAGGTTTAGACAATTTACCCACACAAATAGTATGATTTTCTAGTGAAAGTGAGATTCTATGTGTATCTGTAGTACCTATAAGATCATCTGTAAGCATTTAATATATGTTATAGTTGATTAAGGACTTACAGATAAGCGTACAAGAGTTCTAGATTATTATATAGAATTTCACCATTAATTATGTTCATTAATGTATGATATACTTATGTTTCGTTCCATAGACTGCCACAGATCGCTAATCCACACTTTTGCGTAATTTATCTCCTTCTAATAACCTATAAGAGTTAGTATTGAGTGGTCCAAGAATTGAATTAACTTTCATAATAATTTAATTGTAGATTGCATATTTACATTTTCAATTAATTTTACATGATCTACTATATGATTTTTTTCAAGTATATATATAGAGGTACAGTAGATTTATCTAAAACTTTCTAAATTTAAGATGAACCACGTGCGCCTTATAACCAATTTTGATTAATCTTTTAGTTTGTTCAATGCATACATGATCACAACTTTTACATAATATTTTATAAATTCCGGATTTCTCTAAGCTATTTACTTGATGCTTAGAGATTCTTAAAATACTTTTATTATTGCTTGAACTAGAATCAATTCCTAGGTTGAATGTAGAGAAAATCGTTATAAGTCTTTTGTGTAGCTAATTTGGAAAAAATATTAATTTAACAAATTCCTTTCTCATTTTGGTCAATATCTACTTTTGTTTCTATGTTTCCTAAAAGTATTAAAAACATCTTCCGACTAACCATTAGATGCTGGAATTTTTATGATTTAAATAACGACAACTTAAGCGTAGTTATTTAGTTCAGTGATACTGCTGATGATAGTAGCTTTGTTATCGAAACGTGCGTCCAGTGCAATAAAATTTGTGATAAGATGTTTCAAAGTACATATGTAGAGTTAATAGGTGGTGATTTGATTTTAAAAGAGGCATGTAACTTTTAATGAATTATGAGCTGATTCTTAAAAGCATTAGTAAAAAAGTTTCAACTTAAGTAGACGCAATGTTTAAATATGTATCTATGTTGACCTACTTTACGATGGACGTTAATTACGGCACTGCTCAGTATATTAAAAGCTTTTCTTTTAACGAATAGCTAGTATCTTAAATATCTTGTGTAAGTTCATTCGATTCAATCCACTTTACAGTAAGGTAGATGAAAAACATTTTATGAGAATGCAAACTAAAAGAATAAATCTGTGAGTCATCTATTTGCGTACTCAAGAGAAATTTTGTGACACTAATATGATTCAGCAAAGACAAAATGAACCACGATAAAATTAAAATGCAAAATATACCAAATATTATGCTCCAGTAGTACAAAAAGTTGCCAGGATTATAACCTTTAATCAACATATTTTTTTGTACATGACATCTCAATTGACAAATCAACATAATTTTCCAAAACAAAAACAGTCAACAAAAATCTCGGTTGGGTGATACACATACTAGATAAGAATATATATATCAAATTGTCAAAATTAATCCTGACATCCATTCATGTCAAATAGGCCACTTATTTCTCTTATTTTCCAAAGATTGCCGAAAAGTCATAGACTCCAGCTATGGGATTTGAGCTTACAAAAATTTTTCATTCCCGTCAAGAGGACACGCATTTAATCCCTGCTGCAAATAAATTTAAATCCTCTGCACCTGCTTAGTATCAGAAACTAACATATACCACAGCAATATTTATAACAAAAATCAATTCAAAATTTCGAAAATCTAATCTTCCTAAAGTGCGAAGCAATTGTTAAAATGTAATGTCCTTTTTTATAATTTTTAAATTATCAAAAACTGTTTTCCAAACTCAAATTAGCAACTCTGCTATATTCAAAACAGCTACAAAATAGCAGCATAAAGGCCAGCAAGATTAAGTGGTCCAAAACTTCCCCAAACCATCAACGAAATTATGTTATTAGTCCGCTATTACAGTTGCTCTCTGCCAGAAACGCTCCTTAAGCTTTATCTAAATTAAAATCTACCCCCAATGGCATCTGCGACAATTGTATAAAATCATTTGGGGCGAAACGTGACCAAACAAAACAGTGCACAAAGCGTAAACGGTCCAAAATTTAGTGTGGCATAAAGGTGGATAAGAAAGTTTTTTGCGTGTATAACCCATAAATAAATGGGGTTGGTTGTAGGATTGGAAGCAAAATTTAAAATATTAGGCGTAATTCAGTTTAGTTTTTGCTGGTTGAAGCATACAGGAATGTTTATGGTTAATACCGTTACCGACTTTCGTTATCGAAGTCTATTATGTTCCTCGAAGTTCTTTTAAGCTTATCTACAGCTGATACACTTTCGCTTTGCCCAGGTGCCATCAAGGATTTCGATTTAAGGGTATCTTTTATAAACGCCCATCCGCAAAAAAAGGAATTCATCACCTGGTGTGAATGTTGATAGTATTCGGGTCCGCCGTTGATGTAGCGAAACCTAAACGGACTATGCACAGGACAGGATGCGTGGAAGGGGCTATCCACTTGACGATAAGGTCCCCCGATGGGGGTCACAGGATCCGAAGACCTCCCAGGCCTCTCGCACCAACGCGATGGACCTGCAGCCGCTCCGTAGTGGGTGTGCGGCTGAGGAACCCATCCCGGTCCCTGCGGATCCAGGACTCCGGTAACACCTTTAGATGAGGGTCACCACTGTCACAAAATCTCCGCGCGTCTACCGTACGCACGTGATATCGTTAAACCCTGGCCCGGTTTTCCTACATCATCACCAACACGAGACCTCTAATCCGGCACTCGATAAGTGCGACGCGTGTCACAGATAAAAAAGCAGAAGGGGGTACGTTAGATCGCGCGAAGAATAGCCGGAAAAGCGCGACCTACAAGCGTGCATCGGTCGCGTAGACGTTTCGGTGTTTACTGGAGCACCGTGCCGCCTCTACGAAATGTAGGTGGGAGGAGAGATGTTTGCCCGTTTTCGGTGGATGCGACGGTGTATTCCCCGACCGATTTAGATGGCGTACCGCAGCGCACTGGATGCTTTCGACGGACCGAGATGAAACAGCGCAACAGCGGTGCGCGTCTACACGTTGCCAAGCGACAGCGGCGTTTTCATTTGCCCTACCGAATGGAGATTCCTTTCGTTTGCACTTTCTTCCCTGTGTATACATATCGGCGTCGCTGACATTACGAGTTTTTGCGATAATTGGTTGGATTTATATTAAAAAGTTTGGGTTTGCTGATCTGTCTGCCAACTGTTGATCCCAGGGGATTTTTTTTTGGTTGTTGGAAACATTACGTTCGCTGTAGAGTCCAATTCAAATGTATACCTTAATTAACAAACTGATCCGTATATATTTGTACAAAGCCACTCAGTCTAGTCAAAACAATTATTTATATGTGAGGCAAATAGACCCAGCACAGGCTACATAATTTTAATTAAAACAAAGAAACATATTATGAAAAATTTTAATATAAAACCAGTGGATGATTTCGTATTAAAATATATTAATAAAATGAATAAATGAAACTATCCACCTACACTGTAAAAAAAGTTGCAGTAAAATTACATGTAAAATCGTTGGTAACAAAGTTGCCTACAATTTTACAGGTAAACTTGCTTCATAAGGTAAAATTTCTACCGTCTAGTAAATTTTACATGCTGATGTGTTTTTCAAAGATTGTACTGTAAAATTCGTATGTAATATTTATATGAACTCAATATTTACCGAACACTGAAGTAATTTTCATATGTATTTTTATAAAGAGAGCAAGCAACTTACCTAATTCTTTTATAGCACCTAATAGGTCATACTGAATCGCTCAACCAGGGATCAAGAATGAACACGCTTACGCGAAATCTACACTGTAAAAAAATTACAGTAATTTTGCCATGGTAAATTAGGAATATTACATGTAATAACGTTGTGAAATTACCACAATAAATCATGTAAATTTTGTTTTACATGTTTTTTCTAGGATATTTAACATGGAAAAAAAGATTTCGGTAAAATTTATAGCTTTTTCATGTAAGTTTAAGATGTAATAAAAATTCGAAAGGAAAATGCAGGAAAAAAACATGTACAATTTTATGTATACTATAAAAATTTACTTAAAAGTGTGAAATTGCAAAATTACTTGAATACGCCGCAATGTGATTGGTTATTAGGTTATTTAACTGTACGCGTTCGGCAAATATACAGTTCATATAAATATTACATACGAATTTTACAAGTACAATCTTTGAAAATACATCAGCATGTGAAATTTACTAGATGGTAGAAATTTTACCTTATGAAGCAAATTTACCGGTAAAATTGTAGGCAACTTTTTTTACAGTGTACGATTGTTTGTGACGTACATGATATCATTGAGCCAATAATAAGTTCGACAAACGAATAGAATTACCTACGCGCACAGATAAATAATCCAATAACCGATCACATTGCGGCGTATGAATTTCGTATTTTCCATGATATCTATAGTTTTACCCGAAAATTCAAGTAAAAACAAATAAATATAAAATATCCTCATATTTTTACAGCAAGATTAATAGTGCACTAGTAAAATTACTTTTAAAGTGCACTAAATACCCCAAAAAAATGTCAATTTTACACTTTTAAATAAATTTTGAGAGTAAATACAAAATTGCACATGTTTTTTCCTGTATTTTCCTTTTGAATTTTTGTTACATGTTACGCTAACATGAAAAAGCTATAAATTTTACCGAAATTTCTTTTTCCATGTTAAATACCTAGAAAAAACATGTAAAACAAAATTTACATGTTTATTGTGGTAAATTCACAACGTTATTACACGTAATAACTGATTTACCATGGCAAAATTACTGTAATTTTTTACAGTGTACAGATTAGGTCGGCAAAAAAATGCGGTTTAGGATTGAATAATAGAGAAGGAAAATTCAGCCATATGAAAATATCTTATTTAGCAAGTAATATTAATAACTTAATAATAGTAATAACTACATTTGTGAAATATGTGTTGATTTTAGTTTTCATTTTATATGCAAATTGGCACAAAGTTTTTAAATACGTTTTAGAGCTCTATTGACTAGTGCTTAATATTTGAAGGTAATTTAATAATTGTATACCAAATTGTATAGCAAATCGGAAAAATTCAAAAGTACAGATTAGTAAATGACCAAACAATTGATAGCTGTATGAGCTCATCGGCGAACGTTGATTGGTACCAGTTTTATACTAGTTATGATGAAAAAGGAGCAAAAAATGTTTTGTTTGTAGCATTGCTGAGTATTGAAATAATTCCTTCTCCATGAAACAAAAAAAAAAGATAAAGAAATTAGAATGAAATACTCGGCAAAAGTTAGAGCAATGAAGGAACATTTACTAATGCTAAATGATCTGAGCAAGCGTGATAATACGTTTAACGATTCTTATCACAATTACATAAGATTATATAAAGAAGCCATAAAAATGAAGTTATAAATCACAATACTTCACAAATAATTGTTGATTATCAAACCGAAAACTAAAACTGAGGACGTGCTGTATCAGCCAATTAATTAAATGAGTTCTTTTCTAATGTAGGAGGTCGGAATTCTTTAAACCTAGGGAAACGCCGCACAGTTGGTTCAAGAGACGCGAAAAACGAGATCGAAATTGTTTTCTCTTTAGTTTTAACAAATTTGACATTAAAAGTTGAGTGAGTTTATGTTTTTGGGTATGCTGAATCTCAATCTGAAATTATGCATAAAAAACCCGTATTTGTAAAACCTACCCTAAAATACAACCCTTAAATGCGAAAAATTGATATCACTTAATACAAGTACGAAGAATATTTTTATTACAAATTATTACAGTTTAGTTTTGCAAATTCGAAGTATTTGTTTGTCAAAAGCACCCCTTAATGCATTGAATTTGACATGTTTAGTAGTTTGTACTTAATAAAAAAACAACCCTTAAAACATCCTCAAATTATATTGTAGAAATTTTTGTCCAAAATACAAAATTAAGCCTTTTTGCTTCAGTAAAATGTTTTTATACATGAACAGCAACACCCTTAGTCAAAACAAAGATTGAAAAGAAACAATTACATTTTATATTTTGTGAATAATTAATCAGAATCGGAAAAATATTCATATGAGTGCAATATCATCCTCCCCAATAACATTTACTAACTCTAAAATATCCGAATCAAATTGCCGTTTTCTAGATTCAGTTAAATGTTGTAAACTTAAATATGGATCAGAACTTAATATTAATCGGCAAAACAAGTCCTCATTTGTATACTCCCTTGATGATTTTCTCGTAAAATGGGTACGAAATTTTTTCACATCTTTGTTTTTTGCTTCCTATGCTTCTTCTGACAATTCACCAATGGGTAAAATTGCGTTATTAATGACCTAAAGCCCATGAAACAAAATTTTATGTACTGAAGTAGGCATATATAGCAAATGTACAATTCAACGTATTTTTGTGCTGTCTCTAAACAATATTTTCGAAAATTATTTACATTAATGTCAAGACCACTATTTAGTGTTTTTAAATTACTCCAAATCTATACACAGAAATGTCTCAATTTTACTGAACTTTGAAACACTAATAGAAGCCTATTGTAACTAGGATCACTTATTTACATCAAAAAAAGAGCAACATATTCAAGATTTATTACTGCAACTTTAACTTTGTACGAAGAAATTGAAAATATGATTTTCGATCGCGTTTTTTGCGTTCTGAACCACTGTGCACCGGTCTATTATGGTGACGGGTACAACACGGATGTGTAGGACTCTTTCTTTCTTTTCCTAGTCGATGAAGTGGAGATTGGCAGTATTATCGATGACTTAACCAATTCTAAAGCCACTGACTACTATGGCTTAAGCAGTGCCCCTCTCAAATTCTGCAAACATGAATTAATTTATCATTTCACACATTTTGTTAATTTGTGTTTCGTAAATGGTCAGTTTCCAGAGTGTCTGAAAATATCGAAGGTAATGCCAATCCTCAAGAAGCTCATCATCTGATAACTATAGACCTATTGCATAGGTCCCTATTCTCTCAAAGGTATTGAAAAAAGCATTTAAAATCAGACTCATGAATTATTTAGAAAAAATAAATGTATTGAATCATTCACAGCATGATTTTCGGAGGGGTAGACCGACTGTAACAGCTCTGGTAGATATGGTCACGTATTTTTCAGATGAACTTGAGTCAAATAATCTGGTTATGGAGTGCTTCTTGGATCTGACCAATGCATTTGACTGTGTCTTCCATACAGTACTGCTTTATAAACTAAAACGTTATGGCATTAAGGAACATACTTTATCATTTGTCAAAACCTTTTTAGTTAGTGGATCACAATGTGTTCATAATGGCGATGAAATCTCGTAGATAAAGCAAAATAATTATGGTGTTCCACAAAGCTTAGTCCTAGGGCCCATCCTTTTCATTTTATACGTACGATATTGCTGAGCACATCATCCATGAAAACATTGAATATGCTGACGATACGACAATCTTCCTTCTACTTCTCTATCAATCAAGTTTTCATCGAGTGAATAACAAATGTACTTCACTTATACAATAGATAAAATTTTAAATAACAAAGAACGAAGCGCCAAGCGGCTATAGATAGCAGCTCTACATTGTAGGCTGCAATTCAAATACAGTTGTTTGACTGGACGGATCGCGAGATAAGAGTTTAAAAGTCAATAATCACGTCTAAATTATACGCAATACATGCCTTATTTTTCAGTGCCGATAATATAGTTACCTACTCGTTAGCAATAACAGCGCCATAGCACATATCGCGGGAATTTTTTAATTACAATCAAAAATTGACTGACAGAGATACTAAGAATGACACCCCTGCATAATTAACTGTTTGTTGCTGCAGTATAAATATCCTACAGGAATCTATCACCAAACCCTAATATATATTTTATACCACAAATGAAGATGGAATTGCATATAACGCAAATGATAAATAAATGATAGTTGTTGAAGAATTTTATATTACCAGATTA
Source organism: Protaetia brevitarsis (assembly GCA_004143645.1). Taxonomy (NCBI): domain Eukaryota; kingdom Metazoa; phylum Arthropoda; class Insecta; order Coleoptera; family Scarabaeidae; genus Protaetia; species Protaetia brevitarsis. Next base: position 2,205,364 of record RXPK01000134.1, read on the forward strand.
TTTCTAAATGTAAAACCACTGGTTCTGCGTCTTTTCTAGGATTATTTGCTGAAAAACACTTCTCAGTCGTGTTTACTACTGTCTTGAATCATCCCCGTGTTGTCTTGAGAGTGCTTTGAACACATTAAAATTGCAGCGTCGGTCGCTTGCATATAAGCAGATTTCAACTTTATCGATTCTAGACGAAGGATCGTTGATACAAATTATGAATAACAGTGACCCTAGTATCGATTCATGAGGAACCCCGTATCTGATGTACGAGGAAATCCATCGCATTCTGTTATAGAGCCAAAATTTAAGTGCCTTCAGGGTTAATGGCTTACTTCACAATGTTCTAGCATAGGATGTCGTGATTTATTGATAATAAAATAACTAGTTATTCACTTTTAACATGTTTGCCTTCATACTCTGTAGTAAAATCATGCTAATATCATCGACTCATGACCCCACACATTGTAATTTCCACCGCGGCAATTTCACCACAGCAGAACGAACGCAAGGGCGGTTTGGGTGAAAACGTTTCCAAAATCAAGGATGAAAATTTGTATCTACATCGCTCGGACAATCGTGGCACGTTGTCACATAGTGTCACAACTGTGCGTAAATCAAACAAACCCAAAGCTGTTTCTACGAGTATGTGTAACAATGGATTCTAGATTCCATGTGTGTAGTTGCAAGGCTTTCAACTCATGCTAGGTTTAATTTTGTATCACAAATACACAAAAAGCTACATTACATTGTGAGCGCCGTGCGTCGTTAGAGATTTTGACAGTGTTTCCAAGGAGTATTAAATTAAAAAAAGTTGTTGATATGTCTGTTTTCAAAAAGTCAAGTTGTTGTTGTCATTTTTTCCGATAAAAAATAAAGATAATCGGCCTACAGATTTTCAGAAGTGGGATATTAAAGTGATCCACGAACACAAGTAAAATAGTTTGTTACAATACACAGAATACTGGTTGCTGGACCCGATATAGATAATCCGTGGTTGTGAGGGTTTTTTGTATCGGACAACAGTATTTGTGTAGCTTGTCATTGGGAACATTTCCTGCGTTAACGTAGAAATGAGTCGAAGAGGTGAGAAGCTTTTGCAAAACGCACGTGAGACAGAGGCTGAGGAGAAGAGAGACTTGGCTGTAGCAGAATCAGCAGCAGCGATGGACTTACAAAGAATTTGGAAGCAATTGGATGCCCTTACAAAACAGGTTGAGGAAAAAAACAATGAAATTGCTAATTTAAAAGAAAGTTTGGCCGGCAAAACTGTAAGTACTTCTATATCTATTCCCTTCAGCGAAATCGGAGCTCAAATTCCTGTATTTACTGGCGAATCCGGTCAGATAGACATTGAAGACTGGGTAAGTGTGTAGATGGTCTAAGTGAAATTTACAACGTACCCGACCGTGTAATCAAAATATTGGCGAGTAACAAACTAACGGTAACGCGAGGAAATTTTATGATTCAAGTGAATTAACAACTTGCTCATGGGATGAACTTAAACTTTCTTTGTTTAGTATGTTTGAAGTCAAAGAGGACATTGCAACTTTAGTGGACCGTGTACGCGCGCGAAGATGGTTAAGTTCAGAGCGGTTTGAAGACTATTTTCATGAGAAATGTCGGTTAGCAAGAAAGGCAACCATGACCGAAGCTGAAACGATATCGCATGTTATTCGCGGTATAGACAATTTTACATTACGAACGCAACTTGTAATGGCTAGGCATACTACATTAAAAGACTTATTCGCGACAATGAAACTTTTACAATCTGAGGTTGCGTATACGTGCGGCCGCGAAAGACTGAAACATACAAACCGTAAATGTGTTACCGAGTGCGGGAAAATTCAAAGGATGCGCGAGATAGACAAATTTTTCGAAAACAACCACGACGCGACGAACTGATGTTAAAGACATTTTATGCTACAATTGTCGTAAACCGGGTCACATATCGCGTAAGTGCCCTGAATCTCGTACAAGGGACGAAGAAAACCAACGTCATTCAGTGAATACGATAACTAGTAAGAACTTAACTAAATATCACAAAATGTTGCTAGTTGGTACTGAAGCGATCATCGCATTGATCGATACCGGTTCAAATGCTAACTTAATAAAAGATAGCTGTGTCAAGAAGTTGAATTTGCCCTGTGTTCGAAAGATAGTGTTTTAGTTGGACTTAATCGACATCAAATGCGCAGTTCATTAGAAGCTAAGTTTACTCCGTTAATAGACTGTTATTTCGTATGAACTTACAATGATTGTAGTGCCGGATAATGCGATTGACATTGACGTTATAAATTGGACGACAGTTTTCTAGATACGGTTATTTGGAATGTCACTGCTGACAGTATTATTTTTGAAAAAATACCTACGAATGTAGTAGTGCAAACTTCGTCTTCTGAATTTGATTCAGAACTACTACAAATTTCGGTCGATTCTAGTGCAGCGAGTGTTGCCATTAACAATGCCTTACCGGGTGAAGTAAAAGCTTATATTGAAAGACTTGTTAACCTACTCAGTGAGCCAAAAGAAACGTCCAATCCGTTGCACGTGAAAACCAAGACTAAGTTGTCAATTGAGCTGGATACAATGAAGCCTATTGCTGCGAAGCCTAGACGTTTAGCATACCATGAAAAAGAAATTGTTTAATAGAATTGTTGGAGAATGGTTAGATGCAGGTGTCGTGCGACCGGGCAATTCCGAATACGCCAGTCCAGTAGTTCTAGTACGAAAAAAGAACAATGAATACCGTCTTTGTGTTGATTATAGAGAAATAAATAAGCACACTATCAAAGATAATTTCCCACTGCCTGTGATTGAAGAGTTGATAGACAACTTAAGTAGTTCAAATTATTTCTCATTACTAGATTTGAAAAATGGGTATCATCATGTGGATGTGATGAAGCTTCTATAAGATATACAGCATTTGTAACATCGTCTGACAATATGAGTTTTTGAAATGCCGTTCGGATTAACTGGTGCGCCTTCAGCATTTGCAAGATTTGTGTCGAACATTTTTGAGATTTGGTTCAAGATGAAAATTAGAAATTTATATGGACGATTTTATTGATTCATACGAAAACAATTGAAGATCACATCGTAATGTTGAAAAAGTTCTGGCTAGGATTAGAGAATTCAATTGGAAATTAAGGTTAGATAAATGTGAATTTGGGATGAACGAGATAAACTATTTAGGATACACATTAGCGCTGGAGAAGTTCGACCGGAATGGTGAAAATGAAAACAATAGAAAATTTTCCTGAGCCTAAAACATGTCCGAGATGCAACGATTTCTATCTTACAGGATACTTCCGAAAATTTATTAAAGGGTACGCCCGGATTGCAAAACCATTATCTGATTTGTTACGAGATGGTAATCAGTTTTGATTTGGTGCAGAGCAGAAACGCGCTTTTGATGAATTGAAGTGGTACTTGCAAAATGAACCTGTATTGAAACTATACGATAGAAACAAGAAACTGAACTGCACACCGATGCTTGTTCTAAGGGCCTCGGCGCATGTTTGCTTCAAAGCATGCTGGAAAAGTTACATCCTGTATATTACGCAAGCTGGAGACTTCGGAAGTTGAAGAAAGCTGCACAGTTTTGAGTTAGAAGCATTAGCTGTTATTAAAGCTCTCGATAAGTTTCGTGTTTATTTGCTGGGGAAAAGATTTAAAATTGTTACTGATTGCAATGCACTCAACAAACATTGCAAAAGAAGGAAGTGAACCGGAAAATTTTAGGTTGGAGTTTGAAAATGCACGAATACGATTATGAAATGGAGCATAGGATAGGGGAAATGATGCAACATGTAGATGCACTAAGCAGGTCTTTCGAAGTGAATATCATCGAGGAAGGTATTGAAGATGAGATTTCGAGAATGCAGTTGAAAGATGAACTGAAAGGCATTAAGGTGAAGATAGAAAATGGCGAGAAAGTTAATGATTATGTTTTGGTTAATGGAATCGTCATGAAAGAGCATCAAGGGGCAAGATTATTTGTGGTATCTAGAATAATGAAAAGAGAAGTTGTTGTAAAGACACATGAACAGATTTCTCATTTAGGAACTGACAAAACATTAGCCGAGATTAGGCGTAAATTCTACTTTAAGAATATGCGCAAGTATGTTAAAAAATGCATTAGTAACTGCATTAAGTGCCTGGAATACAACTATAAGGCAAATACGAGTAACACTCTATTACATTCCATAGATAAGGGAGATAGACCATGGGATACGTTACATGTGGACCATTTAGGCCCATTAGAAAGGACATCAAAGGACATAAACACATATTCTGTGTTATTGATGGATTTTCCAAATTCTTATTTTTGGAACCGACCAAGACCACTAGTTCATCGGAATGTCTAAAGCTTTAGAAAAACTGTTTAATATATTTTGGGAATCCAAAGCGAATCATTTCAGATCTGTGGACTGCTTTTTTCAGTGAGAATTTAAGAACTTCTGTGAAGAAAGACACATTAAATTGGTCCATATTGCCGTTCAAACGCCGAGATCAAATGGACAAATCGAGCGCTATAATAAAACTATTATGCAGCGTTACTAAAGATGATAGAAACAACCAAACTTTGGAATTTTGCGCTGCCTAAGGTTCAATAGCATTGAACGCAACAATTCAGAAGTCGACAAAATACAGTCCAGCTGAAATCATGTTTGGATTTAAATTGAATATCACCCCGTTCTCTAAATTAGAAGAGATACTCGAAGAGCAATTGAAACTCGAAGATTATAGGAAAGACCGAGAGAATATTCGGACAGAGTTACTGAAAACATACGAAGAAATCAAGACATTGCCAAGATTAGATACGACAAGAAACGAAGACCTCATCACAAATATTCTCAGGGTGATTATATATCCATACGTAAAACCACCTAGTGACTGTAATCCGAAATGGACAAGAAGTTTGTTGGTCCATATCAAATTGCTAAGGTGTTGGACAATGATCTTATTTGGTTACCGAATATTCCAGGTTTCAGTTGAAACAGAAACCTTAATAGAAGTGTTTTACCACCTGAAAGGATCAAGCCGTGGGTTCATTATACAGATTTGGAAGAAGACATGTCTGAAGAAGATGTCCAAACTGGTGATGATATTAGCGAGGTGGACGAGATAGAAGACGGACCTTGTGCTTGAAAACGGAAGCATTGAGACAATGCTCTGTCAGGAGAGGCCGAGCTGTGAGCGCCGTGCGTCGTTAGAGATTTTGACAGTGTTTCCAAGGAGTATTAAATTAAAAAAAGTTGTTGATATGTCTGTTTTCAAAAAGTCAAGTTGTTGTTGTCATTTTTTCCGATAAAAAATAAAGATAATCGGCCTACAACATTATAAATTGGAAAAAGTTTGAAAAATTTCCGGTTTTTCTTTAAGACGTCTTCTAAAATTAGAAAAATATAAGCAATGCTCGAACAACTTCAGCAACATCTGACGACCCTGCATTAAGTATGGATTTCGTTTCACAAACACATCGAATCTACTTGGTACTAGTATCCAACATATGAGCGGAGATTCAAAATTGGTCTCATATGGGGACGGATAAATAATAAAAGATTCCGGCAAACAAAAATATTTTTTTATACTGCGTCTGCACTGACATTTGCATGTAAACAACTGCATCAGTGTTTGACGCTGCAGAGCTTCCTTTAATAAAAAGACCATATCTACACAAAGGTAAATTAAGTGTACCACAACGTTTACATTTAATTTTAAAATATAAGACAAATGCGAGTTGTTAGCATACAGCGCACGTAAAATTTTATGTAACCAACGGCATCAGCATGTTTGCAAGACTCATCTAATTAGTCTCTGTTTCCGGTCAACTTGTTGGAGCACGCTCTTAGAATATCTACTATTCGTCCATCAAATTTACCACAAAAAAAATTAGCATGCATATTACTGCAGGAGTTTCAGAGTAAAATGAAGTATTCCTTTACTTTCTACTAAAGACAGCTAGCTTCTTTGTTTTGTTCCATCTGAGTTAATTTAAATTTTGCTTCATATTCAAATTAAGGATGCAAAAGCATTGTTGGCAGGAAACGCTTTTGGGTATGCTTATTGAATAATGTATTTCTACTGTGAAATTTAATATTTAACGGTTTTTTAATTAATAATTACGGTGTTGTGATTAATGGATGATGTAAATATCTTTGCTTTTATTTGTTTTCACCAACTCGAATGCATTTTCAAGACGTAATCTCCACTTTCGTAATAAATGATTCTTCCTCAGTTCATCCGGAATTTAAATCGCCGCGTTGCGCGGACATAACTCACGGACCAACGAACACCGCCCTATATTACGATGCCCTAGGACGAACGGGGTCAGGGTCGAGAGTGCTTTAATCTCGCCAATCGTACAAAAATGCGCCGCCCCCTTTTTCCATAATGCATTGTTTCGCCGCGTCTCGTCTGCCAATCGATTGTGTCCGCTTTTACCTCACCGCTGAAACGACGTCATTAACGACTCGTCCGCCGTCATTAACACGATCCGACTATAGGATTGTGCCCTTAAATGCATCTGTCCCAGGCTGACGAGCCGTCCGTTTCGGCAAGCATGCATTTTTTTTCCCGAAACCGTTTTCAAATTGATGATCTCATCGTACTCGACCCAGAAAACAGACTTGGTGATTATCTCGCAGAGTTGTTGGACGGATGATAGTCGAGCCTGAAGGACGGGAATAAATTAAATTCTGTTTATCTAACAAGGGATGCTTGCGAACTGTAAATCGTAGGTTGTGATGAAATGCCTTGCGTCGTAGATTACTGAAGGACAACGCCCGCAGCTACGATGGACCTCTAAGGGGTGCAATGTGATATTGAAGTTCGACCCAAAAATAACTTTTAAGCGGTGAAAAATAGAAAAAAAAGCTTTAATTGGAATTAATTCGTCAAAATTTTAAATTTTTATTTTATGGTTAATTATTTGCGTTAATATCAAGTTTTTACCCAAAAAAGACAAAAACTGTATAATTTTCGCTTAAGTTACTTAATTTTAATTCTAAAAATAATTATTATACACATATTGTTTGGTTTTCGCAGCATGAAGAACACCGCTAGGGTGGCCAAAACGTTACTTTTTGTATGATTAATACGTAGTTAATTCATTCTAATTTCGGACTTGCATTGTTTTGGCTTTTTGGCTGATACAGCAATTTGTATACAGGATGTTACAATAACCACGAACTGTCATTTGATAGAATTCCAGAAATCGGTTATAATCACTTCGTTTGTCATTGAATGGTATAAATTTATTATTAAATAAAAAAGAATTTTTTATTTGTGCATTCTCCCAAATTAAACGCAGTCGAAATACCAACTAGTATAAATGAATTTTATATTTAATTAATAATTAATACTGTTTAACTTCTTATTTTTGCAACGCCTATAACCTAAATTTTTACAAATTGTAAAAAAATATTACCTGTAAATTGTAATTGTACTTTTATGCAACAGGACCTTTTATTACCCCTGGATATAAAGAACCATACATTTCAAAATTTCTAATTATGCGGCGTACAGTTTCATGGCAAATATTTTTTTCAAATTTTGTTTGGAAAGAACGAGTAATTTGCCTGACAGACGATGATCATAATGTTTTATTACAAATTTCTTTTCATCAATGGAGCACCTATTCATTGTTATAAACAAAAATAATAATAGAGAGCAATGTAACTAAAAATAGTTGAAATATTTACTTATTCTGAAGAGAAACAATTAAATAGCAATAGTAAACAAGGAGTAATAAATATGAAAAATGTATCGAGATGCTGAACTAAACAAATATCGACTACACTCTAATGCGGCTCTCATAGAACTAACGAAGTGATGATTCGAAAGTGCGCTCCGACTATAATCGACTACCAACATTGACCCAACAAGCAACGTACAATCTGTATACAGTTTGAAACCTAAAGACTCATATAGAGCTGTTTATATTTTTTAAATATTTTATATCATATATAAAAACATTAAAAATCATGCTAACCACAACTATGACACTAGATCTTCCAAAAAGTACGCAATTTGCTTCCGCACTAACAGCCCTTGAGTAACACACCATGGGATCTACGAACTGACAAGCTTTCATTAGTATCTACAATAATATACAATGTAAATATTTTACATCATATATAAAAACATTAAAAATCATGCTAACCACAACTATGACACTAGATCTTCCAAAAAGTACGCAATTTGCTTCCGCACTAACAGCCCTTGAGTAACACACCATGGGATCTACGAACTGACAAGCTTTCATTAGTATCTACAATAATATACAATGTAAATATTTTACATCATATATAAAAACATTAAAAATCATGCTAACCACAACTATGACACTAGATCTTCCAAAAAGTACGCAATTTGCAACAATCATCAAGCCAATCTCGCGAACTGTTTATTGTAGATACTAATGAAAGATTGTCAGTTCGTAGACCCCATGGTGTGTTACTCAAGGGCTGTTAGTGCGGAAGTTCTGCTTTAGGGGATGCAATTTGACTTTGAAATTGGTCTAAATTTCTTTTTTCCAAAATAACTTTTAAACGGCGAAAATTTATTTTTAATTTAATTTTAAAATTTATTCCAAAATATTTATCCTAAACCCAGTATTCCAATTACACGAGGCTATCTATTCTAACTACTACATGGAAATATATATTGTAAACTGGATACAGAGGTGAGTTAGATAATTAGACAGGGTGACTATTTTATATCTCTAATGAGATACTGTCAGTATTTGGCAAGATAGAGAAACGATTAAATTTCTACAGCAACTAGATATACGCGTGTTTATTCGCGTCATGAGTGGGTATACTGCTGGCCAGCGGTTTTCCGAAAGGAGACAAAACATGAGTATGTCTAATCGCTGTAGAAATTTAATCGTTTCCCCTAACTTGCCCAACAATGGATACTGTACATATAGATTGTTATGTGATTCCATCGTGTGTTAAAAAAAAAAAACAATATAAATTTATTGCATGCGTTAAATGCGATAGTTTTTGAATTATGGGCTTACATCAAATAAAAAATAAATGCAGAAAAGATTTTTTTTTAGATAAATGCTTAGAACTCAATGTTGCAAAAACATAGGTAAAGGAATATCACTAGGGTTGCCACCTTTTATATGTGTTCAGGGAGGACAAACTTCAAGGACGGAGATATCAGGCTAAAATTAGTAAATTAGTGGCACAATCATATGATGTTCAATCTTTCCTCATTCATTCAGTGCTGGGTCCTTTTTTTAAACTCACTACACTTATTTGTTATTACACTGTTTTTGTGTTTTTACTGTTTTGTACTATACTGTTTTTATGTGGTAAATGCAATTTACGAAACGTTGTGTACATTTTAAATCAATTTGGATGTTGTGGCAAGTTAGTCCTAGGCTTCTTTAAGCTATGTCTAAAATTTTTATTTTTAGTTATAAGCAACAACTATATGTATATACGTATTTCTGTAAGGATCGGATTTTTCAAAAAATATCGAAATTCATTTTTACCTTGAAAACGCTTCAAAATAGGAATAGAAAATTGGAAGGTTGTTCAAGCTTTAATGGGGAATCCAATAATGGAAAAAGAAGTTGTTACCTCTTTTAGGTAGAAGCAGTAACGTTGCATTAGTGAAAATATTTTACAAATTCACTTTGAACAAGCTACACATTCAAAATTTGTACTAATTCTCATAGTTTGCTATTCACCTTGAACACCTGTGTAATAAATAAAATCGGAGCCTGATATATTGCCTAAATAAATATTTTTTTCATTAAAAACGAAAAAAGTTAGTTAAACATTTAGTGCAGAATTCGAAAATTAAGCAGTAAAAATTATTCAAATTATTCAAAGATTGCAAGTTTTTACAGTATTAAAATAACAAATTAATGTATTTCTGCTTGTAACTGGGCATAATTAGGAGGAATTTTTCCCAAGAAAAGTGTTTCTCCTCACGCAGGATTCGAACCTACATCCCCTCGTTTGCTGGACGAACGCTTTACCAATCTTTGCATATTTGCCGTACCGCCGGCCTTTTCAAGATCTAATATCGACGCATGTTCGGTTAAACGCTCCAATCATCATCCTCTACTAGCTTAATTGGTAAAGCGCTCGTTCGGCAAACGAGGGGCTGTAGGTTCGAATCCAGCATGAGGAGAAATTTTTTTCTTGGGAAAAATTCCTCCTAACTATTTTTATTTATTTGTTAATAAAAATTACTATTTAACCTCTTAACAAGGAGATAACAAGCACTTAAAATGTTTAAAGATTGGATTTCAAACACGTATTACTCAAGATTGCAATGTTTCACTGGAAAGTATTGTCAACAAAGGACGATACCAATTTAAAAGTTAAATGCTGCAGCGCAACCTATCGATCGAAGAGGAAGATTCGAGGTACTAACGAGGAACTTATCCTCAAGAGCCAAAGCGTACTTCGTAGGCTAAAGCAAACACAAGTTACGCTTTCTCAGCAGAACATTTTATGACTCTTCAACGGGTTCAAACACCCAGCAGTGCACCTCATCGCATATGATCTACTGCAAGCAATAAACGGTTTGAAGAAAATTCGGCAAGAATTGTTCGTGCGAAGCGTACCTACGCGAAGATACCGTCGCCTGGACTACTTGAGCGGCATGCCCCATGTTTCTCCCGGACGTGGATAAATATCCAGCGGATTAAATTAGGGTCAGCCGATTCCGATACCGCGTTCGCTACGCCCTCTACGGTTCGTACGGGGAACAATGAAGGAATAAGTGCGCGGGAACCCGAAGTAGTAGCGAAGCTCGAGGATTTTTGGTAATGACGCTTTGGTAAGTGGAGATTGTGTTTCAATAAGTACTCTTTTGTGTTGCTTCTTCTCGCGTAATGGAACGCCTAATGTAACACTTTTAATCACTGAAAATATCCACCGTCTAATGACGTTGATGTATTTATACAGATGCAAAAAAAAATCTATGTAGTATGTAGGCAAAAAAAAGACGCAAGTAAATAATGCAGAATGTAGTTTTGTTTCCTTTCTGTAGAATACCGAATTATATGAGACACAGAGCATAAAATTACGCCCTCGTAACGAACGCGTACTTCACGGCCTTTTATTTCCTTGCCGTAATTTGTAAAATATTTCGCGTTCGCAGCGTTACACAGATAGATGCGCGAGATAAATCTTGCACAATATGCGCGGCTTCCTACTGTTGTCGAGTAGATTCATCTCGCGTCGCAGATAGACACGTGAGAAATGGATTCATCCCCCTAGCAGACGTTTGTTTTATTCTTCAGTGCCGCCGGCGTTTGATTCGAAGCGACGCGTTGTCGTCGCGACGGCAGTTCGCGCCGCTGATCCGAGATCGTCATCTTAAAGAAACGTAAGTGCGTCCTCGCTGACCTGGATTGGGGAGACGCCAAATTGGTAGAGAAAAAAGATAGAATTTCGGCTACGACGTCGAGTTTTGAATAAGGGGAAGTGAACGCAAACAAATCCGGAGCAAATCTCGACGTAATACTGCTTGAAATGCGACTAAAGTACCGGAGTTTTTTGGTACTATTCCTTGTGATTATCTTAAGATTAATGTAGATATTGCATATTGAATTTGCTGGGTTTTAGCCAATATTAAATTAAGCAAAAATGTTTCATTTTAAAGGTAATAAAAGTATTTATAAAAATACTATAATTAACACAAATTGAAAAAAAAACTTTAATATTGGCAAAGAACAAGGCTTCTACATCAAAACCCAATAAATTTTCTAGAGGCCACTGTAAAAATTATTACTAACAAGGAAAGCTAACAATAAATCGTAGATTCTGATGAAACTTTGTCAGTCTCTATGCTCCATAAACTTAACTTAAGGTGACTTTATTACACAGAGTAAGGTTTTTTGCCATGGTTTTCCCTTACTCCGTGGCCATTGGTTTTATATAAGTAAGTATATTGCATATAATCAATCTCCTTGGCGAATGCTGGGAGATAACGAAAGTTGTACCACGGGCGCATTTAATAATAACTAATAGCTGACCGATTTACAGTGTACTCACGATTATGTGAACTAATCACATTTCACAAATTTCATCATTTCACAAAAGTAGTATTCATATGGCACGCAACGATTTTTCACGTGGAAATCTATGCCATTAGATGTGGGAGAGATAGATTTTGGATAAAAATCTTCAACGATAGTCAGGCGGTGTTAAAAGCGCTAGAGGCGCAAAAATGCATCTCGAGACTGAACTGGAGCTGTAAACACGCCCTAAACACATTGGGGGATAGCTGGTAATCTATTCCTAATCTGGGTACCTGAGCACTCACTCATTCTTGGAAATGAGAAAACAGACGACCTTTGCCAAAAAGGGTGCTGCGGAGCGATTTCAAGGACCAGAAGCTGCCATTGGTATAGCACCTACGGAGCTAACTAGCAAATTACATTCTGGAGAAGCCTAAAAGTGCTCCATTACCGGAACAACCATCCTGGTCTGGTGCATGCAAAAGAGCATATTACACCTAGCCATGCCATACCCAAGGAACCACTAGAACTCGACCGAAATATGTCAAGGTGATTGTGTCTGTCTTTACAAGTCACTGTAAACTCAGAAAGCACCTACACAGAATCGGGCTCTGTGCTAAAACCGAATACCGACTGTGTTTTGAAGATGAGAAGACAGTTGAGCGTATTTTCTGCCAGTTCCCTGCTACTACAAGAATCAGGTATATAACCTTTGGAAAGGCTGACCCTTCCCTAGACGACTTGAAAATAATCTCATTCAGCAAGATACTCAGCTACCTTAAGTGCCTGAACTTGTTGGATAAGATAACATCCGCTCTACCATCAACTGAATCCCTTTTTAGAAACATTCATCATACGAAATGCGATAAGTGCATATCTTTTCCTTTCTTTTTTGAATTTCTTTAACCGCGGTACCTATGTTCTTTCAAGATTTCGCTATTTACACTCTTGATTCCACCAATGCACACTCTTCTACTAGGAATCTTTTTAACTTACATTCTCCCCACATATCAGCTTCATTATTTTCTTCCACCATCCATTAATTTGCTGATATATTCTACATTAGATCATCTTCTTGTTTCTTGAATTCCTACTCCGCATGCAGAATAAAATCTAAAAATCTAAAATAGCTCTCAGCAGAAGACATCTCTATTAGTCTGGACAACTGTTTCGTTTTTTTGTTCATTTCGATTGCTGTTCTAAGTAGATATATCACGACTAATCGCGCTACATTTTTATATGTTTTTATTTTAACTTTAACTTTCACGTATTTATTTATGTCAAATACCTAGGTAGATATTCCTGCGGCTTCGAATGCTCATTCTTATTTTTTTCTCGGTGTTTAGATCGTTAGTGGTTTTTTTTTGTTGTCAGTTATCCAGCATAGTATCTTCGGACATGTTGCAGACTCTTGGCCTTTTGCATTTAGTCTTCCATTCTTCATATGCACTAAGGTTTTTCTGGTTTTCTTTACTTCAAGAGAAATACCGAGATACCTCTAAAATCGCTCCACGGTCCAATATTATTGCTATCCTCATCACTAAGTTCTGCTGTAGTAATAAGATAATAGTAAGTTAGGCTGGGTCACTGATATGTTAGGAAAAATTTGATAAAGTAGGTAACCCGCACAATACATTTAAGTGAAGCTTGGGTTTCAGGATATATTGTTAGTATAAATTTATCAATAAACCAAGTGTCATCCTAGTATTCAGTCTCCAGTGTTGATCCTATGTACAGTGTTCTGTTAGGAAACTCGTTACTATGCGAAGAGGATTCCTACTAACTTTTAATAGTTTAGCTTCAATCTTCTTCTGACAAAGACTTTTCCAGGAATTTGGGCAGTTGTATTGTTCCAATGTTCTTTGTGTTTTCTGTGCACTCTGCAGCAGCTTCTGGACCTATATAGAAGTACATATTTTTTTTCTTTGTTAACTTATCGCCGTTTTCGTTTCTTTCGATTCTCGTAAATCTGGATACCCACAATAAAGTGACTTTATCGTTATTTGCCAAGCTATTCAGTTCTCGAATACGTCCTAAACCAGTCTGAATTGCACCTAAGGGTTTACTAATGCCCTCAGTATCACTCGGTTGTCTATTGCGAAGCAGGACTGCTTTTTAAAAAACCTTTTTATTGATTTCTACTTAACGACGCATATATTTGCATAATGGAAAAGTGTTCATTATATTTCTCGCCTTGCTATGATTTCATTTTAGTATCGTTCTCGACTATTTTATCCGTCTGTATATTTTATACCAGCACAATTGAGCCTACCTTTGATCGGAATTGAATCAGATTGATTACAGCCTATCTTATCAGTGATTCCTCATGGTCTCCTCGTCCGACTAGTGCCGGACCGTGGTCTCTGGAGCACTTTAATCAGTAATAAGGCGGTAAAAGTCCCGCCATAAGTTGTTAGGTAGCTTGTCATCACTGGCCAGTGTCGACCCTATCTTCGTTAGTGTGCTTGGCTGCCACTACTTAGCTTTCAAAGTCTTCTTCTCTGTGCTTGACTCACCATGGAGATGTCTAGGCAGTTCCCAGCTCTCTTGGTGGAGACCTTAGATGGAGGTCTGTCCTGGTCCTGTATATAAAGGAAGTTTGGACCGAAGGTCCAGCTGGTTGTGCCCTGACGATATGTGATTTCTACCTCGAAATTGTATTAAATAAATAGGTCAAAATAGCGTGGTCTAATCTCAATCCCAAAAGATTGCCTTCCACATGATAGGCAATATTATTTTGCACCAATTCTCCATATCTGCCACTTGGTATTTCTTGCAATTTGCGATGTCCCATTCTTGTCTCTACATCACTCCCAATATCACCAAATAAAGTGAGGTAAGGTCTAGGAGGGATCGTATTGCTTCTGCAGTCCTCTTTGCATAGTTTGCTACTACACTTTTGCCCACCATACCAAAAATGAATTGATACTTCCATAGTATATTCCTTAGAGCGCAAAATAATTTGATATGGCTATTTTTATCTACTATTAAAGCCGAGTATAACATATTGTATTCGTTTCAAATGGATACATTTTGTGTTCTCTAAAAGTTTTCTATTATACACCAATTATCTTATCCACAGATAAATAAATTTTTTTGCAACTACGTAATTTCCTACTACAGTTGCGAACTGAATAAACTGGCTTTTACTTACCAGTCTACAGCGCTATTCCAACTGCATATATAATCACAAACACGAGATGCGCGCGACATGATTAAGTAGGATAACAGAGCTACTGCATCAAGCAAATTTCGCCGCAAATATGCATAACAGAAAAGTGGGAAAAAAGCTAAACAAGCTCGTCAGGCAAAATTCCCGCTCTATTAAAATTAAAGCGGTCGTCATTTCTGCATCTGCGCTGGTATGTTGCCAATGAGCTTGTATGCGCGCGTCACATACGTGACGTAATTGGAAGTTGTCAGCCGGGGATATTTCATTTTAAAACGCGATACTACGGGCGGTTTAATTTCAGAGCGAAAAGCGCGCAATGCTTGATATGCACGCACACAATACGTACGCTAGGCGAATGCACAATGCGTCGTGTGCATCCGCAACATATCATTTAACACGTTCATACATAAACGGGCGCGAAATTTGGGCGAGCGTTTGAATTTTTCAGAGGGTTCTGCCGGCGCTAGAGGGCTTGGAAAATTTGAAATGTTCGCAATTAGTTGTACATATCGAATTTCGGAGGTGTTAATTTAAATTTATCTGTGGAATTGCTTTTCGGGCGGCGGCCGTACGTTGGAAAGCTAACGTGTTGGCGTAAGCACAAAACGCTGAATTACAGCAAAAAGGGACGAGTATTTTTTTGTTTAATTGCGTCCCTCGACGCATGAGGGCCGTTTTTCCGTTACGTTCCGTCCCTTTAGTAACCTTAAAAGGTACAGTTAATGGTATATTTGAACATCTATGCAATCTTTATTATATGCTCTAACAATAAAATATAATCGCAAAGCTAAGTTATTTACATTGATGATTTCATGTAAAATTCAACGCTTTCTCGAAATAATTCGTATCAGCTCAAGATGTAGTTTTCTCCAAATCACTAACAATCGCGTTTAATACAAAAAAGGCCATTCTCAATACGTCGTAATTATCTTTTACGACGAATATCTCGAATAGAACGAGATGCTTTGTGATATTACGCTATAGCAAGCTGACTATACTTTTATGTTGAGTATACAAATATAATTTTATTTTAAAATTTTTATTTACAATCACTCTCCTATATTGGCAATCATAAACACATTGGTTTGCCAAGATGTCAAAAAGTTTTTACAAGATGACCAACTACACAGTATTTGTATGTATCACATTACTTTTTATATTCTAATATAACAAGCAATTTTTAATTTAAATACAATGCGACATTAAATTTAATTTCAAAAATATGAAGAGAAATAGTTTTCTTTAGAGGTACATAAAAATGACACTGACTTCCAAAATGGATATTAAAAAAAAAACCAAAAACTCGTAATTTTTATTTCTTTCGCCTAACTTAAATATTAACTTAACTTCTTTTTAAATAAGCATAACATCATTATTGATAGACAACATGGTTTCCGTAAAAATCGATCTACAACAACTGCGTTAATTACGTGCAAATGCTATTGATGAACAGAAAACAGTTCTTGGAATATTCTGCAACTTACAAAAAGCTTTTCACCGTGTGTAGCACAAAAAAAACTTTTAAATAAGCTGGAAATGTATGGTATTAGGGGTAAAGCTGCGGAATGGTTTATATCATACTTGATAGGCTATAAATAGTAAAGTTGAGAATTACAAAACCATGAGATCATATGGTGAAGTCACCCTGGTTGCCCATTGAAAATGGTGTTTTTCAAGAGTCGGTTCTAGGGCCTGCTTTCTTTTCTATGTATACAGATCAAACAGTCCATCTATAGTCAGGGTATCATTTGTCAGTACCATTCGGCAAGCGAGAAAAGTTGGGATGTGTTGGTGGTACCTCGTGATACAACGCTTCACTCGGTAGCGCGCAGTTGCATTTTGTTGGCGAAATAGAGTAATTTATCTCCCTTCCCGAATAGTTCCGACCCGCGATGCCCCGACTATAGGTCGACTGTTTGATCTGTATAAATGACATTATTTTATTTCTATCGCAAGTATATTTAACTATTTGCGCAAATGACATTTCAATGCTGATCGTTCTAGATGCTCAAAAAGAGCAGATTGGGATTGTGTGGCAAATGATTTACTCCGGATCTTGGGCAAGTGACTCTCTTAGAATAAATTATCTTTGAGTTTAGAAAAAACAAAGTACATGATTTCCACGTTCGACAAAGAAATGCTGCACCGTTAAATTTAGAAATAAATGGCCGTAATTTAATTTGTTGTAATTCAATCAAACTTCTAGGAGTAACGCCGCAATCCACTTTGTTCTGGAAGGACCACTGTGAGGGTTTGGCAAAGAAGATATATACTAAATGTTATGCTTTTAAGTGTCTACGATTACAAACAGCAGAGGTATGTTTGTTGTCCTTATATTACGCTGAAATTCATTCCAGAATACAATCTGGCATTCTTATTTGGGGTGCATCAGTGCTGTATCAGTAAGTATCCTAACCTCCAATAGGGATTTTTTTTTGTGAATGTCAAACATCGAATTGATACGGGACCTACTTTATTTTCTATCCGACAAGAGGACTTGTTCTGGTCGTTATCCGTAATTAAAAACCAAATTGTCTGGGCCAGGATTCGAACCCACCCGTTCAAATGAAAAACGAATATGCTACTCTTTCAACCAATGACACGTTTGAATCTTCCCTTTAGGAAAGGCCAAACCAAATTGTCTGGGCCAGGATTCGAACCCACCCGTTCAAATGAAAAACGAATATGCTACTCTTTCAACCAATGACACGTTTGAATCTTCCCTTTAGGAAAGGCACAACACTTCAAGAGCCTTGATGAAGGACCTGAATAAGACTCATCACCGTACAAGTAATAAACAATTCCGAATTTTGCCTTTATAGAAGTTCAGTGTTCTAAATGAACGTAGTATTTGAAACCTCTTTTACTGAAGTAGAGTTCTTCACCCCTTCAGGTTTATATGGGTTAAGCATCGAAATGTGAAGTAGCAGATTACATCAGAGCAAACAAGCTTGCTATGGTTACTTGGTCAACCTGCAAACTGTTTCGTAATTTATCATATTAGTACACTGCAGATGGGCTATTAGATTTATAGTGATTAGAGCAGTCTTACTTTTGCTGCCACCTTTTGAGATCTTTGATGATCTGCTTTATTCCTAAATGGCATTACGCCCTTTTGTTTTCTTAAGTAGACCTATCCTTCTTAAAAGTAATTCGCCCTCATTACAAACTACTTTGGCACATTCTTCGGGTTCAGTAGTGTAACTGGTGTCCTTGCTTGAGTTTTTCAATAAGCATAGGCTACGGTTTTCTCTTCGTTTTGGTAGAATGTACATTTGGCATATTTTGTCAGGATGTTCGTAGACGTTTAGTCCATAGCGACAGGTGAATAATCCCACCATTATATTAGCAATCTTCCTGTAGTTTTTAAGTAGATCTTTTATGAGTCAGTGTTAGACCTATACTCCATTCATACCAATTTTCTTTGTGGTCTCCCTTTCTTTTACCAATTAAATTATATCAGTCTTTCCAGGATCTTGGTACCCTGCACTAATTTCTACAAGTTCCTGGCTAGTTGATAGAAGTAATCCTCTAGTTTTCTTTTTGCGTCCAGAGCCTCGCATTCACAGAGAATGTGGTGTTGATGCAAATTTTCTCTAGGTGTCTTTGCAGTATACAGTGACCAATAAGGAGACCTGTTACGGTGCGAAGATGAATCCTGTTAAGCTGCAGTAGTTCTTCAATCTTCTTTTTCGATTGTCCCTTAATGAAGGTCTTTCCATGTATTTGCCTACTTATTTTATCCCCCCGTTGTTTTTCTTTTATCCAATTTCTTACTTGCTCTCGCACTGTGTGTTTGGACACTCGCAGGTTTTCTGGCCCTATATAGGAAGCCGACGATTCCTTCCTTGCCTCTGTAGCTTATTCGATACGTGATTTCCACCTCGAATTTTCTGAATGCACGATGCTTTATGGCCAATTTATTCCCCACCTCATTACTCTTCAAACGCGTATGGGGTTAGGTACACGGGCAAATGTTATTTTACTTTAGAAGTGCGTCTAGTTTAATGCACTCGTGCAATCTCAAACCAGTTAAGATTTACCATATTTCACAACCTAAACTAACTGCTATCTACAACTCCATGAGATATTCAATAAGGTCTAACACCAAATTATTTAGGTAATTTACCACAATCATTTTATGATTCAATTTATTGCAACGTACTCTTCTGCTACATAAAATTTATTTACTTTTGGGTATGACCTAGCGGAGCTATCATAGATGTCGCCGCCTCTGTTTATTACCCCTGCTTTATGAACACGGATGTCGGAGGAGGTTCAGGAACAAATTTTCGATTTCGCCATAAATCGTTAAGTTCGCCGATAACGCGTATAGATGGGGGCATAAAATCGACGTACGTCTCTTACCCCAACAACTCAATTTAACTTTATATCGTCCCAGGGTTTTACAAGTTAAATGGGTAACTTGCTAACGTATTACATTAACCTGTACCTACCTATAAATATATGTTTTATCTACGTATTGAGACAAGGTATAACCATTAAGTGAACATTTAGATACGTATTTATATATCTAATTGTGCTAAAACTTGTGTAGAATCGTCCAATGGAGTTTTATATCCACCTCATGTTAGATAATACTTTTCTATCTCACTCGTAGGGGGAATATTCACTCCATCAAGCTATATATGTGTTGGGAATATGGGGAAAGATACAGATTCAGTGAAATAACTAGTCGTAAAGAGGACGAGTGAAATTTTGCCACTATTTGTTTCCGTGTCGTAAAATGGAATGCCACGCACTCGACATATTTATTGGCACACGAATGTACCTATTCTATATGTTTACGTATGAAAACAGTTATATTGGTACGTGCTACAGATATGCGCATAAATTTCATTTGAATTTATAATCGAATTTTAGCGCACTGGAATTCAAATACCGAGCACATAACGCATTATTGAATAGGTTACAAACAACCGCAACCCTAGGAGAGATATATGTTCGTATGAATAAAACGCTTTTGCAAAAATAATTCCAATAGTTATATAATAGCTGAAGTTATAAGAATAGGTAGCAAGTGGTGGACAGTGAGCAACACTCAGTCTTAGGGATTTTAACTACATTAACCACAGAATATTGACTAAAAAACTTGAATAACATTGCTGATTGTATTCCATCACATCTATCTGGCCGTCTGAAGGAAGTGAAAATACCTTTCAGATCCAAAAATGTCAATTATTTATTCCTATGCTATATTGACGCATTTTGGAGCGCTGCCAGGTTCGATTTTGAGCCCAGTACTGTTTATAATTTTTATTAATAACGTTGTGGATGTTATTGATTCCTCTAAATTTTTATACCGTGATGATACTGGTGCTGTGAGCTCTAAGACCGAGCCTGCAGTGATTTGTAATCGCCCAAATACTCTCCTTAGTGAGTTGCGTCAATGATTTCGACGTAGAAATATTTATGTCACATTAATGCCTATTCTACTACCTTTCAAACTCCTCAATTGAGAGTGTGCTTTGGTGTGAGCACTAATTTGAAAACTGCTGTGAGTATCTTTAGCAGGTATAACCATTGCCATCAACTTCCTCGTCATCTACAGCAACTCTTGAATGAGATCCCCACAAAATGCCATCGATCATCTCATTCAGAGCATGCCTCGCAGAGTTAAATAATGCATAAACATTCCTGTGAATATCACATTTTATTGACAATTTTTTACTGATTGCTCACATTGTTTTTCCAATTGTTATGATTTACTACTGAAAACTAATTAGGTATGATTTACTACTTGAAACTTTCTAAAATTTCAATTTTGTGACTCAGTTCTTTCAAGGCGTTGCAATTTTCTCAGCACGCAGTTTACTATTGAGACCTCTGTTTGTCCTGAAGCTCTAAAATTCGTTTTGGTGACGCAACAGAATTCAGTGAGAGACGTTAAGTGCCCAAGGTCTCTTGTTCTTGGATGTTTTGTTCGATTTCAACGCAATTCAAAAGAAACTATTGGATGTCTTTTCATTCTCGGTTGCTTTTTTGGCATTTAAGATGGGCTAATTTATTCTTCAAGTCTCTTTCGACATACATGCATCGTTTTTGCAATTATACGTACAGACATATAAAGTTTTCGCGTAAATTTAACTCTTTGGAAGAATAAAAACGACGAAAGGGCTTATTCCTCTTCATATCTTTCGAAATGAAACATATATACATAACACTTCTGGTAGATACCTAAATATAAAATATTGTAGAATTGTGCTTCAAAAGTTTTTTAAAGAGTGTATTTCAAATTTGGAGTGAATACTGTGTTCATTCGAACTATCCAAAAATGCAAAATGGGGCTTGAATCACTTTTTTTTAATTTTTATAAATACCAATAAGAAAATTAACTCATTCTGGCTACTGAATATTATTGGGATAAAGAAAGTACCTACCAAAGTTATTTAAACCTGTAATTTAGTTTTAATCAGTGATACAGCTACATTAAAAATTGACACATTATACACATATATTGTATACAGTGTGTTCGGGAACACCCAAATAACAACGTAATTAATGCTTTTTTGAGGAAAATCATAAACATGTCAAGTAATGTTTCAAAACAGCTATCTTTTAATAACACTTCTGTTGCTTCGCAATGATCTTGAAAAAGTTAGGTCATGTATGTTTTTTCAAGTGGCAATATAACACTTTGCTTCATTTTTGGATAGACGCTATCATTCTCTAAATGATAATAAATGACCTATTTGATTTGTATAAATCATATAACAACAATAATCCTATAAAACTTACTCTAGCATTTTTACAGACTATTTAATGCTTTATAATTGTGCAATGTATTGTAATATCACGCAATTATTAAGTAGTTACTAGATACTTACTAGATGTCTCTTAAGCGCTAAGCAAAAACCATAAAATGACAATAATAATAGAATTTATTGACAACTACAATCCAAACACTTTGTCAAAAATGATACCTGACATACGTGATACTGGGCAAACGCAAAAATCGTCTGTTTTTTTTTGGTCAAAACAGTTAACACGTCTCAGGATATAATCTGAAATTGATTATTTTTTGAATTGGTTTTAATCACAAATATGAAACCTAAAGGTTGAATTGTTTTAGGCATCTGTCATCATACAACACAAAACTGAAGTATTTTCATTGACATAATCCATGGTTTTTGACTCTGGGTGAGTAAATTATAGCAAGGTAAATAAAAGGAAAATGGTCCAATTTCTCACAAATTCTTTAATATCGTATAACCGGTTTCATCCACCAAGGGACATCTTCACTTCTGTAAATTATTGTACAAACTGATCTAATTAATAGATTAGAAAAATATATAGGTAAAATGAAAAGATAAAATTTGCAATACTTTAGACATTTTATTATTCATGTTAACCTCAATCTAATTAATTTACATAATGTTAATTTCTTATTGGATTTCTTCAGCTGGCATGAAGATGTCCCTTAGTGGATGGAACCGGTTGTACGATATTAAAGAATTTGTGAGAAATTAGACCATTTTCCTTTCATTCACCTTGCTATTTACATTGAGTTGATTTTTGTACAATTGATTGAAGCACCCGACCCTGTTGGATAATAGGGTGAGACTGGTTAGGTGTAATTATTGTGTTTTTATACTTGTTAGTTCTTTGTTAATGGTTAGTACTGCTGTGGACGGACACCTTGTTTTCGCGAGAGTTTTTTTTTTTTAAGTTGCATAGATTTTGTCATGTTTACTCCGACCAGCGTTTGTCAATGTTTCGAGAGAATTTTCACAGATGTAGATTTTATTTTTATAAGATTTAGTTAATGAATTGATTGTATGATTTATTTATTTAAGTGTTCAGTTTTTTTTTTAAATTAATTTCATTTATTTAGATGTCTAGCGTTCGCTTGTATAGTTTATGTTGCTATGTTTTGAGTTTTTGTCCGTTGGCGTACTGATTTTTTGCGTTGCGTTGTACGCAGCTGTTGTTTGAAAAACGACTGTTCAACTCAGTTCCTTAGTCGACTGTCAGCGTGAGTACATGTATTTCTAAATTGTTTGCTGCCATTTTGTTAATTCATTTGATATCGTATTTTAATTCGTATAATTTGAAAATTCTTGTCCATCAAGGAATTCGCTTAATAATAATTGTTGTTATATTGATGTGTGCACACTATAGATGTAAGATCATTATTATTTTCGTGCAGGAAGATAGATATTAGTTGTAATTTTCTCATTATATTTTATAAAGTTAAATTTTTTCGTTATTTCAGTTTACTGTTTCGTTTTTTATTATTAATCACCTCGGGTTGGGTGAATAGAAGCATTGTTCTTGCTTTTAGTTTTAATTTTTGCAATTTTCTAGTGTTCCACGAATTTATTTTATTTTGAAACCACGTGGATTGTTTTAAAAGAAAGAATCATCTTCCTGAACTAATTAATCTTTTGCTTTGATATAGGAAATAGCCTTGTCTTATTGTAATTTTAGAATCAGTTGCAGTTTTTGATTTAGGCCAGAACCCTTTGTTCACGGTTTTTTTTTTCTGTAAATTGTAATTAACTTGTTTTTTTTAATAAATTCTTGGTTGTTTATAACGTCATTCAAAATTCTGTTCTTTTATTTTTAATTAAACCTTTTCAATTTTTGGGGTATTTAAGAAAGTTCACTCGAATTTTACTTTTCGCGGTTGGATTCAAGTTTTGATTCGCGAGGGTAACTCTGAGGTCATTTGTTCTTTTGCGTCCTTTTAATTGTTATCCGTTGAGCTAGCTAATTTAATTTTTCTTTTTTCATTTTTAATTTTCATTTTGCATTTTCAAACTTCAGTACACAGCAGTACGTATTCAAAGTCACTAATTTAAAAAAGAAAGATATGTTTTAAATCCCAAGATATGAAAGGCGAATTTTAAAAGGAATAACATTATTCTATTCTTTGATGCTGATAATATTATTGTATATTTCAACTTACCTTGATACTCTGTCGCCTATAACACTTGGTACGTTGCAGATAATATTTGTAGACGTGTGGAGGCATGGCCCTCTTCGTCTCTTCACCAATCCACAAGTCTCTAGGGACGGCGCCCGGAGAGACGGGACACAGAGGTGATACGGGCGGATAATAATCCCTCACCAAAGGTACTCGGCTCATGCCAAGATCAAGGCGACGCTTCAGAAATCTCAGGGGTGGGATGCGTGGCAAAATATTTGTCGGCGACAGTGTGAATAATTCCCAATAATCGCGTGCGCATGTCTATACGTGCTTGTGTAAAGGGAGGTTACATAAAACTTTATGGTGTAATGACCTTATAGACTGGACAGTAATCCTTCGACGGCAATATTTCTTAATATAAACTTGTACTTTGTAGAAATAAGTAAACGCCAAATTTTGCTATATATAATAAAGTCAATATTTTTCGTATTTATTGACTCGCAACGAAGTTTGGCGAAACGGATGGCAGTTTTAGGAAGTTAACAGTGAAAATCTGACGAGGGGAGATGGAACAACAACAAAGTTAGCAAATGGATCATATGAGAACCGCAAACACATTTCGTTAGGGGACCAAATCTGTTTGTACGAGGGAACAATTTGCGTTCCAATTATCATCTATACACATAATATGGAAGCCGAAATGTATATGTCAACCGCGGTCGTTCCACCATAATCCACCATAATGAAAAGCCAAACCTCCTCGCCCTTCGTGATGATAGGGCGATTTCGGGAGAATAAAGTGGCTGGAACTTCGAAGTCAAGCTTCTCTCTCTCTACTTGATTTCACAGTAAACAGGGTGCCGTTACACGCACACGCCTACTAAGGGAGGGTGGCGTTGATTGGTCGAACATCGGTCACTTCTACCCGACGTACCCTACTAGTCTGTTTACGTTACAAAAGAAACTGGCCCGGCCTATCGTGATATCCTTCGAAACTAATTATACTCGAGATGTAAAGATGGTCGACAATGAACTCCCTCCGAGGTCGTGAATGTAAAAACGATGCGAAACGCATAAAAGTGTATAGAGGAAGAAGGGAAAACGTGTTTAGAAAGGATTTCGACATAACTAGCAGGAAAAGAAAAAGTAAGTATCAACATCAGAAGAAAAAAAAAGAATCGTAAAAAGAGTAAGATAAAACCATTTAGTTTTCCATAATGGAAGTTAGAATTGATGAAGATAATGTCCCACTTTGTTACAGAAATTCTAAATACATCTAAAGCTCTTATTTCAGAAAGAAATTGCAGAAAAGTTGACTCTAAAAGTTATTAAAGAAGTTAAACTTTAACCGCTTGACATTGGGCACGTTGTTTAAATTGTTCCCGGGGTAATTGAAAATTAAACAGCCGTAAGCAATGTAAACATTGAATAGACATTTTTACAGACAAAGCACCTAATTTTATTTGTTTCTTCGGTGTGGTGGATTGTGGTGGTTTAATACTTTCAAAGTCAAAAATAAAGAAAAAAAAAATGGGTCATCGTTAACTAACAAGGAGAACCCGCCAGATGTTAAACTCAATTTTGTCAGTTAATAGACCTTTAAGTACTTTTGCTAAATATTAGCCATATATGGCGAGACGTTATTTTTTAAAAGCCAATACAGTTTTACATATAGCACCTAAATACGTATCAGTTTACAAGGACGTAATAGCGTAGTGATGAAGCGCTTGACATGTAACCGTGTGCCTGGGTTCGAAACTGGCAGGGAAATGTTTTTTTATGCTTTATTCTCTTCAAATTAAATATTACAATGATAATGAGGGTAAAGTTATAAAGGTTTAATTAACAGAGACCGTTGGTAATCTTGTTTAATTAGGTATATATTAAAGTAAAAATTAGTAATTACTAACATTTATTTTTTTTAAATTTTAATTTTGGTTGATTGCATTAAATAATAATCGGATAACCGTTAATTTATTCCATTAAAGTAAACAATTTATACAAGCTTATACAATTATTTCCTTTAACAATGGGGTGCAATTCAGATCAATCAAATCTGAGCTTAACATTTGGTGGGCTCTCCTTATAAGTCTTTTTCTTGGTAAAACTTTATTACGTAGGCTTTATAGCCTCAATTAAATAAGGTAACCTAATAAAGTTTTAACAAGAAAAACAGCTTGGTAAAACTTTATTAGGCTACCTGCGTTTCGTTGTCATAAATGGCATTTTCATGTGTTCAGCAAAATTAGAATAACGCTTGAGAATATGCTCAATTATGGCGTCCGTACCTCTCTAACCGGAAACATTCTGTAACAATAAATAATTATCGGCCATGCCTAAAGAAGTGGATGCTGGGGTGCCTCAAGGTTCCATCTTGGGTCACCACTATTTTTATTATACATAAATGATTCGCCGAATATATTAGAAAAAATAGAGCAAATAGTATTATATGAAGATATAAACGTAATTGCACAGCTGATAACTTTGGATTTAATTGATGATGTAACTAGAGGACTTATGTCAGCTAGCAGTAAATAAACAACTTTAAATAAACTTATAATTAATAAGCTCCACAGAAAAAATTCACAGGGTTAAAATAAATAATGACGTTGTTCAACTTAGCTCTTCATCTAAGTTTCTTGGAATCACACAACAACAAAAACTTAAAATGGTCATCCCATATTAAGAGTACGTGTCGCACCCTATCTAAAATGTGTTTTACTTTAAAGCAATTTAAACAAAAAAACCCAAAACAAACAAGATACCAAACACAATATATTTCTGAATATTCCGAACCTTTTTGCAGGACTAGTTGCACAAAGAACTTTTTTTATTCACGTTTAATATTTTTGGTGATCATTCTTTTACTGCTGATGTTTTTGTAGTTGAAACAAACTTGTGTGTTTGATGACGGAATATGCAATGCCTTCTCCTTGCTTGCTTTTCTCCGCGGTAGAAGTAGGTAAATAATGTGTTCTTTTTTGCTTTTGAACAAGAACAAATTATAAATTATATCCTAAAATCTTAATAAATTTATATCGCACAATAAAGGAGTTTGCTATTCCGTCATTCATCAAAGCATAAACTTATTTTAAATTTCACTATTAATACATATAGAAAGAGTACTTTTTCTTAACTTAATAAACAACAAATCTTATTACTACTATCACTACGTATTAATAAAAATCGGTATAATCATAATCGAGTATACATCAAAAATAGAATTGATATAGAACCGAAAAGAATCGATATGAAAACTGATATAGAACCGAAAAGAACCGATATAGAACCCGTAACCGAAATTGATGTTAAATCAGAACCGTTATAATAATAATTGTTTTGGCATTATTTCTGTTTTCATAACACTATCATTCAGAACCGATATATAATAGTTTGAAAAAGTTATTTTTCGAACCTTTTCAATCCCTGATGTAAAGCATTAAATTATGAATTTATGTACTAAGTATATTATGTCGTATAATCGCATTTGCAAACATTATTAACCAAGCTAAAAGTTCAAACCAAACACATAATCAAGCTTGAATCTGTTGCGTCACTCGAAAATGCTAGCTAGGACAAGTGTGGCCAAAATAAGAGTTAAATAGTAGAGCGTTAAATCTTTTGGTGTGTTAAAAATGACCGCCACCGAAGCTACACCTATGCTTAATGCCAAATAGCACGGTAATTAACACCATTAAACGTAAATGTGGTCTCAGGATTATTGCATATTGCGCGCTGAAATAAATGGTATGATTATATTACTTAATTATTATACCTCTTCATATTTTCATATTAAAATCCTTTAATAATAATTTGACCTTTACTTAAGCGTGCGTTATAGTTTAACTCTCTATTGACTAGAAAAAAGGGTCGCTGAAATTCAATTATTCTCCGATATCTCGACAACAACACAACATAAAATGCTTATAAACACAAAAAATCAAACTTTTTCCATTTCGTCCTACCTACACAGACTAAAAATTTCAATTGTAAATACCGAACTGTGCACAGTAACTTATTTTTGCCATTGTAGACAGTATAGCACCCGTCATCAAACCTTTTCATAACGAAACCAGACTACGCCTTCTTTGTTTCACCGATAGCGGTAAGCATTTATAAAGGTAAACCACGAATCTCGTAGATTTTTTTTGTGATCCCAACGCGCTGTAAGCAATGTCTGCGAACAGAACATTTATTGTCGGCAGGGAAAAAAATCGCCGTCTTCGCGCCTTGCTCCTTCGTCGGGGAACTTTTCTCATAACACCGCAACAGACGAGCATGAAAAAACTCGCCCAGCTAAATGAAGTATCCCCATCCCATGACGTTGCTGCTTATGTTTCGAATATATGTCTTTCTACGCCTTTTCGTGCAATGACAAACAGCTCTGCTACGCCAGGGGAACAGTTGTCGTTATTATTAAAATTTCACGACGTGCGAAGCAACGCTTCGCGAGTTGGCTTAGAGCAGAAAAAAAAAAACAATGGGAAAAGAAAGGGCTTTGTTGTCTTCAAGCGAGGACGTCTGTGTCCAAGACAGCTGCTGCGTGATCTTTCCTGTTTAGATGTTAGAATTGTAAGGGAGACACAAGGACGAAGCACGTCAGGTTTTCAGATTATTGTTACATTAGTTATTACTAGCGAAAAGATGCAAAAGTGTTTTACACCTTTTATTTTATTAATTATTGTAAGGGTGTGTATGTGAGTATAAATATTTATAACAAGAATTTGTGCACACTAGTTTGTGGGCAGACAAAATGTGCCGATATATATTTTGATTAAATCCCTAAGGAAAGTTCGCCAATATCTGTCCCAAGCCAGGATGAAACAAGAGAAGCGGGAGAAATATCAATCTCGTAGAAATAAAAGATATCTACCTAGAGTTACCGGTAGCCCAATCTAACAGAAAGCAGCATCTAGACTGCAAAGGAAGGGAAAAATACAATTCCACGGTGAGTTACGTGAGCCAGACATTAACAAGTGTATTTCAGCGATGTACATAAATGAAACTTGAATGGTGTTTTACAGTTGGATGCAGTGTATACAGAACAAATGTTTTTTTTTCTATTTCGTAATTGCAACATAGCATAAGTAGTTTGTATAATTGTTTGCGGTACCACTTT
Organism: Protaetia brevitarsis; assembly: GCA_004143645.1. Lineage (NCBI taxonomy): Eukaryota > Metazoa > Arthropoda > Insecta > Coleoptera > Scarabaeidae > Protaetia > Protaetia brevitarsis. The sequence continues at coordinate 2,234,537 of RXPK01000134.1, forward strand.
TTGCGAGGTTGGTGATGCAATTATAGTGTGTCTTAACATTTCACGATAGATATTTATATATGTAAGCTTTTGCAAAGAATTTACATGAAAACATTGAAATTTAAATGACTTTTAAATTGGAAACATTCAAGTTCCCTACATGGATAAGAAAATTAACTATAAACTAATAAGAAATAGAATATAAACAACACGTGTTATAATTACTGTTGTAATACTCGAACAATAAGTCACTCGCCCTGAAAAAAACAAGGGTTAATTACCCGTCGCTTTTCAGCTTTGTGAAGAAATTCATCATAAAGCTCAGTAACAGGAGCGAGTGGGATCATAACATCATCTAGAACTTGAATAGAAATGCCATCACATGGTATACTGATGGCTCCAAAACGGCAGAGGGAACTGGAATAGGAATATATGGGCCCAGAACCACATATTTCGAAAGCTTGAGCAAATATCCAAGTATATTTCAGGCGGAAATACACGCTATTAAAAGATGTGTCCAGTTCAATATTGATAGAAATTATCGAAAGCAGGAGATTATCATCATATCTGATAGTCAAGCAGCTATCAAGGCGCTGAGCTCATATGAAATCAGTTCCAAGATGGTCTGGGAATGCCTACGGAAATTAAATGAGCTAGGCAAAAGGAATAAAATAACCCTCCTGTGGGTTCAGGGTCACACAGGAGTGGAACGAAACGAAATAGCGGATAATCTCGCAAAAAAATGGGGTTGGAATACCTTTTATGGGGCTTGAAACCTTTTGCGGGTTAAGTAGCAGTACAACACTGAAGAAACTGAAAATAGAAATGGAGCAGAGAAAATCCAGTTACTGGGAAAATCTCCAGGGAATGAGGCAAAATAAAATTCTTCTGGGAACTTATAACCAGAAGAGGTTTACAGAATGCATCAACGTGAGTAAGAACAATGTTCGCATATTAACAGGAATACTTTCAGGCCGTTGTAGACTGAGAGGACACCTGAGTAAGCTTGGATTGGAAAAGGAATCTGAATGTTGATTTTGTGGGGAACAGGATGAAACACCCATCCATCTCCTCTCAAACTGCATAGCACTGTGCAACTCGAGGGCGTTGCACCTGGAGCATGTGAAATCGAAGAGGGAGATTTACCTAGACTGAAGCCCTCAGAGTCAAATCTGACAGCCCGCAAAAACTTTGAGGGCAGTTTGGCTGTCAAAATTTTTAGAAAACAGATTTATCTGGGTACATTGTTGAGTAGATATTAACGTTACGGTACACAAATCAATTATTATTACATTCACCATAATCTGCGCTCTTTGTTTATATTCATTGAGTCGTACTATCGGATATAAAGTCAATAACGCAACTTCTTAGTAAACTTTCTATTCAAGTATTAGTTTATTTAGAGTTGAGAACCAATTTCAATAGCTTGTTAGAGTATCCTGACTCAAAAATCATACACAATTAACATTTTATTTATATGACTATTACTGTTTTCTTAAATAAGTATTCGAGCACGTTTAAAATCGAAATTCGAACATGTATTTTTATATATTTTTCTCAAATTTCACCATCCGGATTTTTCCATATCTGTAACGGCTCGCAAATCAAGCGTAAATAACCATCGAATCCAAGGAAATGAGAAGACAGGCACACATCCTTGCGCAACAAGTAAGGACGATTTTTTCCTCAAAGGAAAAATAAAATTTATAACCTCTCGGTTTTTTTCCGGGCGGCCGCTTCAACCGGATTGGCATTCAAATAAAATCCCGCACGGAATCGACGGATTTTCCTCCATCTTGGGTAAAAGATGAGAGGTCTTTCTCTTGGAAATTGCGATGAGGAATGCGCCGGGTTAGCTCGTGGTTATAATTCACGATGATGGGGATTGGCAAATCTTGGTTGGTGGAATTTTTTTTTTTTGCGGTTACGCCTAGGATGGGTATAGAATGTGAAACCGGATCAGATGAATCTTTTTTCCGAAATTGTGTGGCAGCTTGTTTTCCACTATAATTTATTATGAAGCTCGCCCACTACCGCCACAAAACGTCAATAGAAATGCGACATTCGTGTGTGCTTAGTCAAATTGGAAACTATGTGATTTGTCGTGAAAAACTTCAATAAAATTGCGTGGTGGCTTGTTGAAAAAAATTGAGCGTTGAAATACGGTCAGCAAACATCGTTAAGCTAACACGACGGTGTAAACGAAACGAACGACTGTGCACTACCGCGAATGCATCAAACGTTAATTGCACAGAGCTGAGTATAATTGGTAAATGAGGTTGCACGTCCCGTACAGCAAGAGAAAAAAGTTTCCACGTAGCTTGCTGTTAAAGAACTCACATCCAACGGTATCTATTGCCACCAACCGTTAAACAAATACCTAAATTCTTTTCATTTATTTTATTCAAGCCCGATATTTACAATATAACCAGTAAACCTTTACTACCAACCCACATGGAAACTTTTTTCTTTTGCTGTACCACTTGCATTTTTACCAATTTATTTGAAAGCCAGACACAGTAACTTAGCTAAGGATCTCTGGTGCTTCCTTTCCATAAATAGGTAAAGATAAATATGAAGAACGACAAATAAAAACGAAAGTCACGATATCTTCTATTCTTTACGTAAAAGTAAATAATGCTTAATTAAGCTGACAATGCACCAAGAAAAAAAAATCTATATCGGTTACGGAATCAGAACAAAAGAAAGAGAAACGTTTTTATTGCACCCGTCTCGTCCAAATTAAACGGTTCAGACACTTCCATCTACCCTGTTATCCTTGAATGAGTGAGTGCGCGCTCATTCCTTCAGGACAGCAAGAAAATAGAGAAAAGGAAACTATACCAGAATCCAGCTAGGCATAGCTGGTTATGGTAACTTAACAATAAACTAGTTTCTGGCGAAACAAGAGAGTGTGTAAATATTGAATTAATGGACGTGGTTTGAAACATGCGTAGGGATGTATGTGTCTCCCAATCACTTCTTAAATTTGAGTGTGAAAGAATGGCTTACCCAATTGTTAATACTATATTTTAATTTGTCGGTTCTGCAAATATTCGCAAATATTTTCAAGTTTGATCAAGTGGCTGGTTATAAAACATCTTTTGGATGGCTTAGATAGTGTCAAAGTCTGGATTCACCAACCGTCCAATTTAAATCCAATAAGAAAGTTAAAAGAAACGACAAAGGTGAATTTACTTGACATTCACTTGTGAAATGGATCGATGATGGTTGAAGTATAGATTGATAGTAAGGGGTTGGACGGATTATATACAATATTATTGAAAAATCCATGGATAACTTTAGGTAAATGCCCACACAAACCAATAACTTTTTCAGTGACTATGATGCCGTGCTGGAAGCACTAGAGGCTCATAAATGCAACTCGAAACTGATCTGGAGTTTTAAATAGATCCTACATACATTAGGGATGGTTAATAATCTATCCATAATCTTAGTACTTGAGTACTCACTTATTCTCGGAAGTAAAGAAGCAGACACCCTTACGAAAAAGATGTTGCGGAAGAATTTCAGAGACCAGCCTTTGGCCAACTACTGCAGCTAAACAGTAAATCAAATTCTAGGCAAATCAGAAATATTTTCCATTGATGGAACAACTGTTTTGGTTTGGTGCATGCAAAGGAGTATGTCACCTAATTATGCCAGAAACAATGAGCTGTTTGGCCGTAAAGTGTCTTTGTCTATACAGGACACTAAATTCAGAAAGTATTACACAGAATCGGACTCTCCGGTGAGGTTGATGTCCATTGTGTTTAGAAGACGAGATAACAGTTGAGCATATTTTCTGCCATTGCCCTGTCCGCTATAAGGATCAGGTATATAACACCTTTGAGAAGATTGATTCTTTCCTAGAAGACCAGAAAACAATCTCATTCAGCAAGATAGTGAGCTACCTTTAAGGGCCTCAACTTGCTTAATGAATTCTAGAATGGGATTCACTCATAATAGATCATAGTAATCTTATTCAAACAAATGAGGAGTTGTAAAACTTTTCATTTAATTTGAATCTTGTTATTACACTTTGATCAATACCTGCTTTGGTTGGTGTACATTCCCATAAAAAAAAGCTTCGCTGGTAGTTAATATAATATTTTAATATCCCAAAAACGAGTATCTCAACAAAACTATTAAAATATTATCGAATCGATTTGTTACTAATATTAGTACAAAACAAATTAATAGCTATTTGACTTTTTTTTATTCAATTACATCGTTTCCTAAGTACATACTTTTGAAATGATTATACTTCCATTGCAAACTGTGTTGCCAGAGTTCTGTAAACTTATTCCAGCCACTCATTCCTGCTATTCGAGTACTTGATGTAAAACTAATAAACAGGAAAGTTCGACCCAGGATAACCACTCAGTCAATAGAATGCCTCTTAGAACTTTTACAAATAAGTTTGAAGGATTTGTTTATATTGGTTTTCTAAATAGAAGTCTGCATGAACAGGCATAGTTGATTTTTATTTGGATATAAACAATTCCGAAAAAAAATGGAACTTCAGCAACTTATATATTTTCACCATTTATCAATGCTTTATTGGATGCCCAATAGATTATATTCCTGTCGACAACACTATAAAAATACCATATGATTTATTATCATCTACGATAAATCTATGGGACGTACAAATTCATACGCATATCGAAAAAAAACTTCTACGCCTCCTTTTGTCCAGAAACCAGGGGTGGGGGACGTCGTCGAAAAGATAGCCGCTTTTACCGTGAGAATGATTTGTAGACTGGCAAAGTCGCAGCCTATCCCAGTGGGAAAGTATATCACCGGAAAACACACGCCACAGTACATTTTATCGCTCTTGTGTTTGCGCCGTGCTCACTTTGAATCATAAATTTCGGAGTTTTTGCATAAATTTGCGGTTGAACTTTTCAATTTGGCATCGCGCGTATACAACAAGAGTTACGAGTTAGTAGTTATGTAATTAATCTCCGCATTAAAATGTTACCTTTACACAAACATCCAGTCAAATTCATCTACGGAATTAGGGAGTTATCGTAGGTACTCCATTTAATACAGCACATATAAACAATTACTGTAACTAGTGCCCCGCAGTGTATAGAGCTTTTACATTAGCAAATAGATGAAAATGTTTCGCACTGAAAGACGTGCAGAACTTTAGGACCACGTTCCGCACAATAAAACAAAATTATGCAAAATTTAAATCAGTTAAAGTAGTTTACGGCGCAGTTGGCGGTTAGTTTCCAAAGTAAACACAAGTTTGCCTTTTACGACGACACGAAATATGGCCACTTTTATGGACGGAGGTTTAAATTGCGGTTAAATCGCGGTGTGCGTGGGATATATAGGGACCGTACTTTCAATATTTAAACAGAATGGCCGCGCCTCTGACAAAATAACGCATTTATCTTTGAAAATTAGGGTATTTCCGAAATATTGATGCTCGAAACGCATACAATTTTAACGAAAACATTGGATTACTTTTAACTTTTAATGCAATAGAGATAGGTTTGTGTTATCGCTTGAAGTATGTTACCTTTTCGCGGTTACATAATTTACATTTAAAACGTTTGAAATAAATTTACCCCAATTGTGAAGAAGTTAGCACTGGCAAGTAGTTAAATCATATAGCCACAATATATCTTCAAGGCAGTTAAATCACTCCCTCCGTGTACCTAGTATCAGTGTTAGTCGAGTCTTGATGCGAGATATTTTACAATACTCCGTTAACTGTTACAATAAATTACAATGTCGGGCGTAGAAAATCCCAGAATACGACCATTGTTTCATAATGTAAAAAAGTATATCAGTGAATTCCAGGATTGCATTATGGTAGCACCAAAATAGTTTGTACAGTGTAAAATAAACGATTATTGTGCTGGTATACATCGGACCACGCATTAGTGGTGGTATGTTATCTACCTATAAAGATTATTTTCATTATGCGTGTGTTACATCCGTAGATGTTGCACGATCTTTTTCAAATTCTAAGCTTGTTTTATCGTCACAACGAACGCTGTTTAGTGAGAAAAATCTTGAAACACTTAATGCTACAAACTTTTCAGCAATCCTATGTTATTTAAATAAGATAAGGAGCTATATATAATTTATATAGTTAAATAAATAAATAATTTTGCTCTTTTCCGAAACGTTAATTTCACATATATGAAGCTTAGTACTGACCTGGTCCACAGACGAAAGTCCACCACTCCAGTAATCATCTTTAATAGAATACACCTACTTTTTAGAAGAATCAACAATTTTCTTGTTTGGATATACTATTCAAATATGTTCAATTAACTCAAAAGTGTTAATGGTATAGTAAGGAATAGTATAGTTGTGTGAACCAAAAGAAAGGAGTTTAAGAAAAGCAAAAACGATTCAAACAATGTATGGTATAAAACTGCATTAAACATTTTTATGTGTTGAATCAACAGTAAAATATTAACATTTCTTGTAATGTTAATTTAAAGTTAAGAGCGCATTGTTCGTATTTAAAACGAGAAAGGTGTTAACTGAAAAACGGTTAACTGAACCATTCTTTTTTCTTTCAATGTGTCAATAAATATATGCTTAAGCGTAGAAGATATGATAAATTTGAACATAATAACGAGCTAGGTAAAAATCGAAGTGCAAAGAAATTAAAAAAAAGGTTTAATCTCGCAATACTCTTTATTTTAGTGCCTACCGGTTTCGAGCATAGTGCCTCTTCTTCAGGTAACTGAAAGCATGTACTAAGCTAAATCATAAAATTAGAATGAAGGATATAGTATTTGACAAAGGGCTTAACAATTTGCAGAAGTAATAACTAACACACAATCACCTTACATCATTAAAAAGTTCTAATTTTTTATTTATTTTTGAAATACGATGGTTTACCTTATGGCTGCAGTATTAGCGTTAAATTCATAGCACTTAATTTTCATATGTTTTGATGAATTGCAATTTTTTATTAAAGCTAGCATTAAATAAATTTAATTAAAAAAAAATGATGCATTTTATCAGTATTTTATTTTCTTTATAAAATGATCGGAACCTTTACTTCTATGTTAACAAATTTATGGTGAAATAACTGATATGGCCTCTGAATTAACTGTGACGCGAGTTGTTTGTTGTCTTTGATATAATCCAAAACAAAAACAGACCGTAGGTCAAATTGTTGCTAAAAAAAACTGTAAAGACTACAGCACACGAATAAATGTTTATTTTCGCGTAATATTTTCGCTCAAAATACATTGTTTTCCATCATTTTAAAAATTAGAATTTCCATTAGAGCCGAAATTGTCGGAGGATTTCATCTTTTTATACATACATCTGTGTTATTAGTAAAAAATCGTTGCCTCAGCTTGTTTTCTTTTGTTTTAGCAACAACCTAAGGCTGTTAAAATACGAGATTTTAAGATCTACTGTGCCAATACTGCCAGAAAGGTGTGTTAAAAGCAATATTAAAAGGATAGTAATAATGCGTAAGCTTGTAAAAAAATTGAGATCAACCATTTTCAAAATTTTACATATTTACGAAAAGACACTGTTTATATGTAGTTTCATATCTATTTATCCTCATCAAGTTGAAGGGTAACTGACTAAAGTTTATTCATATAAAGAAAGGTATTTACTGCAACGCCATGGAAGTTTAGAAAAAATAATAAATAACTAAAATCATAGACAAAGCTAATACGGCATAATACGCCTTTAGTACGACGAAGTTAACAGACCAAACCTTCGCCCCCACATCAATAAACATCACAGCACCTTTCCCCATCTGAGCTAGCTGTGTATTTCCACAGCAAACCACAACTCCAAGAAACTCTTAACTACAATCTAATCGCTTGCACGGAAAGCAAATATCCATGATAAACATAATAATCAACTACTTTGATAACAGACGGTTCCAGATTTAGAAGAATGAGGAAATTAGCGTGGGAGCACCGCAAGGCTCGGTTCTTGGACCTATGTTATGAAACGTCTTGTTTGATGACATTTTTGTGACTGAGCTGACGGTACAATCTGAGCTCATAGTCTATGCGGAAGATCCGGCACTACTGGTACTACACAGGATGAATAAAACTTATAAACAGAGTTAACGTGCACCTTAATAAAAAATTAATGATTGGTTACTGCAAAATGAATTGCAATTAGCATTCGAAAAACAGAGGCGTTAATTTTAAAAGGTAAGTGGAAGAAAGACAACACCCCTTCGATATTGAAAAGACCAGGATAGTGCCAAAGATGTCCTTCAAGTATTTGGGAATAATTCCAGATAAGAGATTGTGCATCGGGGAGCAATATAAACATGCTTGCAGAAAGGCGAAGGAACAAACAGTGTTGCTTGCCAGCATAATGCCCAAACTAGGTAAACCGAGTAGTGCGAAACTCTCTGGAATTAAAGATTCAATAATACTGTGTGGTGCACCAATTTGGCAGAAAGTAATAGGAAAGAAGGTTTATAGAAATCTTCTGGAGAGGCAGCAAGCAAAAATGTGGTTGAAGGTATATATTGGATGCAGACTCAGGAAGCTAGATTATTACTTGATCCAAGTGCTGAGTGGACACGGTATATTTCAAGCATATGCAAATAGGTTCAAGAGCGATGACACGGAACTATAAGCTAAGGACATTGTTCATCACACAGTGTTTGAACACGTGAAGTGGAGTATCAAGAGAACACAAATATACCCACAACCCTAGTACCAGAAAACATGATCGTAGAAATGATGCGTCCGAAAAGAAATGGAAGATTATCCACCCATGAGTAAGAAAATTGATGAATGATAAGGAACTGGAGGGGTAGGAAAGACAGGCTGGTGTAGACATTCAGAGAAGATGATAGACTTGTCCAGTGTTGAAGGTATATCCCAATGAGAACCCTACAAGCAGAGTGAGGTACGGACTCCTTTGCAGGATTCCTTTTGGGATTTCTTCCATAAAAAAATAATAGTAACGACGCATACCAATAACAATAAGAATAATTTTAAATTCGAACGCTTATAAGAAAAAATCATCTCATGTAGGCGCCACGAAATCAAATAAGGCCAGTTTTATTAAATCTTTGTCGGTTATTTCATCCAAAACGCAACCACCTGCACCAAAATCAATTTGGGTAATATCGTTTAGATTTAATAGTCGCACGAAATTGAACATTATTCCACCAATTATGACGATATTTACGGGCGTAAACAATCAACTATTCCTCTAATGAATATATCGTCCATGTTCGCCACACTGTCGCTCATAACTGTGAAAATAATTACACTAATGTATCAATCGTCTGGCGGTTACGTAAAATATGCGCCATAAAACAGATAGACGGGACGATAATGATGGGGCAAGTGCAGATACAATTCCGGCACGCGCGCAAGGAGAAAATTGAAAAAGTTTCGATAACGAATGTGCAGAAACCCCATTTGCAGATAACAACATTCGATCGCAATTTATGGAAGATGGAAAAAAAATGAGGCGTGGTACTGCAGGACGAGACAACTGACACAGCTGTGTAATGGATGCGTAGATTGTAAAAATATGTTTTTGTGCGTTCGAGTTTCAATGGGTAAGAATATTACAATAGCAACACAGTAGAGGTGACACAAAAACACCTCTTACTCCTTTAAAACTGCCGTCTCCACCAGTCTTTAATCTAATATCGGGAAATTTCCACAAGAATTCAAAGATCATTCCGTCTTCTGAAACTCACCCCTTTTGTAAGTCCTTTTGTAGCATTTTCTTAATAAAATTCCTCGATCGATAGCCATTTTCGACAGCTGCTCCCTAACTTTTGGTGTAGTGTGAGTAACTTTCCTAATATATATCCAAGCCACGAATGTACGGCCACCTCTAAATCCACTGGCGGAGTGATAATGCGTCAGCCCCACCTCCCGTACTGTCGTTAACGTTTTCGTGCATCCTTGACCTAATTCCGCGTTTGACCTAATACCGCGCCGGTCCCTCGCCGTAAATGACTTTCACCTTTTGCGTCGCCTAGAAATGGGGCAGCAAATTTCGTCGAAATTTCGTATTAAGCCGAGCGGGAGATTTTTGGTGGTTTAGATTTATTGCGAAGAGGGCGGTAATCTTGTTACGACTCCTGATGGGATTTTATAAACGAGTTCTAGTGACATTAAAAGTCTATTACCGTTTTTTTTTGCAATTACATAGGCACAAAGAAAACAGGGAAAACGTTTTTGGTTTGTAAGGTAAAGAACAGTAAACTTTCCAATATGCGGACGCTCAAGTAAAACTAAGAGTTTCTAAGTTTCAAGAACTGTATTGAAACGTGTTTTTTTTTTAATGAATCTATTAAGTACCTTCTGTGCTTATCACCTTTAATCTTTGCTTACATGCGCGTATAAACTAAAATCCCTAAGTCAACGGCGCACAGTGGGCTGAAACCGCCAAAATGTGGAACATTCATCGCTGTATCCTACTAATCAAAATGTTACTTTTACGTGTGTGATTTTGTTGTTGTTGTAAACTCACTATTTAAAAAGTCATGGGGCAAAACTATTGCAAATAGTTTTAACTTAGGAAATCAAATATTTTTTTCTCATTACCAAAAAAGGAATAATATATGGTGGGGTTATATACGAAAAGCGGTAACATATTTTCCAAACAATTATGTTAAGTGGAAGAATAACTGAATGAGAATTTTAAGATGGAAATCTCATTATCAACGTGAAGATATTTGCTAAATTGTCGACCTGCCACCACAATATGTATCCATAAAGGATAACAATAATTGTAGGATGACTTTAAGCCACTATACTTGCGTTAATTAACTAACGTTTTATTAACGTTAATTTAACGTGACCTAATTATTAATTAGCGTTAGTTAATTAACGCAAGTATAGTGGCTTAAAGTCGTCCTACAACTATTGTTATCCTTTATAGATACATATTGTAGTTTCCAATCGACAATTTAGCAAATATCTTCACGTTAATAATGAGATTTCCATCTTAAAACTCTCATGCAGTTATTCTTCCACATATTAAGTATGTATACGGCTTTCTGCGTATAATACATTAGGTTAGACCAGTAGCACTGATGATCCTTGGTAAGGTGAAACATATGTATGCTAATATCTACCTAGTGTTACACACATTTTAAACATGACCTAATTATTTGTGTCAAGGTTTATACAGGTTGATAAGGAGCACCTTTAAAAATTATTTTGAAAAATACAGGATAACCGAAAAAAAGTTACACACTAAAATTGTGAAAATTTAAATGGAATAAAAAAAGAAAATTCTAAGTTACTAAGAAGCTATAAGAGATAGGTATAGGAAGCATTAATACAATCTTAAATACCGTTAAAATTAGAATCTAAATAAGGTAATAAATACGGGCTGTTCCATTTAAAATAAGGAAGATTAAAGATGGCGAAAATTAAAAGTATGTTTTTGTTCACCCTGTATAATTGTTTTGCATTACTTTTATTTTATTATCAAGTCTAATGTTTTAGTTAAAAAGCAAAATAGTTTAAAATATCTAGCTTAAATATGCATCTCAGACATGCCTCTTAAATGTTGGTCTATATTTTGAAGAATAGTTAATTATCTCGTAAGCAAGTTGAGGAACCTAACACCACCTTGCCTTTATTTAGTTTATACTATCAAAATATGTCATAATATGCAGGGTCTTCCATTTAATTTTTCCCAACTTTGGTGTGTAACTTTTCTTCGAGTCATCCTATATACTTCAAAATAATTTTGAAATGTAATCCTTCTGAACCCGTATAACCCTTAACAAGAAAAAATTGAAAATATGTTAACACTGTTCGTATATAAACCGACGCTCACCCATATATTATAAGAAGTTTAATAAAAGAAGTATTTAAAAAGTTGTGATGCTTCGAAGTTAGTTCCATTGGGAAAAATATTGGAAATTAATAATTTAAACTCAAAAACATCACATTTACTCAAAGTATATTTTAGGGTATGACAAACATGATGTCCTTATGATGAATTATATCCAATGCTTCGATCTTCCTCTAAAATTGGTCAAATTAACATTTGAATTTGGTTTGTCCGCAAAAAAACTCTTTTATTTCACGTGGTAAGAAATAACTTAAATTTTGTATTGTCAAAAAGAAAAGCACAAATGAATAATAAAGGCAAGAAAGAAACTTACACAATAGGTTTAAAGAAAGTCCATGTTGTAAGGTGTTAATTAGGTATAAGAAAAAGAAAAAGTCTTCTTAATCCTCACAAAATTATTCACCTGGTACTTAGTTTCGGCTTAGAATAGCCATCATCAACCAAAATCTACAAATGATCAAAAACACAAAATGATTGTCGAAAAAGTACTTACTTACAGTAAATTATGACATTTTACAAAAAATCAATTTAAATAAGAATTAATTTTGATTTTGCTTATTGGTGTGAAATCTTAGGTTATAATTTGCAAAACAGTTTCAATTTTGAGAGAAACTAATTAAAAAGGTTGTAAACAATGAAAGAGCATACTTAAATTATAGATTTTAGAATAGAAAATCGAAAATACATATTGTAGGATGTTGGTTGTGGGGAAACAGCTAGATTTGGCAATGACATGTGTGGAGATAATCGACAGCTCACAATATTTCATGAATATCTTAATCAAATACGCAACAATTTACGATTTACTATTGACCTTTGGGGAAAAAAAACAAAATAAACTTTTTAGATATCTCTATTAATAATAATAACAACATTTTACAATGCAACGTCTTTAAAACATTGCAACAGTTATGCCTTATGATTCTTTCCACACTTTCAGTCACATGTCATGTCTTTCACTTGTTATCATTTTTACAGAGTTTTGACATGTTCAATTGATCATATTTCAAAAAATTATGAAATAAATTAGATATATAATATTGCTATATCAAATAACTTTCCATCACACATTCTAGAGAGTATACTTACTTCTACTATTAAAAAACTGGACCCACTTTAACAAAACTATTCTCTCCAAATTTAACATAATTCCTTCTTTTAAAACTAACACAAAAATTACTCAACTCTTAAGAAATCATAAAAATGAAGTTAATGTGTTGGTAGGAAGTAGTGCTTATTCGATCAACTGCATCGATTGTAATAGGCTGAACATGCAGACAATTACAAAAACGAATAAAATAACAGAAAACCCAAATAACTTCAAATATTCATAAACACAAATTTGGAAGAAGCGGTAGGAATATAAATTTCCAGAATGTTAAACTGCTTCACAAATACGAAAAAGGGTCAGATTAAATTTACTGGAAATTGGAAAACATTAAAACAAAATATAATTTATTAAACGATCAAATCGAAACATTTGAAAAACCATTATTCTCTCAATATTGAAATATTTTCTTCTAAAAATTATTCTCTGCCATCTATACTAGGTTGTATATTTGGTTGCATTACCTTTAAATTTCACTTATTGCTATTCTTACTTATTCTTTGAGAATTTCATGTCTAACGCATCCTGTTCGCATCTCATTCCGTTTTCCAGCATCCCCCAGTGTGTATTTTCTATTTTAAAATTTCTAATTTAAATATCGTAACCTCCAAATTCCAACTTTCCACAAACTCTTCATTTTCTATCAGTTTTTCCTTAAAATTTAAACTTTTCTGAGGTATAACCTAACATTTCACATACATATTTTCCATTGTTCAAAATTAATGTCACCGTCATTATTTCAATAGATTTCTTGTCTTGAAGTTTCATAATTGACGGTAAGTACTTTTTAACAATCATTTTGTATTTTTTCCTTCCTCTTGCATGCGAGTGTTTTAATGTCAATTTGTCGAGACGTCATTTTGACATTAATCCTTGATTATTAATTATCTTTATTAAAACAAATTGTGAAGCAGACGAGAAGATTAATAGCAATAAAAAGGTGGCTAATTTATCAAGGTCGTGTTATATTTAGTAAGATTATTGCCTGAGCAATACATATCTTCAATTAAAACTATTTTACATTTAATATGACATTTAAATGACAGTCAAAATAAACATTAACGACAGTGCTAAATAGTCGACTATTTGTCACGGTGGTCAATGGTCGCTTTATTCTATTTTGATTGGTAATTTCGAACAGTTTTCAAACACGCGATTGTTTAAACATCTGCACAAAGGAAATAATTGAAAACTATATTAGCAGCAACATCCAAATCACAGGAAAATTCATCAAATTAAATTAAAATTTATGTTAAATAAATTCGCAACTTAAATTATATATATTATAATACTTTCATTCAGTGTTATGTGAAATATTGTAATTATCTTTATAATGTAATAGAGGTATCTGCGATTGGCCGCTTCATTGTCCACAAAAACACATAACATGTTTTTCAATTTCCACTGACGTCATAGCATTTCAAAAAAGATGAAAGAAACATCCAGATGGCTGATCTCTAACAACAAAGGCCCTATTGCAAAAAAAAGCACGCTTCAATTTTATTTTCATTCCCATCAGTCTCATCAGATCAAAAATATTTGCTCGCCGACCGTATAATTTATATTTTAAAAGCAAGTCGGTACGATCGCGATAAGAAAATGAAGACTCGCGCCCTTATGCGCAAGAAACGAACGAAACACTTTCTGCTTTAGACACGCAGGCACGTTTAACAAGTCGGGAAGGGAAGTATTTTTAAGTATTCCACGATCTCGGGGCGTTTTCCTATCAAACGACAGCAGAGTTCTCCCGTCTTCGAGAAGGGAGTTTGAAGTAAATCGTGGTATTGGGTGGAGATATACAAGCGACAGATCTGCGGTTGAGATTTTGCCGCAGGATATCTGAAAGGTCACCCAGTTGACAAGTTGCGACTTAATAAACAAAAAGGGTGAAATTGTGAAAGCTCGGAACCCTCAAATAGAATGAAGGATGGTTATCTTGTGTGTATACTTTCATAATGTCGTCGCAATGTTATCGATGCTGAATTCAAAATTTAGGAAGTTGAAAGTGAGGTTAACATTTACATAGAAGTATTTTGTTTGAAAACACCACAATTTAAGATTAGGTCAATATTAGCATACACTGCATTAGCATACCACTAATTACCGTTAGTTAATTAACACATGTTTAGTGGATTACTGTCGTCCAACAATTACTGTTATTTTTTATAGATAAAATTGTAATTTTAAATCGACAATTTAGCAAATATACTCACGATAATAATGAGGTTTCCATCTTAAATTCTCATTCACTCGTTCAACATATTAAGTTTATGTACGAATTTTCCCTATAATGCATTAGGTCGACTAGCAGCACTGATGATCCTTGGTAAGATGAAACATATAATATCTATGTGTGCTAATATAAAGGGAGTGCTACTTACATTTTAATTTGATCTAATTAGATTAATTAGAGCCAGTTAATTAACGGATTTTTAGTGGCTTACTGTCGTCCCACAATTATTGTTATTCTTGTCCATTCCAAAATGCACCTAATTAGATTTTAAATATTAAAATACATGTACAGTCACTGACATTAATATTTAACACCATCAAAGCGCCAAGCCACTCGTTCGAGCGCTAAATAATGAAGTCGGCGATTGTACATACTTAAATTTGCAGATGTATTTTGCTCCATACGTGAAGATATCTTAAAGCATCTATACTTAGTTAGTTGTATTGATACAACTAACTTTGTAATTACTACAAACTTCTATAATATACCACACGGCTTGCTTAATTTTCTATTTCTGGCGATTTTTTTTTAAAATCTGGATATGGCGCCATGAACCAAAATATGTAGTTCTAAAGCGTTTTTAAATTAAAATTTGTATAAACGCTTTCCAATTTGCATTATTTTTTTTCGACTTTTCATTTCACAGTTATATATGTCTACGCCCCTGGAAACCATTACTTTTATAGAAAAATGGTTTCAGAAAACAAGGCGATCATGAAATCACCCTACTAAGCGTTGAAATTGTAAAGATTGTCAAGATTATACACATAAAGCTTAACGCTTGTTGTTAAGAACTGGTTTTATTTTCTTAAAAATATGGTGTAAATAACGGCATATTGTGGCCAAAATACATAATGTTTCACTTTTAGGATGTTTGTGAGTCTATCGTAGGTACTTTTAAAATGATTTTTACTTTACACAGTTCCAAAAGCGCGAAGAGCATCATAATTGTGTTTTTGCAAATGGAAATCCTTATATATTAGGGCATTTTTTGATTTTTCGATCAAAATACATGGCTGTTTTAATAAGGTTTGTAAAAATAATTAACTTTAAAGTTTTCTTTAAATAATTTAAATTTTGTGAAAATACTTAAAAAGTATGCAAGTTATGCAAGCGAAATTTACAATATGTGAAACAATAGATCATATTTTATGACTCAATTATAATAAATTTGCCATCTTATGCAGGGCGTACAAAAATTAAAATATAATCAAGTAAGAACTTTAAGTGGCTATATCTTCATGAACTTAAAAAGAACGTTTGTTAACTTAACCTAATTACCTATTGAATGGTATTTATAGCTTAAGCTTTAACTGTTGTTCTTTACAGAATAAGCCAAATAATCGTCTTTTGCACCATTTTCCAAATAAAAGTTCCAATGTGTCTAGTTGCCTAGAGTATTTTGAAATGTCAGATGATAATTAATTTAATCTGTCACTTTAGCTTGCAAAGCTTGATTTGACTGTAGTGTTTTTTGTTTTTTGTAATTGTGGAACTTTAGATATTTATTACTATAAAGATTACTCAAAAAAAAAGCGTATTGACATGAGTATTATGCTTAGAGAATGTTATGAAATGATTATTTATTGGCTTCTCGAATTTATGCTCAAAAGTTTCTTGAAAGAAGTCAGTTTAAATTAGCCGCTCTTTAAGAGACCAGTTTAAGGAAAGTGGAATGTTATAAAAGCGCCAAAACGGGGTTCTCGAAAAACGATAATATTTATAACCTGCAATAATCAAGTAAGCATCTAAATTGTTATTGAAAAAAAAAGGAAATCTAAATCATTCAACTAACAGCTTCTTGCGGGTTTCGCCGTGTGTCAAAACTTTCGCTCGACGTTTCGCTGTTCATACTGACAACTTCTTCAGGATAACTGAACTGATTCTCCATGGTCCGACATTCTTCTTATATACGCCCCTGGTGCATCCAATCGTGTAGTTTCCGCTCCATTGACCGTGACGGTTCGTAGTAGGCTCTTCCATGTGTTGCTAAGGTGGTACCCTTCTTCTCTGTTAACGGTTTTATTCTTCTCTATTTCTATGGCTTCCCTGATGAGTCTTTTCTCGTAGTTCTTGGTGGTAGTTATTACTTTTACATTCTTGAAATCCATTTTGTGTCCGGTGTCGTGCATGTGTTCTGCCACCGCTGATTGCTCGGTCCTTCTTAATCTTGCGTCCCTCTCGTGTTCTTTTATTCTTATGTCGATGACTCTTCCTGTTTGTCCGACGTAGCTCTGTCCGCATTGGCATGTTATCTAGTAGATACCTTCTGTGCGCCCCTTGGGTATCATATCCTTTGCGGTCGGTAGATACTGCTGGATCGACGTTGCAGTCCCGAAGCGTACTTGTACGTTACGTTTCTTCAACATTCGGCCTACTTTTTCGGTGACTCCTGCTATGTAAGGTAAACACGCCATCCCTCTTCGTGGTTCTGTAGTTGTCTCCAGTGTCGTCTTCTTCTTAGTGGCTCTCCTTATGTCGATGTCAGTGTAACCATTCTTCTTTAGTGCTTTCTCCAAATGTATCTTTTCATGGTAAGATGTTGTTCGTCACTGATGGTTTCAGCTCTGGATAGCAATGTTTGTATTAAAGTCTTCTTCTGCATCGGATGAGGGTGAGATCTTCCATGCAGATATCTGTCGGTGTGCGTCTTCTTTCTAAATACTGCGTGCTGTAGCATTCCCTCTTCTGTTTTCTTAACCATAACATTGACACACGGCGAAACCCGCAAGAAGCTGTTAGTTATAGTTACACCGGCCGTGAAAGCCTACGCAGTGTTATCTAAATCATTTCTTCGCCAAAAGTATTTTTTTTTTTAAATAGATATGTGATACAATATATTATAGATGCCCAACATACAGGAGAAAAACTTAGATATCATCTTTGGAGAATTTTTTACCACATTTTTCTGTTTATAAAATTAAATTTTCCATTCTAAAACTTGCTACAGCAATAATGATTGCTCTAATCGTAATGTAAACAACCTCAAAGAAGTGGATAACTCGCCCGGTGTTGATTACAAGAGAAAGTTTTCCCTAATGAATCACTCGGGCCAGAAGTTTCTTTGATCGCTTTCCTTTGAGTTTTGCTACTTTGCGCCATTTCACCTTCTAAAATAACGCATCCTAAAGATATAAAGTTTAATGTAAATGTGTACAAATGCGACAAAAAACCATTATTTTATAAAACGAGATGAATGAAAATTATTGACCCTTCAGTCTTACCAGTTCTTCCAAATATTTCGTCGAATTCTTATTAAAATACGCCGAAAACAAATTTATCAGAAACTTCCCGTTCTTCCGCAGAATAATTACGTCGTTTATATACGTGAAAACCTCCGGAAACCTAATCCCAATTACCTTAATGAGGAACAGTCAGGCAACCTCAAAGGAAACCTTCGCAGGAGCGTTTTTCGCAAACTGCGCCAATTTCCCCCGGAATAATCATCGAGTGGAGACCGTAGTGACGGAGACGACGATGTGCCAAATGGTTTTCCTCACTTTCTCGAATTGTATCGAATTAATTTTCTTGATGATTTATAACTCGGCGAAATTATTTCCAATCCCCTCGCTATCCCCTCCTCCCTCTCCCAAGTGTGTTCGTTCGCAGAGGCAAGGCAAAATTACGTACGATAAAAAGCCCAATTTTGTTCGCTTGTCTCGGCGATACGATCCCTCGCTAGTCTTTCTCGTTCACCGTTGGGTTTTTGCGATGGATATTAATGACGGAACGACGGTTTTATCTTGAAAACACTGCTGCTTCTACCTATTTACGTGATGAAGCTCGATCACCCTCCGGGCGATCAATTTTTGGAAAGAACCGAATGTTCAAAATCCCTCAGTTCGTTCATCTCTATGACAATCGCTTGAAAGAACGCTGAAGATATAATTTAAATGTAATAAAGGTAAAAGAATAAGAAATGGAAAATGGTCTCTCATATTTATACAAATGAAACCTTCCTTTACCGTTAAGTATAAGAATAATTAATTTTGTCAGCCTTTATTCACCGCAGTTTTCAAACAAATAGCGACAGAAGCAGCATCTCTGAAGATATCCCATCGGGCCGATTTCAACCCGGGAAACCGAGCAATATATACAATTTATTCGCTACATTTTCAACGTTTTCATACCCTTCATCAACTTGGTTGCTTCGTTTCACCCAAAGCGTCCTTCTTCTTGCACCATATGGTTACGATAAAAGTGAGGATATAACGTACAACCAAATATGCACATGGACCTATGTATATCACAATAACCCTGCCCTAAAAGCACGTGGATTATAAATAGTGCCTATCGCAAAATTCGACAGTCACTCTTTGTTACCAATATTTATTTTTTACTTAGAAATTACTATTAATACAAGGACGGTGCTGTCGTGAACATCTACCCTGTATGGAAATGCGGTTGTACGATATCCCCATTTTTCCAACCGCCGTAAGTGTTCCCAACTTGTTTCTCCCTCAGTTTTTCTTTTTATATTCTCCTTAAGTAAGCAAATAATATAATTTGCTGCTTCCCTATCTTCTCTTACTTAGTTCCTTATTCTGCCTTTCCTTATTAAAATCATAAATAAATAATCAATAAACCTTATACGGGACGTGCGATTTATACCTGCTAAGTAATATGTATTAGAGACATTAGAGAATTAAAAAAAAAAATCGACCGAATTGTTATTAGATACTTGGGACATATTACGTAAGAAGCGTGTAAAACTTTTTTGGACTAGAGCTTACGTAAGTACAACCGGTAATGAGAGGGCGGATCAATTAGCGAAGGAGACGGTGTTTAGGGGGATAGCCCGATAATTAAGTATGGCATAATTTCGGCCAGCATAGTTAAAAAAAGCGTTTAGGGAGAAGCCTGATAACAATTGGCAGGATAGGTAGGATATTACTATCCCTAAAATTTATCCTGCCAATTGTTATCAAGTTTATCCCTAAACGCTTTTTTAACTACGCTTACCGAAATTAAGCTAGGCGACTATCCCCCTAAACACCGCCTCCTTCGCTAATTGATCCACCCTCTCATTACCCAAAATTTGTCGTATCAAGCGATAGAATTAATAAGTTACGGTAATTTTAAATTATATTTATGCAAAATTGGAGGGTTAATGATTCACATTGTGAATATGGTGGGGTAAATACAGCGGGACATTTTTTATTTCAATGTGCGCTCACTGATGAGTAGCGGTCGCGTATGGAGGTTAGGGCATTAGCTAAGAGGTTAAATTGGTCGTGACGCGAAATATATACAGTCGCGAGCAAATGTTATAGGCACCTCTGATAAAAACTAATGGGTTTCATGTTTCTTGCATTTTTTTTGTGACAGTTATTTCAACGATTATATAATTGTCTTTATGGTTACAATAGTCTTTATAGATACCTTTTGTAAATATATTATTTTTTTAATATATTTTCAAGTCTTCGAGAAGTCACTTTCCCCCTCCCATCTAAAAAGTATTATAGCTGTACTAAAAACACTCTAATATGCAAAAAAATAATAAGATCTCTTAAAATACTAAAATATTTATAATGTATTACCTACAAGTTTTTATTTTCTCATTTCTTACTGTGATATTCGCCCAAAATTTAGGGTGCCTATAACATTTGCTCGCGACTGTATTAACGAATCGGTCGAATGGCGAGAATTTTTTGGTAATGTTAAAAAAAAACATAGATTACAGCATGATATTTAGATAGTTACTAGGGTAGTATGTATTTATAAATGAATATCTCATACTCTTTAGTGGTTTGAATTAATGTTGAATTATAGCTATTAGTATAGTTGGGGTGTATAAATAAATATTTAAAATACAAATTTTTAATTTAATTACTGTTGGTTAGAATAATTAGGATTAAGTTATTGTTAAATATTTGAGTAGATACTGCTGCTGTTTTATTTATTTTAAGATCATTACGCTGGTCCATTCTTTTGCTGTTTCAATTTCAAATTCTTGCGAAGAATAGAGCAGCTACATGAAGATAGCACGGCTGTCGGAATTGAAGGGACGTGGAGGCTGATATATGTAAGGCAACTTTTAAGTGCGTCAAGAAAGGTTTTTGTAATTGTAAAAGATTACCCCTCTCCATATTATGGTAGAGAGCGTGGCAAAAAGAATCATAACAAGGTCAAAGAAGGAATGATTAGGCAAAGGCCTCAATCTCCTGACGGCGATCAAACCTGGGACATGACCCTGGATGACATGTCAAAAAAAATCAACTTTGTGAAGGAATTCACCACAAAGCTTGGTAACAAGAGCGAGTGGAATCATAACATCATCCAGAAATTTAATAGAAATGACACCAAATGTTACACTCATTGTTCCAAAACGGCAGAGAGAACTGGAATAGGAATATATGGGCCTAGAACCAAGCACTTCGAAAGTGCTTGGGGGGAAAGTACCCAAGTATCTTCCAGGCGGAAATTCACGCTATTGAAAGATGTGTCCAGTTCAATATTGATAGAAATTATCGAAAGCAGGAGATTATCATCATGGCTGATAGTCAAGCAGCCATCAAGGCGCTGAACTCACATGAAATCAGTTCCAAAATGGTCTGGGAATGCTTAGAAAAATTAAACGAGCTAGACAAAGGGAATAAAGTAACTCTCCTGTGGGTTCCGAGTCACACAGGAGTGGAAGGAAACGAAATGACGGATAGTCCCGCAAAAAAGCGGCTGAAATACCTTTTGTAAGGCCTGAACCCTTTTGCAGAATAAGTAGCAGTACAATACTGAAGAAATTGAAAAGAGAAATGGAGCAGAGAAAAACTAATTACTGCAAGAATCTCCAGAGAATCAGGCAAAGTAAAATTCTTCTGGGAAGAGCGGTATTGCTAACTGAAAGGACACATGAGTAAGATTGGATTCGAAAAGGAATCTAATTGTAGATTATGTGGGGAACAGGATAAAACACCCATCCTCTCAAATTGCGTAGCACTGTTCAACTCAAGGGCATTGCACCTGGAAGCATGTGAAATCCAAGAGGGAGACTTACCTAACCTGGGGGCTTCTGATATCCTACACTTTCTGAAAGGAATAGTATTGGAAGGCAGCTGTAAAACATAGGGGACACAATAGATCTCTTAGGTCGCATTGTAACATCCTCCTCAGCAAATCTTCAAAGATGAAAAAAAACTGATTAGAATAGAAGAATATTTAGATGGGAAAGGAAGTTTAAAGATACACTAAATCAAGTACACTGATTTCCATTATTAATTTCATTCATCCAAATTAATGTGCATGAACGAAAATGAAAATTGAATATTTGCATCCAAAAACCCTAAATTACCAGACACCCTAGGCAGTCGATCCATGCCAAATAAATACAACACACAAATCATCCCACTACAAAAGTTGGCAAACAATATCTCTCACGAATACAAAATACCTTGGAAATAAATGTAGGACACGAGCTTTCACCCGAAAAGGGTTTAAAGATGGGGTGCGAGCGGAGGTATTAAGTAAACATCCGTGAGTGTTTTAAATGAAACAGTATTTTGAAAGGTTCGAGGGAGGGCAGTAGACAGGCAGAGTCCTTCCTAGCGGATATTACGTCCTTTGTAGGAATTTATTTCCCTGCCTTCAAAAGAACATCCTAACAAGTAAATATCATTTCAAACGGAAAGGCTGCTGCTGGTATTTCAAAAGGCGTGTTCCGCCATGCGTCCGTTAGCTTAACGTCAAATGAATCGTCGCTTACACAGTCGCTCTTAACGTTTTATTGATAGATGGCTTGGGTACGGTACACACATGCGCGGTAAATATATAATGCGGATTTAATCAATCGTATTTTAAAAGAGAAAATTGAAACCATATAGTTTTAAAAATATGTCTGACGTCTGTTGTCACCATGGCACTTGAAATGTTGAATGAATAAAAAAAAAAATTATAATGAGTAGATCAGAAGAAATTGAAAAGTTTTCGAAAATTGAAGTGAGTAGTAATTAGTGATGGGTTGCTATGAAGCAAACTGGTATTTTGTAGCAGCTAGCAACCGTTAGCAGTTTGTAGCAGCTATTCAATTTAGATCGCCTTAATAATTTTGGGAGGCGCGTGGGGCAGCAAGGATTACTTTTTTTTCAATGATTTAATTAAACGACGCTTTTACTCCAAACGCGAGTGTGCCTCAAGGTTCAACGCTGGGTCCATTGCTCTTTAATATTTCTATCAATGACTTACTTCATCTGTTAGACTGTAAAGTATTAGCATATGCTGACGGTATTAAGATTTTTACTGCCATTAATTCAGATGCTGACTGTTTTCACCTGCAGAAAAATTTATCTACTCTAAGTGAGTGGTGCATGAGCAATGGACTCCATTTGAACATCACTAAGTGTGCCATACTCTCTTTTTCTAATCTCGTTTAATTACTCTGGGCGTAGTGTTGAAATTTCTAGAGTAACTCACTTTTCTGGCCTCGGTGTACTTTTTGATAATTATTTATCATTTAGCTTACATAACACCAACCTCTTCTCTTCAGCTTCTAAATTGTTGAGATTTGTGATCCGATCTTGTCGATTCTTTAACAACGTTAAAGCTATAAAACTACTCTTTTTTACTCTAGTCCGTTCTAAACTAGAGTATGGATCGCTGGTTTGGTATCCATATCACGTCTATCAGCGATTAATGTTGGAGAGAGTGCAGAAGAGGTTCCTGAAGTTTTGATCTTTCAAAGTTGATCACATTTATCCACCTCGTGGTGCCAATTACGATAATCTTCTAGTTAAACACGGTTTCACTTCCTTATCCCAACGTCGAGATGAATTTGGTGCCAAATTCTTAATTAACTTAATGAATGGAATTATGGATTCTGCATCCCTTTTATTCAGGTGGCTTTGGTTGTGCCTCGTTATAATACCCGATCCACAGATACTTTTCTAGTTCCCCGAGCGCGCACAAACGTTCTTGTTAAGGCACTCCTAACGCACATGTGTAGAAATGCTAATAGTTGTGACTCAGATCCCTTTCGGTTCGTTTAAGTGTTTTTTTTTTAATTATTGTAGTCATAAATTTATAATTCGGCGACTTCGATAAGAGACACAGAGTAAGAAAATATGCAAAACTGGACGATGGACAACGAGTATGGGTGACGGATCAAAGAAAGGAAGGGAAGAGTGATAAAGGAAGCAGAGGAACCTAGATCTTATAAAGTTTTGACCGAAAAGGGAATAGTAAGAAGAAATAGAAGGTTTCTACAACCACTGCCCGCGATTAATATGAAGGACCTTGAACAGGAAGACATGAGAACACCTAAAAAAGAAGAAGTAAGAGGACAAGACAAGAAACAGAGAAAAACACAAAGACTGTTAAAGAAACCAAGATATTCGAGTGAATACATATAATTCAAAAAAAAATATGTATTTGTCATATGTATAGTCATGTATATATATTGTATAAGCTATAAAACAAAAATTTTAAAATAATACTAATAAAGAAAGGGGGATGTAGTGTAGATTGGCAGCAGTGTGCCATGTATGCCGCCATGGGCCATTATGTGCCTCAAGTGTAATGTAACTATTATCTATAAGTGTAATAATCCGAATATGTAACGAGTGATGTATAACACATTTTACTAAATAAAATAGAATACAACACAGTAATAATCAAACCGTCGATGGACTTAAGATTTCTTAAAAAGTTATCAAGTTACGGCCGAATAATTTTAAAGAAACACAATTAATTGTGAATTATAGCCAGTGGAACTGCATTCGACACACGCAATGGTAAAGCACACTCTGTCCGCCATACTAAAGAAAACTGCAACATTTCAGTTTACAGAAACGTTTTTTTTTGTTCTTAGATACAATCTATGAGCTAGTTATTTGGTCACTTGGTTGTTTTACTTTTCATTGTTCTCGATTTTTTGACAATGTAATGTCAGTTTTCTACACGGAAAAAAAAGGATTTGTTAAAGCAGCAAAATATATTTTGTCCGAGGTATTTATTTAGGGCAAATAATAATTTATTTAGCCCATCATATTCGTTTATTTGGCTATACAATGATACTTTGTTAGCAAAAATTAATTGAATCAAATGTTAAATCCAACAAAGTATTAAGATTTCATTTAAATAATTATAATACTTTCGAGTCAAAAAAGTATACCCTTTTCAATTAAACCATTAATTCTTAACTCAAAATATTTTTTTTATATTTAAAACTAAAAAACTATTATATATCCAATAACAATTTCAGAATGTTGTAATTTATTGTAAACTTAAAAAGAAAGCAAATAGGATTTACATATGTATATGTAAGAATTGTGAACTTAAATTTGTGATATTACAATATAACACAAATAACAAACACGTTTTTGTCTTCTACTCTGCAAAATGAAATACTTTGGATCAAAAAATCCGGATAAGAGATACCTGCATTAGATGCGCCGGTGTTGACGAATTATATTATTATTCAGTGTGATTCAATCATCATATATAATATTAAATATAATTAAAAAAATAAGTATTAGTCTTACCAAAATTGCAGTTAATTTAATGCAGTTCTAATGTAGGGCAATCTCTATCCTAAACTTTCCCAACTACCTGCCTTGATCTAAACATTATCGCAAAGTTTTTTACCCATATAGTAGTAAATACATCGAATATATTATATGAGTACAGACATTGCCGTACAGATGGCAGTTCTCCTGTTTCACTATAGTAACAACGTATATTTAGCACAACTTGAATACATGGCAAACACGTTCATAAAACATTTATCTCTTTACCAGGTAAATATCTTAATAGCAACTGTGATCATCAGAACTGCGACTCGCAGTGCCTGCGAATTAATCCCAATGCGGAGATGGCAGAAGCTTAGAGTAAGGATTACTAAAATCCAGTTTAAAGAAATCACTACTTGTTCATACGATAAATTGATTTATTAAATCGATAACGTAGTAATATATAGTTAGAATCAAAACTACTTGCTTTGACACAGTATGGTTAATGGTTAGTTAACTGAAGTCAATGCAATCAATTGAGTCCTACAAAATACTTAGTATGGTTAAATGAATATAACTAATACAACGAAATCGGTAATTATTAAGTGTAAACAAACGTTTAATTTGAAATAAATAGTTAATTAATTGATTCAAATATGTAGGCACATTTAATCCAATTTTCTGGAATATTTAAGGCGAATCTGGACGTCCAAGTGTGCGACAGAGATAAATATATCGGAAAAGTATTCCGCGCTTTTCGGGAAAACGGTACGACCGATTTTGAAATTTTAAACTGTATTTGTCTTAAAATAATGTTTGAAATTGCGCGAACGTTTCAATTTTTTTATTTTCTATGTATTTAAATTTTTAAATGTTGTAAGTTTGTTATTAAAAACAATTTCTAAAATCGGCTCAACGGCGCATTTGAAGACCAATGTCTTAATGA
Organism: Protaetia brevitarsis; assembly: GCA_004143645.1. Lineage (NCBI taxonomy): Eukaryota > Metazoa > Arthropoda > Insecta > Coleoptera > Scarabaeidae > Protaetia > Protaetia brevitarsis. Next base: position 2,261,053 of record RXPK01000134.1, read on the forward strand.
CAAAACTTTTTTAATTTTTGAATTTGGACTAATAATAACGCCCGAAACAGAAATATTCATTTTTCTTTTTTCCATCAAATGCCGACAGGCCGCCGGCTTCTATCGTAACCTAACGCACAGACCGATATTTGTTTTGAGGACGTATCTACGTACAGATGGTCTGCTATGGCATCACGTAAGGGCATAAATATAAGAATATTCAATTCTGCTCTCAGTACTGCCTTTTTGTGTATTTTACACAACCCAACCTACTTCCTACCTATGTTTTAAATAAGTGGGAAATTCTTAAAATGTGTAAATGTTAATAATAGATAATGTATCTACTTTTTAGTAACGAGTCATAATTATAAATACTAAACCACTTCAATAATTTCCTTGATGCCAATGGTATTACTAAACAGAACATCAATAAAATGCAAATAAAAAAATGCACACAGCCATTTTTTCGACTGGGTAAAATGTACCTATAAATTACAATTTCTGTTGCTTAGATTACATACCTTGTATCATAGTCATTTATATTGACCGCTCTAGAATTATTTTTGGATTTTGACGCACTGAAATACGCAATGACAAAGTAATAAAATGTCTAGGTAAGTAGATGTGGAACTTACATTTTGTACAATAGAATATTAAATCTTAGAAGAAGCCTTTTTTTCTTTTCGCGCTAATACGAAGATGCTTTCGCCTTATGAAGAGTATCTTGTATCCATTTTCAGATAATGCGGTTTGCTACTTGTACGAAAGTAAATATTCTTCATACAATAACTGCAGTGCTAAGTCAGTTCCAGAGAAAAAACTTTAGAGGTACTTGACTACAGGTGTGCGATGTCTGTGTGTGTGTTGAGTGAGGTTTGTATGTTTGTGACAGTGTGTGGCATCCTGACTCATTTATCACAAGTTACCCTATAGGAAGTTGTATTGTAAAATTATAGATACAGGTATAGTTTAACACTCAATGAAACGTAGTGAATACTCTAGACAATCTTAGCAATTGATTTTGGGCACATGTAATATAGAAGGCAAACAATTCATACCATTCAAAAAGACAAGAGGTATCTTTCTTTTCGATCTGACTATCGCTTGAGGTTTATTCCTGCAACCACGTGTTCTACAAATGCTCTTCACATTTATGCATACCTCGAGATAATTCAGTTTTCGAAAAACAGCAGTTACTCAATTTACAAAATAAGTCACTGATTCTACTGATTGATAGTACGGATTATATTATCAGTGCTATAATTATGAGTTTCTGAATTAATAGTGTTCTTTGTAGCCTAGTAAATCAAATAAAATTACTGATAGTATCTTATTAATTTGCATTTTAATTTTGATTTTTCTAAAAGAACCATATGAAGTAGTGTTACCCTATACATTCAAGTTTATATGACAGACTAACTAATGTTTTGAAAAGATCTGATTACTCGAACCAGTATCATTTCTGTAGCGCACTCAATTCGACGCGTGTGCTACCGTCCTAGTTATGGTTGTCCCGGCGGACGAGATTAAAGAGAAAACGCATTTTCCTCTTTCGGACGCTATTTGCTATCAGAAAAAAGTGAAAAAAAATGTTTTAGTATTAGTAAGGACCGCTGAACCGTCGCCCTTGACCACTTTTCTATTTTTCCTTTTTGGAAGCCAAATAGAACCAAACAAAAGATTTAAAAAAAGAAAATTTAAAAAAATAAAACGTTGGCGCATTTTTAAATACTGTTTTCAAAACAATCTCTTTATCAAATGTAAAATATTTTGATTGGTATGTCTAAAAACAGCGGAAAAAGATCCGAGCCATCTACTGCAAGAGAATCTCATTAAAAGGCCGTCCAGATTCGCCTTAACCTAATCCAGTTTATTTCTGTTAAAACAAATACTGGAAACATTTGAATCCAGTATCCGGTACTGACAAAATAAGTTACTTGGAGGAAATAAACATTTGTTTGCCCATATATAAACAAGCACCTGTTTGTGTCAATGAATATTTCATTGATTTAACAATTTCTTTTTTTTTTTCGTGTATAATCAGGCCGAGAACTATAATATAATGACGGAGAAAGATTATTACTGGTATACTACTAAAAACCTGTGATAAAAAAAAATGCTATCCAATTCGATCTCTAAAAGCCCAGACTGCCGAGAGCAGCACTAACGAGGATCGTTGCAATGCAAACCTTCTACCCACGCACGCTTACACAACACGCCTGTGAATTTTTCTCTCCTCGCAGTTACTAAATGAACAAAAAAAAAATAGCACACGACGTGCAGAGGTGGCTGCCGCACGGCCAGTCAAGCATCCAGCGAGATACGTGGGAGGAATCAATAACACAGGGGCTCGTCGACCAGCCGTCCGAAGAACCAGCGAGCGCAAGGGGGGTTTGTGACTGGCTCAAGGTAAGCGCCGCGGCGTCCGTCCGACGCAAAATATCGGACCTTACGGATCGCGACGGGCGCCGGGGCATTATATGGATTTAAAACCGGTCCCCGATTACTGTTTAGTCCGCTGGTTCGTATCGAAAACATTTTTCTTGTTTATGGCGCAGATAAACGAAAGGGATAAAGACGTAGGTGGCCGAGCGAGTGTCCGTGGCACTTAAACGGCGATAAAAGTCAAGAAATAGTGGAAGTAATCCGGAGGCGAGACGATTGTTTTTCCGGATATTGGGCGGGCGGAAAGTTTTTCAATGTCAACGGATTGAGAACGGTTTTAACGCCCGTAAATGGCGAATGTGTTGAATGTCAGGAAAGGAATCTGAATAGAATAAATGATGCACTCGCAATGCATATATCGGCAAACTTGTCGCTACAGTATGCCGCCCAATAGCGTTTTTTAAACACATTTACCTCGTTATAGAAAACTAGTTAAAAGTCAATTGGTGTTTTTGTATAAATATAAAATCACGAAGTCTAGTTCGGAATAAAACAAAATCAAATTATCTAGATGAATAATTGAATGTGAATTTAAAATGGAAATCTCATTAATAGGGTGAAGATATTTGTTAAATTGTCGATTTATATTTACAATATTTATGTATAAAGAATTGCAATAATTGTAAGATAACGGTAGGCTGCCAAATATACGTTAATCAACCAACGCTAACAAATAATTTAGATGGATAATTTAGCAAATATCTTCACGATATTAATTTAAGATTTCAATCTTAAATTCTAATTCAATTATTCATCCACACACTAATAATAAGTGAATTTTCCGTATAATACATTAGGTCGGCCAGGGCACTGATGATCTTGGGTAAGATGAAACACATGTGTATGCTAATACCGATTGACTGTTACACGCTTTTAATTCGACCTAAAATCAAATTAGTTACGAGCAAATTGCGTTCGAAGCACGACTTTGCATAGCTACAGGTACTTACAACCGCTTCTAATTGATTTACCGGAATAACTCGAGTTAAGAGTTGCCCAGATAACGGATGCGAATCTATTCCCATTGAGTTACAAGTGCAAACACACAGTCATAATTAGTAAAAGTACCTCCAAATGTGTCAGTTAAACCACTTTAAACCGGCATGTGTATTTAAACACGAACAATAGATTTGGGAAAGTTAAACGGTATGGTGACAAAAATGATTTAAATCACAGTTAGGCTGCTTCAGATGTACTGGGTTGACATCAAATAGCAACATATCCTATTACAAACGCACGTTTCGCAAGGAAGGTTATATTATGTAGATACTGCATACACACATCTGTAGTACATAAATGTTGATACTACTAAAAAAAAAGAAATATGATTTCAGTAACGGTAATACGTAACTCTTGAAAAATATCAAAGTTACGGCGGATATCATAATTACCATCGACAGATTGACGCTTTTCATGATAAAAGAATATTTTCCACTAATGTTAAAAAGTGCATGCTGATAATGGATAGATGACACTGCTGAGATTCACAATCCTTCATTGGAATTATCTCTGCAATCAACATAATCCATTAATCTTTTATCCTAAAATATTCAGTGTTGCTCTATTCACACCACAGTTCTTTATTTTGGTGAGTTTACCACCTATCCTATATTGTAAGTGTTCCACATTGCTTTTAGTATGCATCATTTATTTTACCTTCTCTCTCACTCTTGCTTCCTAAGCGTTGCTCTGCTGATCATCCTCTTTCCTCCTCACTAAAGGTCCAAACCAATTTAACTTATTACTTACTACTCTAGTACGTCTACTGTAAACTGCGTTCCTAGTTGTTATCTTACGCCCAATTTTGTTAATCCATAGCGCTACCAACATTTTTCTAAAGTATCTCATCTGTACTGCCTGTTCATTACGTTGGTCCATCCTTCCACTACTGGAAAAGACAGCAGACTTGATGTGACAAGAACCATGAAGTTAGCTGGAGGCGACACAGCTATTGGGATTGAAAGGACGTGCCTCTTCAAAACTCAAAAGATATTAATAATTTGCTAGCTATCATTGCCTGTGTTTCCTATGTCCTGCTCCCAGAGTAAGCCTTTTCTATTGTTTTCCCTTACTCCTTGACAGATGCCGGGAGATAGCTAAAATCGCTTCATGGGCGCAAACATAATAACAACTAATAGCTCACCCATTTATTATATTTTTGTTATTATTATTAAATAATCATAAGAGAAGTCATTTAATTAGAGTAAGAATTGTTATGGAATATATATAGTGATTGGAATAGGTAGCCTCGTGTAGTATCTTTAGGTGGAACGTAGAGCTTGCGATGAATTGTAATTACTTAGGTTTTTCATAAATACCCTGTATTCTTTCTCCTTGCTTTTCTATTAAGATTCAGTTTTCTCCTAATGCAGAAGGATAGGAAGGTACATGTATTTATTTATAGAAATCTCTGTAAAGCTTGCACCCACATAAGCTAAAACATAACATTTAAAATTAGACATTATGAATATAAATGTTCAACAGCAGTGGTCGTAAGCGCGTGCCCTGCGGTATTCTTGAGCAGAGAATAAAGATCTTATCATCCAAAACTGTTGCAACAAGTGTGATTTGGAAAATTACCAAGGTAGAAAGCTGTTAAATCGGTGAAGACTTAGCATCAATATACCATGATCAATTGTTTTAAAAGCTTTGACAAAGTCGCTATTACGGCAATTTATTGTTGTGAACTTATGCAGAAGCTTATATAAGTAGCTGCATTCAACAAGATTACCAACAACCGATTTTCCAAATAACTATATAGTTGCTATGAAGATGTAGTTATACAACCCACTTTGGGTGTTGTAATTTTGAAGCAGCTGTATGGAACTGTAATAGGCCTACAGTTTAACAATCACGTTTGCTAGACTTCTTAAATATTAGCTTATTTTCCGTGACACCTAGAAACGCGTTTAAAAATCATGCACAACGAAGCGTTCAAACAAAATTAAAGTCTAATCTCGAATTAAACAACTGGTGACGCCTAATTTACCTTAATGTCTTTGATCACTGACTGCATTTCTTCACAGAAAAAAAAGAGGTTACAACTGGACCCAATTTCCATTCGCAGAAAGATTCAGGGCACTAGAATTCAAATTCCTTGTGCATCAGTTGAGTGCAGAGAGCAGTAATATTTCTACTCAAATCAACCTGTGCCTCTAAAGTGAGTAATTTGCAGACTAAATTTCATTATATTTGATCTAAAATTGCGCTCCTACCGTCAGTTTTGGCACTGGACTCCGAGAAATACAGTTTCAAAACTGCGTACTCATTTTCAGTTGTATATTTACTTCATTCCGACTTGAAATCTCCGGATATGCTGATGCATCCTCTTGGCGTTTTGTATTTAATCTCCCATTTCCTTTATCCATTAAATTATACCAGCCATTCCAATATCTTAATACCCTGCATTAATCTGTATAAGTTCCTGGCTTACTGATCGAAACAATCCCTGGGTTCATTTTTGAGTCGCCAGAAATTGCCTGTATTTCTGCGTCCAAAATCTCGCATTCACGTAAAATATGGTAATAGGTCTCTGTCATCCGATCTGCAGTTGGGATCTCCACTGGTGACACTTTCTTCTGGTGCAAAGATGATTCTTACGGATCTGCATAGTTCTTCGAGTACCTTCTTTGATGGTCCTTTAATCCTTTCATGAGTTTGCCCTGTTGTTTTATCTCAGATTTCTTTCGATTTTTGTTTCACCCAACTTCTTGCCTGCTCTGCGTAGCATTTTTGGATACTCCTAGAATAGCTTCTGGGCCGCTCGTAATCCCTTCTTCTGCTAACTCATCGGCTTTTTCGTTTCCTTCAATTGCCGTCCGATGTTCGAACACCTACAGTTAAGTAACTTTATTGTGGTCTGTTAGGCTATTCGGTTCTCGGATATCAAACCTGTCTTAAAATGTATTTTTGGGTTCATTAGTGCCATCAGTATCGCCTGAATGTCTATTGCAATATATATCTGCTTGTTTTTATAACGTCTCTGATTGATTTCTGTCGCACAATGCAATATTGCATATCCGTCTGTCTAAAAGATCGTTGCACATTGCATGCATAGAAGAGAGATACTCATTGCGTTTCTCACCTTACTGGAGATTCTAATGAGCCACTTACAAATATGTCAAAATATAACGCCGAGGGTTAAAAATTTTCATGTGCTTGGTCAGAAATCACTCAAAACACTCAAAGCTGATTATTTTTTTTTTTTTTTTTTGTATTTTAAAGCATTTATTACAATAAGAATGGGAGCACCTAATCATTAAATAAATACGCCTCCATAAATATAAAAGCCAACATATTATCTGTTGTAATAGCATTAAAGTATTGGCGGTAAAAAATCGTTGATTCGAGACAATGGCTTGCAATAAAATCACATATAAAACCGGAAATAAAGACAATTATAACCAAAACGCCTATAAAAATTTTATCACCAATTTCCCCTGGAAGCCCATTCCTAAGCCATACGGGAAAGAAGACGCCGCAATCCTAGAGAAAGAAAACAATTTTCCTCGGATGATGTACAAGGAATTCTTTCTCTCGGAAACGAGTAGAAGCGGATTATCCCGGTACCTTCGCTAAAAGGGTCATATAAGCTGGCCAATTCAACATCCCGAACTAATCAGGCCCTTTGCCGGCATCAATGCCGTCCTCTATTCTCGGTATAAAAAAAAAACGCTAGAATGCTCTTTTTCCAAATTGTTTTAACATGAAAAGGCGAAATCTCTCCGCCCCTAAAAAAAAAAAAAAGGCTACCGTCAGACCTTGACGGACGCTATTGAAATTTATATGCGCCAACATTTTGAAGTATAAAACTTGTATGGAAGTGGAGATTCGATCCCGAGCGATGAAATGATGCAGTTCTAATATTTCAAATCACGTTCGCTCAAGTTTACGGAAGCGGGAAATAATTGAAGCGAGGAGGAAGTCCTCTTACGGGTCGTAACGAGGAAGAAATGATCAGTCGATAGAAACTTGCTTGTCAACGATGATTACTTTGAAGATTCGGAACTAGTAAAAGTAGGTTTAGAAACTGTAGTTGCCCTCAGTGTTTGCACTGCGAAAATACTTCAAAATAATTTACATAACATGGGATACATGTGCAGCATTCTCAGAAGTATCATTGTAATGTTCGTTCAAATCGTTACAAACAATAAAATTAACATTCATATTTATTCTTCTATTATTAGAATTGATTCTGTATATTATTTGAGTGTTTTCTCTAATATTGTATTAACGTTACATCTGTATAACATAAAACAAACTGTTGTACACTGAAATCCCAGTAAATCTTGTAATTTCATTAAGGGTGAGATTTATTTATAGTGGGCTACACCCAGTTTACTGATCTATGGAAGTTGTTTTACTTGACGCAATTACTATTATGGAGAATTAACTAATAAATCTAAATGCTTTTTTTATGTTTTAATCTAAAAGAGCGCACAAAATAAAGACAGAAATAGTGAAGGATAAGGATTTGAATAGATTAAATTGTATTCTGCTAAATATTGCGCAATAAATAAAGCTTGCCACAATAATACAGCACTTATGTCAAAAATAAATGGTAGAGAGATAAGGAAATTAAAGCAGTTGTTCAAAGATTATCTCTTTTTTATGTATCTTTTGGATAATCGACGCTACACTGAAAAACAGATATCTTTAAACCAACCAAATATATTATATTAAGCATATTTTCTTTGAAACAAACCCTTTGTTGTTTCAAATATATACAAAAAATATACACTATTGACTGAAACAAAATATTTGGTTAGAGGGTTTAATATATTCAAACAAATTATTTAGTTCAGTATGGTCTTAACACAATAATATAGTTCAACTCTGTAAAAATGTTGGTTTGGTTTAATTACTTCCACATTTTTGAGACAAGATCGGTGCTTTGTTAACTCAAACAAATTTGCAATGATTGCAAGCCTTTTACAGTAAGAAATTAACAAATTAATGTATTTAATAATTACTGTAATAATTAACAGGAATATTTAACAAAATTTTTTTTCTTCACGCAAGATTCCAACCTACATACTTTCGTTTACCGGACGAACGCTCTACCAATTAAGCTAGAGAGGAGCATACTGATTCGAGCGATAAATCGACGATATTAAGAAGGACGTCGGTCTGCCAAGATCTTGGACATATCTCAAAATTTACGACTTGCTGTTTTTGAAGCAAAAAAGATAATGTTGACTCTTTATTCCTTGATCCAACAGTCCAGCTTTACTGTACGCAAAATTCTATTGAAAATTGACTATTGCATTTGCGGCAAGCAAATTTGCATTATGCAATTTATGCTCCCTTTATGTCAATATTGTAGTAATATTTTATTAAAAAGTGAAATTTTGTGGTAAAATTTGATATTAAATTTGATTAAGGAATAAATGAGCTGCGGTAACAGATAAATAAGGTAAGTAACCTCAATTAAAAATTTAGTAAAGTGAAGCACAATATATATTTTACTTAAAACAAAAATATTGTTACTATAAACAATATATATTTCAAATAATCAAATAAATATAATTGTTTTAACAAAATGTTTTGTTCTTCTGTGTGTTATTTCTATTTGAATCAATAAAATTTATTGTTTGAATTAATCCATTTGATCAATTTTACAAAATTTTATTTGAACCAAACATATATATCTCATTATTTCAATGAAATAATTAGTTATTTTAAGTATTACATATATTTGACCCAATAAAACCTTTTTTTAAGCAAAATATTTTATTTGTTCAATTCTATTAAAAATATTGTTAAAAGAAACAAATTTTATTAACAAAATTATTTGCTTCGCCCAACAATATATTTGTTTACCCAAACTTAAACAAAGATTTTAGTCAATACAAAAAAATTTGGTTGAGTAAACTAAATGGGTTTTTCAGTGTAGTACTGGTAAACGGTTATTCTAGGGCGCTGCATCTAGCTTTAAGAAAATATTTGGCGTCCTGAAGAAAATAATCCATAAATCCATTTGTCGTTTCACAAGGTTCCTCTTGTTTAAGCAATGGAATATTCTACCTATACGTTGTTTAGACATACGTACGAGTTTTGACGTTTTTAAAAAGTCACGAATTTGATTCGAGAAAATCGTATGAAATCTGCTGATAATACAAAAGCTTTCGAATTATAACACCTATTCTACAAAATTGATGGTGTTTATCCAGATAGAAGACTAGATTATAACATTATGCTACCAAGATTTAACTTTGTGTCCTTACAGAAAAAACGGATTATGCAAAATATAAAATTTTTATTTGGCTTGTTAAATAATAATATAGATAGCTCCTGGCTTTTGAGTAAAATTTATTTTCTTGTTTCAAGGTTTGAAACCCGTTACCAATGTATGCTTTATGTACTAGAAATAGAACTAATGTTTTAGTTAAGTTTACGGTAGTCACTGTGTAGCAATTATAACGATATTTCGCATTTATGTGACACTTTCGGAAAAATAAGAGACGCTATTATTAACTTATAGCCTATTTGTTCAATTTACAGTTTTGTATTCGCTAAAATTAAGCTTTGATTATATAATTTTCCTGTACTTGAGCTTCCATCTGTAGGAAATATTATTATTATTAAGTAGTGATGTCTTTTATATATTTGTCATTTTGGCTGTCCACTCTTTGAATAAACGTTGACGACAAATCTCATTTATTCTATTTTAATGCCGTAAAAATTATGGCATAGTACAAATCAGATCATACATCATAGACATGAAAATAATGTTAGAAAAACAAAATCATACATGTCCAAAAAAGAACATGAGGAATGGATATGAATATAACCAATTAGCAAGTTTAATATGAAATGAAACTAGCGGCGAAAACGTTAGCAATGAATATGCATCACGCGCCCATCTTAATGCCGGAGCAAATATTATTAATTTAACCCATTGTTTCAAGAGTGCTGATAAATTCTCATAACTTTATTACTAGAATTCCCTTATTAAGCTTCTTTGTGGATAAAGCGAGACATTCCCTGAACCTATGACAATGGAAACCGTTCCCACAGAATTGATACGCGACATTACTTTAAAAAAGATTACCTCGAACTTATTGCAGCCACGCAGACGAGGCGAAATTAAAAGGGAGGAATCGCTGACAATAAAAGGAGGCTCAAAGGGGCTTTAATAACGCTCCATGTAGCGAATTCAAGCGCGATTGCCGCAATCTCTGCGGCTATCTGGGATGCCACGTGCAATTAGGACGAATAACCTCGGTCGGAGGACGAATAAAAATCCGCGTTTTCACAAAGATAACTTTGTTAGAGAAAGGAAACGAAATCTTAACAGATAATGAATAAAGTCAAGGAATAGTTCCTAGTTTTTTACTTAAAAAAAAACACACACAGTGTGCTGAAAGAAAAGAAATGTAATAAATAGCCACTTGCCAATGTAGAAGCAGTGCGCAACATAAAACACTTTTAAGTAAGCTGGGAATATATGGTATTAGGGGCAAAGTTGCGAAATTATTTATATTATACTTGAAGGACTACAAATAGTAAAATTAAGATTCCAAAATCCAACAGTGGGTTAGCCATAATTAAGTTACACTGGTTGTCCATTCAAAAAGATGTTTTTGAAGATTGGAGTTTACTTTATTTTCACCTTATATAATTGGCTAATAGTTCCAGATGCTCAGAAACAACACAGTGAAATTCTGACTGATTTGCTTCAGGTCTTGGGCAAGCACAAATTATCCATGAGTTGAGAAAAAATGCTGAACAAAGAAATGTTTCACCATTAAATTTAGAAAGCAATGGTCAGAATTTAATTGCCGTGACTCCATCAAACCCGGAAGTTCTAGGACGACCACTGTGGGGCTTTATCACTGACGAACTGCGTTAACCCTATAGATAAACCAGGCTATTATACCCAGAGATATGCAGACGATATTGCAACTCATAATGGGTAAAAAAAAAGGCAAGGAACATTCCAGAACTTATGCAGAAAGCTTTTAAAATAACGGAAGGAAAGCGGGGTGGCCTAAAACTACCAATTCTTCATAACGAAACGGTACAATTCAGTTGAAATGCTAATTTTATAGGAATGGTTCTTGACTCAAATTTAACGTGGAATCAACATCAACAACATAAACAGGTATTAATGTCAAAACGCAGAAACAATGGAAAAAACATGGGGATTGAAACCACGCAAGATGTACCAGTTATACACTGCAGTGGTAAGATCCATAACCTATGGTTGCCTGATTTGGTGGAGCAAGATTACGCAGGAGCAGGCTATTACTAAACTTGCAAAGATACAGAACCTGGCTTACCTGTGCATCACTGGAGCTGCAAAAAGGTCACCAACAGCTGCTATAGAAACCATGTTAAATATACTTCTGTTGGATATTTATATTAAAGGGGAAGCAAGAATGGAGGCATACATACTGAAAAGTTGTGGGAACTTAAGAACCCTGAATACATCTGGGCATGCCAGAGTAACACCCGAAATCGCAAACCGTATCTTTGAAATAGGAAGTGACATAATTACTCCTACACTTTTCCTGGGACTCGGATGAGCGGTAAGCCTAACGGAAACTAGGGATTCAAAATCAAAAATTGGTATGCAGATGGGTCAACAACAATTACAGAATCTTAAAGAATATATGGTATTTGGGCAATATATCACAACAAATTGAAATACTAACAATAGAAAAATGCGAAAACAAGCCAAGATTCAGATGTTTAATATCGGATAGGAAAGCCGCCCTAAGGACACTAACATTTTGTCAGATAACCTCGAAACTAGCTTGCAATTGTCGGGGCATACACAACAAAGTTACTTTGGCCTAGGCCGCGTCATAAGGGCATACTTGGCAACGAACTTGCAAACAAGCTAGCAAGAAAGGGTTCTGAAATAATATATACAAGACCAGAACCCACTCTAATTTATCTGGCCATATAAAAGAGATAGCTGTATTTAAATCATTTAAGAAATGCATTTGAAAACTGAATACTTTCGAGTTTATTTTACGGCTTAGAAGGATTGCTTTTAGTCAATAATTAGTTTTTTTTTAATCTTGGTCAGTAGCTTATTTCCTTCCTTAATCTCAAGCAGTAGTTAACTTTAATTTTTGTGATTAATTGCTTTTCTATTTATGCAGATGTTTGTTTCGAATCTATTTAAGTTACTTTTTTTCAATATTTGTTCATTTTATATGGAATATTTTCTTATTTTATTGTTTATATTATATTTTTATTTTATCACAAGTTATTTTTTTTCCTTGGCTCTGACTTGTTATACATTGTCCATACGATCAATAAACATTACTATCATTATTATTAAATAACCTTCACTCATCTTCTCTTACGTCCAGGTATAATGCCGGCAGACAAGCAGACAAACTACAATAAAATACATACATACACGTTTCTTATGCGAAAGCGTTTGACTAGAATTTATAGAGTGGTTTTTCAATTTTTTTGACACTTAACTTTTTCAATTGACATTCGAAAGTTACATATATAAAAACAAAACATATATAAAAAAATTCAGGACACAATTATAGAAAAGTTAACCAATTTCAATCAATTTAATTGCAGTGATAATTAGAAGGTGTGGAGAAAATCCAAAGAACTTCAAGTGAATTATGCAGCAAGGAGGACTACCCAGTGTAGGAAACTTAAAAAAAGGATACTATGACGGCGACAGAAGCCATAATAGAGGTGACGTAATTATTTTTTTAATGATATGAATAAATGGTTTTGAGATATCAAAGCAAGTATTATAAAAGTTATAGGAGATATGCAGAGACCATCAAAATATATGAAAGATTCCCTTTCAAATTGATTGATAGAAGTCATGAAAGCAATTTACTCAGTTTATGGGAGAGAAATACACGAACAGAAAGAAGTTCAGGACCAGCGAAATAGACAAAGCATTGAAGAAACTGGTCCCTTTAGTTGGGTGAAAAATTTAGATGATGGCAGTTTTTAAGATATTCATGGAGAAAATTAAAGGAGCATAAAGGAAGTGGACCATAGAAGAAACATAAGGACAACAAAGGAAAATGGAAAAGCAGAGAAATTTAAAAACAGAAAAAGACATTTTGTATGAAGTATGAATATCATACTTTTAATTTAACCTAATTATTTTTTAACTTGAAAGTATACCAATAAATTCGGTAAAGATGAGTTTTTTGAGGAATATAAGTAATGTAATAAAATGAGGGGTGAAGAATATTGATGTAAAAAAAAAAAACTGGGGTGTGCAAAGCTTCATTCATTCATTCATTCAATAAAGTTAGGGTTGGTACTTAATGTCCAGTCACTTGAGCTAGGTGCTCATTGTACCATCTCTATTAATTCTCTTATTTCCACTCGAGCAGCTTGGTGTTCTCTATAAAGCCCAGTATCTTGCCCAGTGGGAACTTGAAAACCTTAGAGAACTCCAAAAGATCTCTCCCGAAATATTTCTGCCTGAGTACCTTCAGTTCCTCACATGTGCAGATTACATGTAAACTCATTTCCTCCTGTAGTTCACATCTTCTACACCACGGTTCGCTTACCCGGCCTGTGTTGTATAGATGCTTTTTCAGGGGACAGTGTCCAGTTACCAACCCAGTAATGGTTTTGTGTGCAAGGCTTATTTGAAAGAAAATATACTTTAATGTGATGATTAAGATTAGGTTTAAAGCATTACTGGTAGAGACCAAAGAAAAAAAGAACTTGGAGGTCTGGTGTCAGGAATGAATAGTGGAAAATTGTAAAAAAAGTATTAGCGAAGGGTGGGTGGTAACTTTATGATTTTTTGAGGTAAGAACTTGTGATTAGTATTGCGCCGTCTTTAGTTTGCCAAACGGTATGTAGATGGTAGTAAAATACCAGCAAAGACTGCCTCCTAATAATAAAAATATCCAAATTAATAATGTGGCGTTTACTTGCAATAAAAGCCTTACAAATATGGCCATTTAAATAATAAACATGTAACAGATCCCTAAAATATGGATATTAACATAGGGCACACGCGATGACGTAATCATATTATTTGAACTGAAACAGCATATAACAAATTATCTAATAATCGCTTCAGCGAACTGGTATGAATTCACGGGCGCCATTTTCGTTTCGGCACTTCGCAGCAAATTTAATTTAGTTATTGTACGAGGAGTCCCATCGTCCCAGCCGTAATCTAATTTGTTGTATTCCTCTCTCTGTAAAATATTAAAAATTCCAACATACGCCACTTTCGGCTGGAATTTTATGTATGCATGTTACTCGGTGGGGTTACGGTGCGTACAATCAACTCAAATGGAAAGTAGATAAGTAGAAGAGGGAAAACGTAATCTTGCCTCGTAGAAATCCCGAGAGAGCTCAACAAAAATTTCATGTATTTTCCTTTTGAGTTTCAGTATCAAATATAAGCATACATGAAAGCAGAAACAGTTTGGGCACGGTTGATGTTTAAATATGTATGTGTTTGTTATGGTAAAAATATGCATGAATCCGAATCTGGTTTAATCTGAAATCTTTTTTTTTATAAATACAATTTGGTAATGAAATTTTCGAAGCAAACCAACAAGGCACAGAAAAAGTTGTGCGTGTAATGCAATCTAAATATTAAAAATATATATACTATTGGTTACTACATTATATACTCTTCATATTTTTATATGGTTAAGCTTTATTAATATTTACTGATTCAATGAATTGCTTCTATAATTAAAGTATCCTTAATACTGCGAATTAAACTGTTTGTTGATTTTGTTAAACCGTAATCAAGGTTTTATAAAATACGCCACAGATTGTTTTTATGAACACCTTAGATATATTGTAACGTAAAAAAACTAAATAAGTCTTAGTTTCAATATAAGCTGTCAGTTAAAGCTACTTTTCACTAATAAATTCATCTATTAACCATGATATTTATATAATTTAATTACAAAATAGATAGTTTCAAATAAAACACATTAGAGTAGGTAATGACATAGATTATATGTTGCGAAATTTATATATATGCTAAATGTAGAATAAGAAAAAAACACATTTTTAAATTAAAAACAAACTTATTACCCATTCAAGCATTTTCAACGCCTTCAATAATAATAGAATTCCCACTAACAAACAGATGACTTGGAAAACCATTGTGAGCTGGAAACAAAGACGCCGAGATAACGAATTTTACGATAACAGTGCTATTTTCAGCAAGATGCTCTGAAGGAAACAGAATTATACAATCAAAAGAAGTTTGTATCTAGCCAACCCCGAACAAAAACTTCAATTTCCTCCCAAACGAAAAGATTTATCCATTCGGAGTCAATAAATCTAAAAAAAAAAAATCCGGAAAAAGTTATTTCTCTAAAAAGTTAGGAACGTTCTCATCCAGAAGAAATGCTTATGTGTAGAAGCGAACGAAACAATGTACTAGAAATCACTCAAACAAGAAGACTTTGCCAACTATCAAAGTTTACGAAAACATTTAATCAATAGGGAGATAAACGATAAAAAATTATTGAACTGTGTATACAGGTTTGGTTAATACTTCATACTGCCACGAATCGGCCTTCAAGAGTGAGTATAGCGCTAAAATATACAATGGTAGTGATTGTAATAAGGAGACTCTGTACAGGTGACGTGACATTTGGTGGAGGCGCCGGGTATGAAACAGACAAGGAAAGGTTTTTCAAGTAAGCAAGTGATCCTTGTTATACCTGCTTCATAGATGCTTCCAATTGATTACCACATCCGCTAGTGCTTGCAATAACCCCAGGAAGCATTTAGTAGTTTTAAATTGGTTTAAATTTACGAACATTACCAGCTACTACATAATTCTCAATACTACTAAACTTCTTTTACTAGAAAGAACACAAAAAAACCATTAAAAACGCCCACGAAAACTTAAATTTATACTTTAAAGCATGTCTTATAAAACTAGTTTTCTTAATATACCATTATTAGCATCTGTCAAGTTAGTAGGTGACCTTTGTCATAACTACATCAAACCTAGTGTCAAATTCTTACCAATTAGTTTTGTCGTACTAATGCGCTGTTCTGAAATGTATATCAATGTCAGTAACTCTTCATATAAAAAAAAATCATAGCCTCCCCGAATATTCTGCCAAATTTACAAGTCAGGCAGAAGAATATAACGCCACTAACTAACGATTACCAATATTGTACAATAGTTCACAGAACCAGCGAGTTTTATATTTGTTTGCGTCTATATCAGTGTGTGTGATAAATACATAGCTAGGTGTGAGAAAATAATGGTACTTCATTCCCTTAGTGACAGTTACAAATGTGGTTGTGACTCGCAATTAGAATCCTAGACTTAGAACAATAACGAACTTTTACCACTGTAGTTATTGCTGTAGATACATGTTCTTTAAAAAATGGAAATGTTGTTTTTATGATATAATATGATATAAATGGATGGGCTTTGATCATAATGCAGAGTATAGTTAGGATCGCTTCATGTATCTCTATTAATTTAAATTTAGATTGCGACTCTAAAGGCTTATAGAAGTGTGTTTAATTTTAACCTACGAAGGGTGTTTTTTTTTTAAATTTGTGGAATAGAGTATAAATAGAAATTTATTTCTAAATTAACTTCTTTTTTATTTTTAAATGTAGTCTCCTCGAACATTTATTACGTCTTTATATTTTTTGCGCGAATCTTCTGAAAAATAAAAAAAGAGTATTGAAAAACTAATGTATTACTCAATCAAATGTAATAATAAATATCGGCTTACTAGTTTCGGCTAAACAGTCATCCTTAGACAAATATTAAATTCAGTAGGCAAAAATAATACAATTTAAACGATAGAAAAGGTCAAACATGTTGGAATTGCGTAAAAGTTATTTAAAATCTACAAAACAAAATGATACCGGAAGAAGTTCAAAACAGTGCAAGAGTCTGATCTTTCTATTCTCCAGCGCTGTTTTCAGCTTGTTCTGTTATCATTTTGTGTTGTTTTAGACTTTAATTAACTTCTACTTAGTTTTAACATGTTTGATCTTTTCCGTCATCTAAATTATTTTGTTTTTGCCTGAATTTAACACGGTTCTAAGGATAACTGTTTAGCCAAAACTAGTAAGCCAATGCTTTTTATTACATTTGACTAATTTAAACCGTTTCATACACGCAGTCCCAGAAACTGAACCCCTTTTGTTGTGATTAATATTTGCTGGATCTTTTCTTGATTTAAATGTAGCTTGTAACTTGAAAACCATTCCTATGCCTCCATAGCCTTTCTCTGCGTCATTGTAAGCAGTATTTCCTGGTTCATAAGTATAGAAGATACTTTTAAGATCCAGCTCCGCGGTCGAGTTAGTTTTTCCGGGCATTTTAAGAATATCACTTGTACGGATTTCTACCGAGAATTGCACAAAAATAATAATTTGTTGAAATTTTCTCCAATTCTATTCAGGGAAAATAGAAGTCAATAAATAGTGAACTTCTACTCTTCTATAGTACCAACCTATGACGTTCTAATATGATAATATCCGATACCAAACGTAATTAAATTGAACACACAAAAATATGTTCAAACAGCACACCTCTTCCTCCATATAACCATAATTAAGGGCCCATATTTGGGAATATATCACAAATAAACATAAATCGAGAATTCACTTTGAAGCCCGCCCTTTGAATCGGATTTATGTGCCGCCTATATCATCAAGAAAGGCTCCATAGTAATATCGGTAAATAAATTAATTAATACCGAAGGTCGAAACCGCACAGAAAACTACATCAATTATGAACAGAATACAGATGAAGCATTGTGCTGGCGCGATTTTCAGAGGACAAATTGACTTTGGCGAAGTTATCGAAACGCCGAAATTCCCTAAATAATTTATTCCAGATTTCGGAACCATCTGAAGCAGTCGGTAAACTTCCAAACAAACAAAAAGGGAAAATTTCGCTAATTTGCTTATTAAGTACTCAAACCGGGAAGTTTATACCGAGGATATATTTTTCTTGTGATTGCGAAATATAATTCGAATAATATTTCTGGTTTTATTTTCGCCTTCGGCGTTGATGAACATTGCAAAATATCTTATCGGATTTAGAAGTTTATAAAAAAATAAAAAATTAACAGAATTAGATTGGGCAATAAAAAATAACTTAATTATTTTTTCTTCTCCACCGACGGATTTAATTTCTCACGTAAAGCCTTGGATAGATAATTACCTCAAACGTAAAAGTTAAACCGCTCTGCTACATCGTAAAACGAGGAGAGAAAACGGGCGGCTCCGGATATAAAACCCTCTTTAATGGATAAATTACACAACAGAGGTGGCATAAAAGAGAGGAAAAAAAGAGTATGTAATGTATTTTTCGAATACCCTTACGAGAAATTATTAGATACAAACTCGTAAAATTATATTCGCCATATTTCTGTATCGTAACAACGTCAGTGAAGCGGAATCGTAGGCGGTAATGCATAAAACAAAAGATTATATCGAACGAGCCTTATCTCCCGGGATTACTTATATAGACTTAGGGACTAACTTTGTAAACAGATACAAGGGAAAAAAGAGCTTTATTCAAGCAACAAAATATATTTTGTCAGAGGCATTTACTTCAAACAAATACCAATTCGTATAGCCTAACGTATTCATTCATCTGCCTATACATTGATATTTTGTTAGCAAAGATTCGTTGAGCCAAACAAATATTTATTAAATTTCTAATCATATAAAGTATTAATAAATAATCCATTCACTGGTGCCGTTAGTCTTCGATAAAATTGAGATTCGAATATCTGGATGTCCGATCTTAGGACCCGAATCCACTATCCGATTCTCAGATTCGCAATTAGTGCATGTATTAAATATGTATACATTCATAGTTTCAGATCATATGTTTACATTCTAATGAAGCTAAATTTCATAATATTCTGCTTCAAAATAAAATAGAAATGTCATATTCCCAAGGTTTATTTTATTAATAAGAAACGGATTCGAACAAAAATGAGTAGCGAAGGATTAGGTCATCTCGCCGTTCGCGCTCCTAACTTCTAACGGGTAGCATCGCAGTGGCTCGTATTGGAGAGGTTCGTTTCGATCGAAATTTCGGCGAATTTTCTCGTTTCTCGGAAAGTCTTTCACGAATTCTCGATACTTGTGGTCTGGTTCGACCGACTCGACCCACCTCTTCACCATTTTATGAACCCCCAAGTCGTAGCGCCTTCAGATGCTTTAGCGTAGAAATTTGTTTTGACCGATTTACACGCGCTAAACGGAGTACGCTGCTGTAGTGTTAGAAAAAGAGGGACGCATCAAACTTTATATAATGTAAAGTACCAAGATCTATTCGCGTTCATTAATATCTGTTTTAAACAATCTTTATCATTATAGTGTTATTAATTATTTATACTCATAAACGAGTCTCAATATTCTTAGAATATTTTCAAGTATATATACAAAACATATGTTTTTTTTAGATAAAATACTAATTCTTTATAGCGCTTTTAAGTCTAAAATAAAAATAATTAGAGTAATTACTTTTATAATTATTACGTTTGATTACAAAAGAGAATCAAATTTAAAACAATGGTATTTTTGTATATACCCAAATATTCAGAGAAAAATATTATATATTGCTTTTAGAGTATTTAATTTATGCTCATTCAAATATGGCAATTTATTTTGCATTGTACATGTATTAACTCCTTTTTACCTTTTTGTTTCGCCTTTATTACTTTTTATTCAAATTAGTTTATTTTTTATTAGGGATATTGGTCAAATTAAATTAAATATTTTTTAGTGAAGCATTTTAGTTTCCTTTCTTGCAAACATCTTTTACCATTTGCATTTGTACTAATACAAATATACTAATAATGCAAGTGTTACAGTGAAATAAATATAATAAATATAAATAGGAAAACTGATTTACTGTAACAAATTTCTGGGAGAAATTTTTTCAAAGAAAAATTAATCCCAGCATTAAATTTAAACACGAAAATTGAGGTATAAAGTCATCGCGTCAAATTTACAGTAATAATCTAACAAATTATAAAGAACATAGGACATAAAGACGAAGAAACATATACAGTGTGTGTCCTAAAAGAACTTGCTCTAATAGTTCATAAATAAGATCAAGAATTTGAAAAAGTGTACTCTGAATTAATCGCGACCGAACAAAACCACACTGAATAGGTAATAAAATATTAAATCTATTTATATGTTAAATAAGCGAACAAACTATTCTTGAGAAGTATGACAAAATTGATATGACTAATTCAAAACCAATTACAGTTCAACTTGTGTATAACGTCAATGGTTATAGCGGCAACTAGAGTATAGTCTCATAGTCGTCTTGGCCCCTGTAATTACCTATAGTAGACAATGTGAAAAACAATTGTATATATTTTGGTGAACCTCTGACCTAAATTTCGATTTTTGTACGAATCACCAAGGCAGTGGGAGTGTCTATCTTATTCATTAAATTACAGTTTATCGAAATTCCCCTTTCTTGAGAACAGCATCACTCAGTTGTAACGTCAAAAAACTTTCGATCCCGATGATGACACTATAACCGAGGTTTTACAGCATCTGCCCCCCGTTTTATAAACCAGCACCGCTTTTGCAGCAAGAATGTCAGGTAACATGTTATCAGAAAAACATTGCTAATGTAGAAGTTAAATATTCAGCAACATGCCCCAGTATATCACAAAAAAAAAATACCATCCATTCCTTGATAAAAGAAAATCACATTGAAACTTTACTCCAGAGAGTTTGGAGTGCTGAGTGGAATTCCATACGGTTCTGTACTTAGACCACGGCTATTTATAGCGTACACAAGCGACTTATATACTCTAAAAGTAAAGACAAATATTACTGTGTTCACAGATGACATGACGAGTTTTACATACAAGAATCAACAACCCCAAAATAAATTATTAAATAAACAGTACTAAAATCAGAGAAGTTACAGAATAAAAAGATGTAATGATGGGATTCTGTGTATATTTGTAGTGCCTGCAAAGTGATCTGTAAGTTTGTAGGTATCTATAATACATGTTTACAGGCGTTACAGATATGCATAGAATCCTACTATTGGTGTAATAACTTCGAACAACTCAAAGTGGGATGTACATCTATCTAGCATATTAGAAAGTACTAACACTTTTATATATTTTTTTTAAAGAACATTTAATGACAGAGTTATCTATGCAATTAATAAAATCTGCAAAACTTATATACCTACAGCCTAAATTCGAATATTGTCAAAGCGCGTTAAGCTCTTATTTCTTTAAAAATGTGGAGCTGATTGGAAAAGCTCAGCGGAATGTCGCCAAACAGCCAGCTGAGTTAATAGATTTATCCTATGTTGATGAACTTCAATGAATAAATTTAACAACTTTGAAATCTGGACGAAAAAGAAGAGATTTAATGGTAATATACCATATACTATCAGGATATTCTTCAGATCTACAACTAAATTTGCTTACGAAAAACGCTTATCAGGACCTTAGAAGTCACCCTGTAAAATTAGGAGAAGAAACCGATTCTGGATTAAATGTTTCCTCAAAAACAGAGTTTTGTACCATTGGGACGCGCTTCAAGAAACACTAACTCCAGTACCATCGAGAAACGCTTTTAGAAGTAGATTAGATTAAGATCTATAGAAAACTTTAAATTAAACTACAGTATCTATGACTTCTTATCTGCTGCAGACAACATATTGATTGTGAAAATTTGTGATAACCATTAAAGTTTCCAAAATCAAGCTTTAGGCAGTGACCAGATATTGTAATATACAGCAGTAATGTACTATATAAGACAAAAGTCTTGCATCAGATTTAGAGAGGAATATAAAAAAGGAGAGAACTGTATATAATAGCACGTGTGATCTAAACGGTTTTGATTATAATAAAATAGCGAATAAAATGAAAATATTGTCGTAGAATGGCTCGCACGAAATGCATATTCATCCTTATTTGAGTGTCGTTTTCTGAGAATGTATTCTAAAATAATTTTAACATTATTATTTTCATTCTAGTAATATATTTTATGAGTTTGTATTTCACTAAATATATAAATTAATTAAGTAAATAGATTTTTGTTACATTTAATAAATGATGTGATATAACGCCTGTAATACAAAAACAAAATGTAAATAGCATCGTACCTAATTTATTCATTTACGGGTCTTAACAGATACTTAATTTTATGCTACAATTTATTTTATAATTGATATTGTCTTGTAAATCCTAGAGATAAGCTTAAACAGATACAATTATCTGTTAAATATTATCCCTAGTTGCTATAAAGGAAAATTAAAGAAACGTGATATGTGCATAAAAGAAATAGTTGGTACTTTAATTTTGTAGCCATGATTGTGTAATTAACTTGAACTGAAATTTCAACTTGAGATAATTAAAACTAATTTATATCGCAAAATGTTTCAACTTGAAGATGTCAATATGAACAAGGAAATACTCATATTACAATAATAATATTATTATAAACAATTGAAAGAAGATTGAATTAAAGTCGAAACGTCTTGAGGTCTAAATTGATTTTAATTTTTTCAACCCAAAATTCCAATTTTAAACTATTAATAATTTTTTAAAAGAAATACTACAGAAAAATATATTTATTAAGAAATAACAGTAAATTTTAATAATATTATCCAATATGAAACGCAAGATATATTATTGGAAAGCAACCAATAACCAAGAACTTTAAAACTCGAATACATATTCTCTGAAAACACACTTCTGCGCTTAATGCTAAATAAATAAGAATATGTGTAGATATCTAAATGTCTATTCAGCTGTCTATTCAATAGGCAAAAAAGCCTCGTTACTTCATTTGCCATTTTCTTATTGCCAAAAGGCACGCGTCGCTGTCCAGACCACACGTGCTTATTATATTACGCCCGCACAGTTCATAGATGGTCTACGTCTATACCTTTCTTTCTTTATTTATACCCCTCTCTAAATCTGATGCAAGACTTTTGTCTTATAAAATACATACCCATAAGAGCATAAGCAGCTAATATATATAACTCTCATCAGCTTTGCCACTCATACTGCTATGATAATAAAAATAATAATAATAATAATAAATAATAATAATAATAATAATAATAATAATAAATAATAATAATAGAGTTCACTTTGGTACTTACATACCTTCAAAATCAATTTGGTTTTATTTTTACTTTTTTCAGAGTTCACCTACTAGAAAGTTAATTTAATTAACGAATTAAATGATTTCCTATTTTTGTAAATTCAGATAAATTGTGGAATACATGGATGATGAAAATATAAAGATGTGAAAAGAATTATAATGCTGCATTGTGTAAGAGAGCATTATATGTATACTTATTGATTTTTCGCGCTCAAAAATATGACATCTGACTTTGTTGTTGTTCCAACGCACTCTCGTCAGTGGTAATTCCGCCCCGAGATAATAAACACAGGGGCGCACAGAGGCACAACAACGATCCCAGTTGTCCTCCTAGTTCGTGACCTTCGGAACTGCTCTTCATCTACTACACTGGGACTTTAGGCCGATGACGTCGTTGCACGTGCATCGTCGTATGTACGTGTGCGTGTATAGGGGTCGCTGCGTTTTCTTTTTTTTCTTTAGATATTTCGAGAAAGCGCCACGTTGCGTCGCCACGATCGCCAACTCGACGTACCGACCCGGAGGCAGGGATCCGGACGAGTCGTAGGTCCGGACGCTCCTGCAGCCGTACTGGTCGGCAGTCTCCTGGCCAGATTAGTACGTTAAGCTCCCGTTCGCAGCGCCACTTCACAGAAATGCGACTGGAACGGGAAACAACAACCGGAACCGCGTAAAGGGGGTTGCCTGTATGGGAGCCATTACGTGGAGATACGCGTTTGTCTGTCCGGCCGCATGCAGTTCCGCTTTATTTGCATTCAATTATAAATAATCTCTCTATTATACGATATAGGTAGTGTAGGTAGTAGCACAATAGTCGCGTAATATACGCAAATGGGCGAATAAAATAAATTCCGTGCCGGCTGGATCGTGGCAGGTTATTATATTACAAGCTCAGATATACAAACGTGCACCGTAGGTATGTAAACATTTCGAGGAATCTGAACAGAAGTTTTTTAATTTATAATGCAACATGTTTATCACATAAAATGTAGATCCTTTCATACGTAACGAGAGAAAACAAAACCTGAATTTGTGAGATACATAATTTCTAAATAAAAATAAATTTTAACTATCATTTTATACTACCATTTTAATAGTTTTTTTAATATGTTTGACATATTTTAATTTAGTATTTTTCTGAATTAACATTTATAAAGTGTATCTTTAGTTTTGTTATTTAATTGAATTAAAACAACATTTTATGGATTAGGCAACTTAAAATGGCCGTAAGAGACAGAAATAGACTGCGTTAAAGATAGTTAGAAATACATAGATTAAATTTTGAATGACTAGTTTACATGTCCATGCTTTTCCGATCATTTTTGTGGCGTCTCTCATCCGTCTCAAGACCACACTTGTTTGATGGCTTTAGCAACATTGTCCCTTTCAGATATCGTCTTTTAGTGGAGAGGATGTTGGTTCCGCCATGGGGTCCTTTAAGAAATAAACTTACTCCTGCACCGAATAGGGTTCCAGGATTTTTTCTAATAAATCGGCGCGTTGTTTTATTTAATCCTTTACATCATATAGTCAACTTCATTTTGAAAGCGCCTGTCTTTCCTTCTACTTGGAAGATAGCTAGAGTGTGCCCGGTTTTTAAGGGTGACAGCAATATCGGATATAGCTAACTACAGAACTATCTTCCCGCTTTCCAATCTCAGCAAAATCTTTGAATCTATACTAGACAAATATCAGATACAAATCATAGAGACAAATTTTAAGAAATTATGTTCGAGAGTTGAAAAATAAGAACAACACTAGAATAGAAGAAATACCGTTAAAGATTAAATATAGCAAGGTCGAGTTTATTTTTTTCTTTTATTTATATCAATTGTAAGTCTAAAGTGAACTTTACACCAAAGATTATTGATCTACGGTTTAAACCACGATTGTAATAATGGTCCTAACTAGAATAATACCGACACAAAAAAATTAATGTACACAAATTTAGAAGCAATTTTAAACTAAAAAATACGTCAAATTCTTATCGGGAATACTTATCCACCTAAATATAAATACGAACGTATTTCCCTCAGAATTACATATATTTAGTTTTTAAACTGCACGTACATACATGGGTCACTTGTTTACATTCCTCCACCTAACTAACGCAAAATTATTCAGGTATTTTTCTGATTTCATATCGACGAAAACATAACACAACACAGAGCACATGAGTTATTTAAGCAAAGATTATCCTGTAAAATGTAATGGATATTCTGAGCATAAGCGGACGTATTTCTTACTAAGAACGGGAAACACAATTTTTGCTTCCATCGTTTGTTTACCTAAGCAAGTGGCTTGTTTTTTTTTTTTAAACACTATTATGATGCATTTTTCAGGGATAACTCCCTTATTATATTTATTAGTTCATTTTCATAATTTTACTCTAAGAAAGTTATGAAAGTCATTCATTTTGATTTGAAATACTATAGTTATTAATTGCGATGTCATCCTAGAATAATACTACACTTATTACTATAATTAAGAAATATTAAATATTCTTGAACCCATTTTTTATTGCGGGGAAGTGCCTAAACCAAAGCCCATATGCGACGGCCCTCTACATGTGTTTCTACTTTCTCTAGTGGATTTTTGTCATACATCTGACTCACACGCTTGCCTACCGTGATAGTGAAGGACCCTTCCCTCGCAGATACCCAAGACTATTGATTGCCAATACCTACCGCGAAAATTGTCTTTTTGCATGTCCTGTATGTCTTCACGAAATGTCAGTGTATGCTATCTACATACCTCAAACTATGCAAACAGCTATCTTAAGTAATAATTCATTTCTATGGTTCACAATTCTAAAACTAACTACTGAGTTGCAACAAAAACGCGATTATTTTTTTAAATTACTTATAATTAGCAAAACAGCCAAAATAATAATCTATTTTTACGTTTCCTAACGACAAAAGTGCAAATATCAACACATTTAAGTTTGATATTTAATAGCGTTAAATTGACTTTTATCCAGTATTTTAAATAAATTTCACTTGTACAGGTTGCGCCAGAAAGCAGAGTAGAATTTGGCATGTAAATAACTTGTTTGCTAACGGTTATTTTTCTTTACTTACAGGTGCACATCATAACTGATTCTTTGGATATTGGGCATGATGAATTACACCAAGGAAGAACGACTAAAAATAGTCGAATTTTATTTTCAAAATAACAGGTCTATTATTTTAACGCAAAGAGCTTATGGCAACCATTTCCACGTTAGACAAGGACCCTCAACGACGATGATCGAAAACTAATGGCATGCTTATAGGAAAAGGGTTCTGTGATCAACCTTCCACCTACTGGCAGACCACGTTCGGCGCGCTCTGAAGAGAACATTGAAAGAGATAGAGCCAGTGTGGAAGAAGAACCTGGAACATCAACGGGAACACGTTTTAGGGAATTGGGAATGTCTCGAACATCCTTAAGAAGAATTTTAAAAAATGAAGTAAACATGTTTCCATACAGCACGAACTAAAACCTGTGAACCATGAACTGCGTCGAAATTATGCGATTCGCATCCAAGAATTAGCCAGAGAAAACAAAGAATTTTGTAATCAACTTATCATGAGTGACGAAGCTCATTTTCAGCTAAATGGTTTCATCAATAAACAGAACTGTCGATTCTGAGGTACGCCAAATCCAATGAGAATTCATCAGCGCCAACTGCACCCTCTGAAATGCACGGTTTGGTGTGGGGTGACCTCGCAGGAAGTTATCGGTTCTTACTTCTTCGAAATTAGTAACGGTAACAGTGTAACAATTACTGGTGAGAGATATCGGGATATGATTGATAATTTTTTCCCCCCGAAATGTGGTTTCAGCAGGATGGGGCAACCCCGCATACATCCACAATGAACCTCCTGAGGCAACTGTTCGGTGAGCGGATAATTTCAAGGAATTGCCATGTTAATTGGCCGGCACGTTCTCCCGACCATACGGCTCCTGATTACTTCCTGTGGGGATATCTTAAGGAACGTGTGCACGTGAACAAACCGCATACACTGAGCATGACTCAACGACAATCCGGGCCAAAATTCGAGCATTAACTTCACACACCTTAATCATTATTATGAACAATGCAGTCGAAAGAGCACGACTTTGCGAGGCCGCAAATGGAAGTCATTTAAACGATATTGTTTTCCATACATAATCTTCATATGTTAAACATTGACTGTATGGAGTATCAATGATATTGATTTACAACTAACAAAGTTATTTAAATGTTAAATCCTACTCTGCCTTCTGGCCCACCGTGTACAACTAGTATTTACACGGTTGATCTTTTTTAAATAGAAACAAAGTTTTAATTACGCATCATTTCAAAAATACTTGCTCCGAAAGTTAAAAAAAAAAAGTACATCATTATTCTACCTGTAATAAAATAGATAAGTAACAGAAAATAGAATAGCTCATCTGGCTAACATGATCATTACACTGGTATTGAAAGATTTACACTATGTTAGTAATGTATTTTGATAAAATGGATAGAGACTTGTACCAATATCAATACTGATACAAATCCCTGTTTTAGGGTAATATAACACAATCTTCTCTATTTTTAAATCTCTGAATTTGGTTGATACTTAAGCAATTTTGTCAATTCTAACATAATTAGCAGAGCTAGAACTAAACATTAGCATCAGTTTCTGTATTTTCTGTACAACATAGAGCTTCCCTTGTCTAGTAATAAACAAATTCTATCCTAAACTACCTAGTAAATATTACTCCTTTTTATATAGAAATATATTTATATTTTACAGAAATAATTATATTATTAATTAATATTAATTATAAAACAAGAATTTACACCATCAAAAATAAATAACTGGAAGAATTTTTCTTAATAAATAATAAAATAATATTTAAAATTTAAACATATAAATTTTGAGAGTATATGGGAATTTTAAGTATCGCATTGAAAAAAATTTAATATCCAAACTGAAGCAAAATCTCGGAATTTGATTAATATTCAAACAAATTTGTTCAAGCAAATTCATAACTAGCAGAGCTAAAACTAATCATTAGTTTCAATGTCAGTTGTTTTCAATGTAACATTATTAATGTAATAACTTCCTCTGTGTAATAATAAATAATTTTTATTCTAAACATTACTTTTATTTAAAAGTCACAGAAATAGTATATTTGAGATGAATTAAACAAATAATTGAATATAAAACGAATTTATCCCATCAGAAATAAATAAATGGAAAAAAATAGAAACGCTGTTAAGCTGGTATGTACACAGTAAGAGTGTTCGATGCCATTAACATAGACAGGAAAATAAAGCTTCTGCGACCACGAAGCTTTTCCGAAACCTCTGTCCTATATTAAAATTTATATCTGGAACTCTTTTTTTTCCTACAATATTAAATGCTTTCATACGTAACGATAATGGACCACCTGCACATATGATAAATGGTTTAGTAAAATTAAAATTTGTGACGTTACCATCCACAAACAAAACTTATAATATATGGTTTATGTCTGGCCAGGCAAAAGAGTGCTTTATCATTGTTAGCTGATGATGGTTCGTTTGCGAATCCGATTTTATGTTTTTGAAACAAAACTTTCAGACGAATTTAATCCGATTGCATTAGAAATCTTTCGAACTAAAAACAAATGGAAAAAGTGCTAAAAAGTGTTTTGAAGGTTTGCTTATTTTTTTATCACCGTATTTCGGCGTTTTAAAACGCGTAATAATAACTCTTAGTAAGCGGATTACATAAAAATGTGAAGCGGTCTTAAGCGGATAACATCCATTTGCGTTTCCTCAACACGTATGTGGAATGAGAATTATGGTGGATGCGCCAGCTGTATACAGTTGTTGCTCCTCTTTATATTTACATTCACCATTCTAATACCGTAACCACAACTTAAAGATAAGCCAGCATGGAAATCGAACAAGTGCTTTACGCAACGACGAGGGACTACGTTCAAACGGTTGAGTACTAGTAAAACCACAAAGACCCACATTAACGGTTCCTAGTGGTGTACTCATTCGCAGATACATTCATCCTCCTTTCTAGGGAAAACTTTAATATTAACCTAAAGTAAGTAATACCTTCACACAATGGAGATATCAAATGAGCTCTTTATAACGTATTATTCAACATTAATTTCACAAGCGCCATGCGCTTTGCGCGCGGAAATATAGGAGACACGTGATCCTCCCCTGGTGACGCAAGAAAAGTACGCAACCGGCAGTAAATTTCGCGTGGGAACAGTCTCATGTGCTTAGGCCCCGATATATTATTAAAGCTGTCGCCGGAGTTTAATCTGTAATTTATACAAACATTTCCGTGCATTAAATGCTTAAATATTAGGGTTGTGTAGTATCTCATGCGCGTCCTGAACTTTAATAATTGATTTATTGCCACGAGTGAGAGTAAATTAAAGTTCTCGTTTTATAATGGGCACACACCTCTGATAATATCTGGGGTTAAATTGCGAACGGGCTGCGAGAAGGTTAAAATAAATCCGGTGTTTGCTGGATTTTTGAATTATCAAACAAGCGATCTCCAATACGATGACAAATGGTAATGCAACTAAAAATATTTTATTCTCTGGACTCCAGCAAAAACATTGAATCAAAGATAATCAATTCAATCTCTACACCTTGTCATTGCCAATTATAAATAAATGTAAACAATACTTGACGTAAACGTCGAAATTTTGAGGAATTTCATCACGAATGTAAGTCTAGCTTTCTTAAGTTCGCTTTTTTTGTAAATTCGTTTTATTGCTGGATTCGATTAATGGCGCATCTTATGCATATCTGTAGCGACTGGAAGATTATCTGTAAGTCAGGAAGCATTTATTGCAAGTTGCAAGTGTCTATTTAATAATAATAATAATAATAATAATAATAAATATTTTGATTCTATTTTGATTTTTTCGGATAGTTTTTAATAACATAAATTACATGAACAAATCATTTGCCAAAATTGTCAAACAGACAAACTGCGGAAAGTAATCATTCAGGATGCTGCTTTAAAAATGATTGGTCAAATTATGGAAAATTATTTTTAATAAGAATAGAAACAAATCGTTTTAAAAGAGAAATTACAAACGAAGTATCATTTTGGAAATTGGAAATAGAAAATTAGAGAAGTGGATTGACATTTTCTTAAGGGGAGGTTTACATATATTTGACTGGAAAAATCGATTTTTGGTTTTTTACATTTTTTGAAAGCTCCAAATATCTAAAATACATGGTTAAAGCGGTTTTGTAATATTCGCATTATTTAAGCCACTACGGCTTATTAAAAGAGCGGGTGTACCGAACACAAACGGAGCATATTAGATGCAATACCATATTCGACTCGGGGCTACTTGGGTCGAAATACCATACTTATTGTTTGTTAGTATATGTATAGTTGTCTTTAATGATTATAAATGTCACTACAGTCGGGGTCACAAATAAACGACAGAGTAGCTATTTATATTACAATAATACGAAACAATTAGATCCGCAATAAAACGCAGATTTGAAGAAACTAATCTAACAATATTTCTTTTACATAAAACACATTTTCCCACGGTTTAGAAAAGCAAGTCAAAACTGTGCCAATTGGAAACTAGAGCAAGATACGGCGGAATATGATGGCAAAGGTAACCGCACTACGGATCATCAGAGTAGCACAGGAAAAATAGAAGTCGATGCGATGCCATAAAAGAAATTTTCGCACGCTTTCGTATAGGCGACTGAGACAAGACAACTTTTTAAGCAATTTGTGATTTTTAGCCGTACGAAGATGTTACTGTCCATAAGAAAGAAGAAAGACAATGCGTTGGAGATGTACAAAAAAGAATGAGTGGACTTTGAGGAAAGGGCGCTGGTGAACTGACTCACAAAGTTATTGATAATTTAACAGTAGAAGAGTAGCGTACTATGGACTGGCAATTAGACAACATCCAGATTCTGCATAAAAAATGAAGGCAGTAATTTGGGCTACATTTCATTATAAATGTTCAACCGACGCGGATCCACGACATATTTATTATCCAAAAGGTGTAGACAGCCTGTGTAAGTGGTGCGTTGCAAAAGCCAAGGTTGAGCTTGCTTCATTCAAACATGACCCACTTTTGCAAAAGTCAATATGCTATTAGGCCGATTTATGAAGTTTTTTCTACAGTAATTTATTGCAAAGATGCATTGGAAAAAATTGTCAAAAACTGAAACGACTCGTTTAATTCATGTGTGCAGAAACTAGCTCCAAAAGATTTACACTGCGAGTTACAAACAAGTCAATTTGCTACCTACATTGCCGCAAATTTATTCAATGAAGGTTACTTTTCTGTATTACGAATAATGAATGCGTTGGAAATTGTAGTAGAACTTGATGCCAAAAATTTCGTCGTCAATTCTGATCGTCAGCGCATACAACGGGCAGAGCAGGATATGTCCAGCGCTGCAAAACTCACTGTGCTGTCTAAAGGGAAGCAACAAATTTTGAAAATGCAGAAGTATGAAGAAGAAGAAGGATTAATATATGGTGCTGGAATAACTGACTAAGTGTATGGAGAACTATTTGTAAAAGTTTTGCTGCGAAACTTTGAACGTGTTTTTCTCGAACATGATTTTTCAAATCTGCGTAAGTTCTAGTTCTTCAAGTGTTCAATATATCAACTTAATTCTTTTGTTTTCTTAATGTAAACAGTTTTTATTGGAGGTTATACCTATATTACACTAAAAATTGCAATATTCCACATTTTTATATCCAGTCATACACACAAAAAAGAAATAGAAAATAATCAAATTAAAGTCCAGGTACCTGCCACATTGTTTGCTTTCGACTTATTTGGTTGAATTTAGGTATAACCTCCAACAAATTTAATATATTTCTAACTCTTCTTTTTATTTTCAATTTCGGATCACTTTTGCGCATGCTAGAGTTTACGCAGTTTGACCGTGTTTTCTGGGCACACTGCTACCTAGATACAAATGGCGAACGTTATAGTGGTTTTGTCATAAAAAAAAATATATTTTTTTAATGTTCAAGTTTTAATGTATTTATTGGCAAAAAGCCGTATTTCGTATATCTTTTTCTTTGTCTGAAAAAAAAGCTCAAAGTTTTTGAACTTTTCCGATATATATATGTAAACCTCCCCTTAATGGTTTGGATACGAAGTTTGGATTCGACGTTGGAACGTCATATTATTCAAGATTGGATTATTCTTTTACAATTGGGTTGGAAGTGAAGTTAGATTAGTACCAGAAATTGAAGGAAAAAGAATAATAAAGAAGATTTTTATTAGAAGATATAATGAGGTTGGTCATTGTTATGTAATGAGTAAATTAATTGTATTTTCGATAGGAATTAAAACAATTTAGAAATCGTCTTTACTATTTTAAAATTAAGAACTCACATAGTGTCAAGTGACAAAAGTCGAATTGACACAAAACATAATTTGGCGCCCAACGTGGGACCCAAATCGTCTTTACTATTTTAAAATTAAGAACTCACATAGTATCAAGTGACAAAAGTCAAATTGACACATAACATTATAATAGGAGAAAGTTCCCCAATTTGCACTATCATCTAAATTAGATCAGTTATCCTAACTTCTACTATTGCTTAAAATTTGCATCATCCTATAGTTATTTGCTGCACAACATGAATGGATCCGTCTTCTTCTCTTTCGTGCTAGTTTGTGATTCTACAGGTACTGATGTAAGTTATCGGTAAAGAAACCTACGAAATATTTACAAAACGATAAGAAATATGTTAAATATTTTGTACCTACTCTGATTGAAGGGTAGTTTTTTCTACCTGTAGTTTCCTAATACATGAACAGAGTCAACAAGAAACTAAGGCGTATCCCTAATCTCCTTTCTGAAATACAAGCAAAAATAGTTAATTTGCCTTGAAAAGATCATTATTTGGAGTTAGAAGTGCAAATGGCATTTCCAATAGATTCAGGAATGGGCGACCTGGAAAGAAATGGTATTACTCTTTTTATGTTCCGACATCAACATTTCGGCAACCTGAAGCCACTTTTGCAGCAAAAGCTCTGGAGTTGTGACGTTTTTTTATTATCTCACCAAATTTTATGATGAATACAATTTCGATCCTACTAACATTTACAACGTAGAAGAAATCGGCTTATCAAAGATACAGAAACCCCAAAAGATAATGGTCAGAAAGGAAAACACCAAATTGAAGCAATGACAAGCAATGAGAGGGACACTAACACAACCTTGCATAAGCGCTGCTAACGCGTATGTTCCTCCGACGTTAATATTCAAACGTCAGCAATTTAAGAATGAATAGGAGGTAAGTGGTCCTACTGGAAGGATATTTGCATGGTCAGAATCAGGATGGATTACCTCCGAATTATTTGTAGAATGGATGAAACATTTCACTGCAGTCGACAGATCAAGCGTAGATAAGAAAACTTTGATCATTTTAGATGATCCTACGACACACCCGAAGAACTTAAAAGTAATTAATTTAATTAACATACCTATCATATGCAGCCATGCAATGTATCGTTTTTCAAACCAATTAACAGCTACTACAATGAAAAGGTGGAAAAGTGGCTTAAATCTCACTCAAATCAAAATATTACCATTTCAAATATCGCTGCGTCTGGGTGAAGCTTATGAGAGGGCAGCAATAGTGAGGAATGCTATAAATGGATTTACTAAATGTGGAAACTATACTCTGGATTGGCACGTATTCCGAGATTCAGACTTCGTATCTGTTGAAATTATGGAACAAACAAATCAAAATGGTATACAAAATCAAGCAGATTTGAACAGTCCGGAGAAGGTAGTCCTCGATTCGTTATCTCCTGAACTACCTATCTCCGTACAAAAATGCTTTGGAAGAGAAAAAACCGAAAACAGCTGTTCCAAAAACATTTGTTCGCACATTCAGCATTTTCAAAGGAACGCAAATATAGGAATCAAGAAGAAGACAATTTGGTTTTGACAAAACCATGCGAACGAAAAGGCAATCAGCGCATCAGAGGACGATAAAGACTGTGTCTAGTTTGTTTCCAAATATACTCCAAATCCAAACCAGTCTAAACGTGTAAGAAGTGGGGCCACAAAAAATGTACAATTAAAGGTAATGTGGGTTGTTACGTGTGCCTGCATTGTGACAGTGAGAACGCCGAAAAAGGATGATTAGAAGCACATTAAAATATTTGCCCTCTCTCATCGTTTACGATAATTTTCAATGTTTCAGTTTGCGTTACTGTTACTTATTATATTTTATATTTTATAATAAAGTGTTTCTGTTCAACAATTCGTTCATGAACGTGCAATAGACAGATAATCCTTGCTTAATTCCGCTTAATAAAAACGTTCGGTCCAAGTTAGGTACCCCTTGGTCTAATTTAAGTTAAGGTTCCTAAATTCAACCATTTTCCTTCTGTCCTTTCTTCCTTTGGTTTTCCAAGCAAGCAACAGTAGGAACCGTTTCTAAGCAATCTAGATAGATCTTAAATTATCATGTTATGTCACTATCTTTAAAATGACTTTCAGTACGCAATAGACTTCAAGTATAAAAGATATTATGCACAAGACAAATATAGAATTACATATTTACATAAAAAAATATTCGTGCCCTAATTCAAATGAAGCAAAATGGTTAATTTTGAAGTATAAAACCACTGTCAGAAATACAAGGGGAAAATTTCAAGTTCCATTTTATTCTATTCCTCAACACCTCATACATAAATAGCCTTACAAGATCAAATTCTTAGCTCATTTCCATTTATTTTCAGAAGACGTCAGCAGTTAGGACGGTCCTATGTAAACGTTATCTCATGGCTGAATTTTAAACGGTTCCATAACACACAAGACTGTTGACAAACACTCAAATTCCTTTTGCCTTGCGTAAATATCTTTCTCCGGCATAAACTTAGGAGTTCGAGTTACCATCCGCAGGATATCTAGCGTCGCCCTTAGCGCTAAAAGCAACGTGAACTCGATGCGAAAATTATGGACGACTGGTTGCGTTCGCATCTATATGTTGTATTTTAATTCGAATCGTTATGATATTAGACTGTTTGCAGGTTTTGATAATACACTATTGAAGACGTAGGTATTAAAAAGGAATCTATAATGCAAAGTCATTAATGTAATATAAAGACCCTTTCTAAGTGGGAAAGTCTGCAAGGTCTTGATCCTGGTTTTAATCAATTACTCGGGTAAAAAATACCTGAGCATCAAAGCTTACCTGGCAGAATTTCGTAAATTCAATTCCAACAGCGGGCGAAAGGGAAAACTAAATTTAAAGCGAGCGCTTCTCAGAGCTTTCCGGTCAGAATCGCATGCAAAATTCATCGCCAGCACATATTTAAAGTTGCATTATATATTAATACGACGAAGCAAGGGCTGGCCCGAATTTCTTTCTGGGGCGCATCTGGCGACCGACCACTAATGCAGCGCCCCTAAATCAGGAGAAGCGATTCGTCCTAAATGTTCTCGCCTAACGTTCCTACTCCCGCAGCGCTCTTTGTTTCGACTTGGAAGTTTTTAGTCGTGCGCTATCAATTTAAAGAGGGGGCTTAATTCGTCGGGAGTTTTCAGAGATTAAAGCTGATGTACGAGTAACTACATTTCAATTAAGCCGGTTTCGGGCGCCTGTGCTTTAGACGTGCAGGAGTGCCAACCGCTCGATGGCCTTTTGTTTCTGTATAATTATTTTTAATCTCGGCTAATAGGAAGTGGTTGGTTGTTTAGCTAAATTATTACTCTGTATCAGAGCGTTGCCAGCAGTTTAAAGGAATTTCAATGGAAAATCTGTATGTTTAGATCTAAATGCGCTTAGCATACAATTAACGCTTGCAATACATTAACATATACAAGGTATGTCTGCCCGGAGGGACACTAATTGTGGAGACAAGTCTCAACTGATCATTCTGATCCTGAAATATCAATTATTAATCAATTCTAGACCGTGGGGAAATGAGGGTGTAGTCTATAGGTTCGTTACTAACAGGTTTTCCACATATTTTACTTATTTAATTTATCAATACATGCTAATTAATATTAAGATCACATTACATGTACACTGTAAAAAAGTTGCTACGAATTTTACGCAGTAAGTTTTGCTTCAAATAAGGTAAAATTCTACATCTAGTAAATTTCACATGCTGATGTATTTTTTCAAAGATTGTACTGTAAATTCGTATGTAATATTATAATGAACTGTATATTTTGCCGAACGCATACAGTTAAATAACCTAATAACCAATCACATTACGGCGTATTGAAGTAAAACAAAATATAAAAGATCCTCAAATTTTTACACAAATTTAAAAACCCAAAAAAATTGTCGATTTTACACTTTTAAGTAAATTTTGATAGTAAACATAAAATTTGTTACATGTTTTTTGCTGTATTTTCCTTTCAATTTTTATTACATCTTAAACTTACATAAAAAAGCTATAAATTTTACCAGAAAATCTTTTTTCCATGTTAAACATCCTAGAAAAAACAAGTAAAACAAAATTTAACAATGATTATTGTGGTAATTCACAACGTTATTACATGTATATTCCTAATTTACCATGGCAAAATTACTGTATTTTTTTACAGGTAGATGTATTTATATAATTTATTAATGTGTTAATTGAGTTATTAGATTTTTGTGCTTTAGTGTTACTTTAGTTCTAACATTTTATCATTCCTATATATATAATTGTGGAAGATAGTATAGTATGTATAGATGTGAGTTTTAAAGTATTTTTACTTAATTTTATGCATTTTTTTTATTATTTCTCTATTGAATAATCGATTGGATTTTTATTTTAGTGTTTTTATTTTAGTCTCCTCGATATATTCAATTTTTGTTATATATTCAATTTATGATTGATAAATTTGATAGCAAATTTAATTTTTCTTTTATGCAATTTTTATAATTGACTATAGTATTCTATTATTTTGCATTTCGTCTCGTATTTCCTAATTCTCAGACTAATTGGTGAGTCCTAAATCTGGGTTTAGATTCATTAATGTCCTTAGATTGAACCACGAAAACATAGCAATAAAAGTACTAAATTCAGAATCCAATCTGTAATTGTTATTTCAAAATCTTATTCACATCATCTTTGAGCTATTACATCCTCCTATACAATGAGAAATGCTTGCCGGATTAATGTGTACCATGTTAGTCACCGGCACTCTATGAATCTCTATGAAAGCAATTTACATAAAAACTAACTTCTTATATATAATACATCGTGCGGCTCCTTTGTCCCCAGGTCCTCGATAAAATAAAAATATCTGAGATATTTGAGGCATATTGAACACTAGTCGCATATACCCATTATTATTAAAAGTAGGCAATTGGTGTGTGATGCAACATTTGTAATGTAATTTTGAATACGACACAACCACAATAATAATACACAGAATATCTTATTACAACAAGGAAGTGTCAATATCGATAATTGCTTTATTATCCTTATGAATTAGCTTCTAATGTGTACTTACGACAGCACGAATAGGTAGTAATGAGAGTACTTTATTTTTGTCGGGTAAAACATCAAGTCGTAATCAGGTATTACAGTGTGTAATGTCTAAAGTATCAAGAAGAATCAGTAGAAGTATACATTTTCTTTTGCCTGTCCCACGTCAGGGCGTAATATATTTCTACATTCAAACGCGTTTAAATCGAAAAGTATCACATATAGGCATTTTAGTGTCTAGTATACATTTTACATAGAATATACAACATACAATGCAATCAAATAACAATATATAAAGTATCTCATTAGAATAATGAAGTATGAACAAAATCATATGCATAACTGTTTAAATGACCTGTTGTATATAGTATCTAATGATAAATGGTGTGCCTATAAGCAATTTCCGAAATTCTATAAATCAAGCGTAACATATATTATGTCGTTCCATGCTCACTGTAACATCCCTTATATAAACAAGTCTATGAGTCGAAAGGGCTGCATAAACAGTGCATGTCCGCCATTAAACCTTTTTCTTTACCTCTCACCGTTTAAAAGTTATCTTGAATATACGGGATTTGGGTCGAATTTCAAAGTCAAATTGCACTCACTAAACTTAAAGTTCCGCAGCAACAAAGAATGTCCTTGACTAAGACTGCATGAGTTTTTACAAACTGACAAAGTTAAATTAGAATCTGCGATTTGCAGTTCGCGACCTTCCCTTGTGAGTTACTGGTGTTTCGAGGTGTGCCGCAAGGATTCGCTTTGGGCCCACTTTTATTTATCACATTTATGGTCTATTTGATTTGATTGCCCCCTTTTTAATTTGACACTTTAGTAATTTCTGGGTGTAACAAAGCCGGTATTTGTTTGGCCAACAGCATGTATTGTGTTATGCTTGTGCGACTATATGTTTTCATAAAAAATGCTCCGAATTTAAATGAATTCAAAAGAACACTAAAAAATTATCTAAAAACTGGATCGTATTATGACTTGTGCGAATATATTACCGATACTTATTTATGACATAGAGATGTACTTGGTATAAAACAACCGTTGCGTACAGTGCTGAATGAATGAATACAAAAATATCTTTTCTAAACTTCAATACTTCAAGGCGTATTATGGCAAACTCCCCACTAATTTGCCTTGGTGGTAAAACAATACGTGTGGCAGTGAACGCCTCGTTTTTTTTTTTCTTGGCAATGCTATATTATGCAGAAACGTTTCATAAGAACAATTTGATTCGAATGATCGATTCCTGCCTACCAGAATACCTTCCATCTTTGTTTCTGTATGAATATGCTACATACTGCTGTGGATTGGCACCCCGGGGGTTATAAATTCTTTGTTATGTTATTATTAGAGATCAATCTTTGTCGATGCGTCGGGCAAATTCTCTCAGAGGCTAATATTTTATTTTTAAGTAAGATCTTGTTTATAAATGTATTTGATGAATTTAAGTATTTAATTGTTCTGTTGAAATTATTTTCACTCTTTATTATGTTTAGCATTTGCTTATCTTGTTATATGTCCTTCTTTAAAGGTATCTTCGATGATCCTTGTGCGTTAGTTGCAGCGCACGCAATTGTATATTTTATATATGTATGCGATGTAGGGCCTCTTAAAGGTAGTTCTTTGAAAGATACCGTAAGTAGATGTGTTTATTTTCTTTGATGCCATTTTTGGTAAAATCATTTTTTATTTAAAATGTAGTTCGTTTTATTTGAAATTTATCAGCTTTCAAGGAACTCTTATAATTAATAATTGCTGTTGCGTTTAATTGTGCACATATTGGATGTAAGATCAGTTATTGTAATTTGCTTTAGAAGAAATTGTTTTTTTAGTTTAAAGAGTTTAATTTTTCCGTTTCGTAGTTTTCAATTTAGTTTTGAGTAATTAATCATCTCGGTTTAGGTGAAGATAAGCATTGAGCTAGTAATTATATTTCAATTTAATATTATTATACTTGTTTGTCCACGCTTAAATTAATTTTAGTGTGTTGTAATTTTTAAGACCACGTGAATTTTTTGTGCGATTTGGTTTTTCTTCTAGAACAAATCTGTCTTTTGTTTGATAAAGGATTTGCATCGTCCTTTTTAATTGTAGATTGCTGCAGTTTTTTATTTCGTCCAGGACCTTAAGTCCATGGTTTGTTTTTTTACTGCAATTTGTAGTAAATGTTTTTTTTTCTTTTTTTTTTAAATAAAATTTAATGATTGTTTTCTATTCTTTTATTTTGAATCAACCATTTCAATCTTTGGGGATTTTAAAGAAAGTAAATTTTTCAAACGCCCACATTTTACTTTTCATGATAGGTTTTATTGTGAGGGTAACCCTGAAGTTAATTAGTCTTTTGCGCCCTTTTAAATTTTTATCCACTGAGCTAGTTGATTTTTTTTTTTTTTAATTTCACTTTTCATAGATGCTGGTACCATCAGTACATAGCAATACGTATGGCAAAATAAATATTTTGCTTTTTCAGATTTTTTGAGATTTTAGTTGACCAATTTCATTTGCTTTTATTGTCTTTTTAGGTATATCTATTGACAAAACCGACATTAACCTTTAATTTTATGATTAATAAAGCTATCATTAAATATGTCTTTTTATTATTCTATAGTACCTTGATAAAGGTTTTAGAGCACAAAAAAGCATTACCTGGGCAAAAATAAACAATTACACATTTTTTTTAATCCTTTCATTACTACTATTACTTAAAGAAAACTAAGGATTAAGAAGCCGATTTTCAGATCTCCTTAATGCATCAGATATGTTTGGTATTCGACTTGATTTAACGACTTTTTTTTTAAATACAGGTATCTGCAACACTTTGTTACTATTTCCTGTATAGCTGGAAACTGTAACTTCCATTCTGATATTCGCCCGTCCTCACACCGACAGAGTCAGTGGCAGTAACGCCATCTGACCGACTTACGCTCGAACCTGAACTAGCTCCTCGACGCAATACAGCATACAGCGTACGCTATTTTGCTCGTCGACTAAATAGTGCAGATCCTAATTATTCCAATCTAATTATCTGGCGCATATTAGGTCCCACTCCGCCTAGACACGGTGGCACTATAATTTAATATATAAATGCGCGTAATTCGCGGCGAATTTAATTTCCCCACCAAGATTTCGAATTATAAATTAATAAACCTACGGAATGCTACGCGGTGATTTATGACGGTCGGGGTATTATCTAATTTATGGCTTGTTGGAAAGGTCGGTTCGCATGTTTTAAAGTTTTATCTGACAGAACTCTGAATTTATTGGAAGTTTGAAATTTGTATATTAGCAGCCGATATAAATGAAAACATAAATATGAAGGCGTATACAGAAGAAATAGTTTGGTAGCTAACGCAAATATAACAATTTTGTAAATTCCTCTAATTTTGGTTTCATCAGATTTCCTTTTTCCACCGCATTGAATTATTTCGTTCTTGATGTCTTTCATGCCCGTTTAGTAGTCTGCCAACCTTGTGTCATGCCCTCGCTATTTTAGTATTAGCTCTTGTCCCCTTATAACTGAGAGCAGTTCATTTATTTGCGTAAGATCAGCTAATTCTGCGCCTCCACTAGTGGCCCCAGCAAGATTTTCTTTTCCACATTACCGTTACTATCTTCACCTCTATTTAAATAATCTTCCACTACGCTGAGCCAGTAGTTGCATTAACTGTTTTTATAAATGCTTTGATCCAAACGCGTATTTCAATACTGTTAAGCATCTTATGCCTTTGACTTACTTGTATTCCCGTTGTTTATTTATTATGCACACATTCAAATAGTTAAATAGTCCGAATCTTTCACATGTTATTGGATCCTCCGCTCCAAATTCAAGCGATCCATGCTTTTGAGTTTTAGTTTGGCTCGATATCGTACACAGTGTATTCAAATTTCCATGCTCACCATTAGTATCTCGGTTATTAGAAGACCTAGAGTAACGGTTCAAAAGGAAATGCACGATTAAATAATCCCATAACAAATCATTTCAAATTATAATTAAATATTTTCAAAATACTAAGATTTGGAGATTTCAATTTGCTTCAATAATTCTATAAACCCTAGCGAAACAGTTTTTCTAAAGCTTAACATTGTTCAAACACCTTTTTAAGGCACCTTTTTGTTTGCGTAGAGAGATTAATTTACTCTTTGTCGATACTTCCGCTATAAATAAATGAAAAAAAAACAGCTATGTTATGCAAAAATATTTGCAGAACATAGCTGTAGCACAGAAGACTCTCCAGGGGTGGGACTCTGTGTACAATAGAATTCTACTTATCGCTTCATTTCTACATCATTTGGTACTCTGTGTGGCAATAGTCGATTTCTATATGCCGCCATATTGTCGCCTAAAGACGATACTGACGATACGTCCAGACACCTCGCTTTAAAGGATAGATAGATCGTTTAGAAAAGGATAGCATTTACTAGTTGATGGCTTACTTCACAGCTTACTTGTTTGAGTTTAAAAGAGGTGTGAAATATTTGGAAATGATTTGGAATATATAAACGGATCGCTTTTTTTCGCGTAGAATACGTCGTTTTATATTAAATATATAAAGATGCGCATTTCTTCTAACGCTTCTTCTTCATCCACACCCATAATTAATGAATTGGGAACATTTAAATCAATAAATAAAGATTAGGGAATAAAATATACAAATATTTTTCGCAGTCCTAACCTAAACATCTTCTTTATTCTCACTTAATGCCACCTATGCGTTGTCTTTTTCATAAAAATTACTAGGACGTCACGGCAATAAATTCTAAACGGTTGGTTTTCGATTATATTTCTATTCCTAAATTCACTACAGTACTATAGGTATATGCACACAGAGTACCAATTCACCATATTGTCGACTTCAGACATAGAATTCTACTATAGAAAACAATAATAGAATTCTATTGTACACAGAGTCCCAGCCCAGACCGACCAAAAATTCAAAATGATCGCTAGATGAAATACAAAAGAAACAGCTAATAACTTAAAAACAAATGACAATCGGGCATTTCTCTATACACCAAGAAAATTGTTTTCCAAAAAGCGAACAACGTGAGGCTTTAGAAGCGATTATTGCATCATTGAGGAAAATTGAATAGACAAATTTAAATTTTGGTTTTCTCAAAATATTTTGAAATTTTAGACATACCAATGGTGAACATCGAAATATGGGCCAGACTGATTTTCGTCTTTTTAGCATTTATTTTTAGCCACTGTTCCTTTGCTATTTACACTACTTTTCTCATTGCTTTTATTAGGACTCCTTAGTTACGATTACTAGATATTCGCATACGCTATGATTTATACCTACTAGCTATATACTGTTTGGCTTATTCTTATTCCACTATTTTTAGCAACTCTACCCAATATCACGTAGAAGGATGGCCCTGAGAATAGCTACATTAAGAAAAATAACTATAGTATTAATCTTCGGCTAAATCTAATGTTACGTCACGATTCTATGAAAACTTTTTCAAGCAAATGGTCATGTTTTACGGCGTACTTTAAAATCTAAAGTCAAAAGAAGCAGATTTACTTTAATACTAAACGAAACACAATTGTCTAACATGTAAGTTCTATTACAAGATGCGAAACCAATACAGCTTTGGCTTTATCATTGTTAGTGTTAAGCTATAATTGTTGCTAGCTTTAAACTATTCTCCAAGCGACCTCCTTCACACTTGCTCTCCAAGATATTGAGATTGTCAATATAACTAACCATCAATATAAAGCTA
Organism: Protaetia brevitarsis; assembly: GCA_004143645.1. NCBI lineage: Eukaryota > Metazoa > Arthropoda > Insecta > Coleoptera > Scarabaeidae > Protaetia > Protaetia brevitarsis. The sequence continues at coordinate 2,304,748 of RXPK01000134.1, forward strand.
TAAATAACAAGCAAGATGAGTGTATCAGAAACGGAAAATGTTGTGGCAAATGCAATCATTTTATGAAATTTCCAGATATTAATAATTTATGATCGGCGCCGTGAATTGTTTTCCATAATAAATTTTCAAATAACATGATGCATAACTCCCATATATCAATCCAGTAAAAGCAAATATACTAAACCGATTACTACTAATTGCCAGTGTCAATTATTGGATTATAGCCAAATACGAAATTCTCACAGGCCATAGCAAAAATCCATCCAATTCAATTCGAATTACAATTGATTTTATGGATAATTGCTGCGATATTAAAATCCAATTAACGAATGGAGTTTATTTTAATTATACGTATATAAAAATAAAAAACAAATATGGTAAAAGAGATAAAGCTTGTATATATCTGTCATCTTAACTGAGCAGACACGAACACGCAAAATGCAATTCTTAATATGGAATACGGTAGCGTTTTTAAACTTCTGTTTAATATTATCGCATAAATGAATCGATTGTTGTCAATGACGTCAGCATTTGTTACGATTGAACTCCTATTTAATTAAAAACAGTCTGGTGAATGATTGATAATATTTTCCATGAGCACACGTTCATGTATAAAAATTTTAAAATTAAAAAACATACAAAATGTTAGATAAACAGTATGCTAACTAGAAATCATTCAGTGTTTAATTATTTGCTATATTCTGCAAGTACTTTTCAATTTTTGCATGGTATTGTCGATATTTCTTTAGTGCAATAACATTCAGATAATTCAAAACTCCCACATTTTGATGAAGAAGAATCGGTTATTAGAGCCGAATTCGATTGAACACTACGGTCTTGTTTGGGCACTGTGACCTGGTCTGCAGTGGTCATTTGTGGTCACACGTGTTATCAGTCAGTATTTGTGACGTCATCAATTTACAAATGTTTTGAGCGGCAAAAACTGTGTTTTTGTAACTACTATCACATAAGGCTTTTGTTAGTGCTTAATCAAAATAGTTTTCAATATCAAAGATAATATAAAGAGTAATAATTCAGAGCGTCGTGAACGAGCAGCAATTGTACTTATTTGTAGGTTAGAAGAGAATATCTCCCAATATAAAAATAAGAACAGCTCTTATTGCAATTGTTGTTGAAGAACTAACATCTATTTTCATGAACATACCCTCTTTAATATTTTCAAGTACAGTAACTGCTGCCCAGGCTACATACTAATTGCATTTGTTACCACATGTAATACGGGAGGTTAGACGCTCATACCGCACTTGTGACCGATCTCCGAGCGCGGTCTTAAAATTGACAGACCAAACGTGACTGGGTCACGACGTGACGTCATCAGTCTCTCAATCGAATTCGAGGGGTCTGTGGATCACGACTGACCACTAATGACCAATGTCAATCGAATTCGCCTTAGGTTTTCCTACTGAAAGCATACTGTTTCTATTTGAAAAGCTATATATTATAAAAGTAACGACATATCCTAATACCATACAGAATAAGCATTCATTGGAAACTACCCATCGATTAATTAAAAAAACGCACCCTACAATAACATATTTCCATCACATATTTGATTTAAATATCATATTGATTTGCAGCAAGAAAAACTAAATTCTATAAGTTAGGTTTCTGTATTCCGCTTCTAAAAGTGAAACAGCGCCACCTCTTAGGGTATTGCTGTATTAAGAATGTCAAGTAACCTTTATAATAAGAAACTGTAATATTAACAAAGATAAAAATAAAACAAAATCACTTCTTTTACTACTTTACTTTTTTTTGATAAACAGTAAGAAAAATATTAATTTCATATCATTGTGCATTTATAATGATTGGACAATTAAAAGAAAAGGAGTTGTTTGTATTTATAACACAAAACGTATCACTAGCGCCACCTACCTTAAGATGGGGTCTATTAAGTATATCCTGCAGCTCGTGCAGATCCCTGTAATCGACTTCGCGTCGGTGTTCAAAGTCCCTAAGAACGTCTAGAACGTCACGCGCTTTTTGCACAGCGTCGCTAGGTGGCCCACGCACAGGTGTCACCACCTTACTCGCTATCGTATCGTAAAGCTGTAAACAAAGCAGATCATCTAAGCACAGAAAATGAAACGGATGCATACAAAACTACAAAATCTAATTCGCTTCGCTGTTTTTTTTTTGTTTGTTTTATACGTAATCAAACCGTGAGGAAATTAACGAAAAAAACGTACCAAAAGCCCCATCAGTGCGGCAAAATCCGTGGTAAAAATCGAATTGCTCAAAAGATCCCTGTGATACGTCTTTTTCACCATTTTCATCACAGCTTTTCGTTATTTATTTTGCTCTTGCTCTAGTCGACAGAGGCACAACGATTAATTTAAGAGAGTTTAGTTTTACATGCGTTTAATGCTACATGATGCCAATCGGTGTTTATTTATGTTTTTTTTTTTCTAACATAATACGACGGGCTTTTGTTTACTTTCGTGCCCACGCTCCAATGAACGAAAAAGACTAGTGCGACGCCGAGGCACGAGTGACGATCAATCGCGACGCCGGCGTCCGTACGAACTGACGGCGAGGATGAACGAAGCGGTGCTTCGTCCAAATGACATGCGCTAGACTTACCTCTAGGTAGATATGTAGCCGCGTGTCTTCTAATAGAAGCAGCACGTGCGAACGTTCTTCAGGTCGCGACTCCTGCAGACAGGAGATATCGTCTAAGGAATCGAGAATTGTTTGTATCGCTGAAAGGAAGAAAATATATGTTTTAAAGAAAAAAATAGCTTTTTTGAGAAACACGCAAATAGTTTTTGGGTATATATGAAAGAAACCGTTACTCAAGCTTTTCGGATTAGTACCGATATGATATATTTACCGCAAAAAAAAATATTTAATATTTTTGGGTATACTGTCTCTTCAGCATCGCATAATACTAAACACATCGATCAGCAAACATAAATTTGACCATATTTGCATTCATTCAATAACAATTTTATATACAGAATGCACGCAGTCTACTTGTCGATGGGTATATTTAATTATGGTCGTCGGAAAGACATTAAAAAATTTCATTGCTGATTTTAAAAAAGAGTTCTGCAACATACGCAAGTCTATGGTAACTTGCATTTGTCGTATTTTAATGTTAAAATGTTGAAAGTGTGAAAAATTTAAAAATATAAGAAGTTTTGTAAAGACGATGCGATGTCGATAACTATTTATTTTCAATAATTTTAAATTTCACATATAAAAGAACTTACACTACAACAAATAAAGCAAGTAAAAGCAAATTCTAAATTATAATTCTCTAAATTTAAAGACAATCATCATTATTTGGTTTCGGACATGCATACGAACGTTTATAGTTATGGTAAGCAATAAATTTAAAGACGCAGTACTAGACAGATCCACACCGATTGATAGTAAACTTGTATGTTTTTAAGGAGGAGATTTGCCTATGGAAATACAATGATCTGGGAGTCAAGGAGCTGTTGATTAATACAGAAAGAAGTTTTTTTTTACGAAATCACCATTTATGAAATCAATGTAAAACTTAAATAGGTGATAAAACAAATAAAAGTCACGTAAATAAGTAAAAATAAAGAGAGGAAGAGAAGCAGAAGAAAAGTAAGGGATTCATATTAAGGAACAAATAGATTGACGAGCAAAATCTGAAATGGCGAGCGAATTCTGAATCGAAGAGTGGACTACGAATTGAATAAGGGCTTACGGTTTGAAGAGTGGAAAGAAAAAGGTGCCGAAAGTAAATTATTTGCCCAACAAGAAAACAATCAAATTTATTTATCAAAAATAATTTAAAATACAAATTCAAAATTTTTACAATAAAAGACGTAGCTAATATAGGGATTGAGTTAGGCTATTGTAATTAGTTATTAGAGAGTTACTGCAAATTACTTTTTGAGATCCTTTATTAAAAGATTAATAAATTGGTTGCGCATTTAATTAAAATTTAAAGGTTATGTCGCTATTAAAATACATGCCGCCTGTATTTAAGGGAACGCGGAATTTTATTTAAGTTACCTTTATTTTGACAGTGTAACCTAAAATTTTGTCTACTTGAAATTAAATGGCTCTTGCGTGAGATACAAACATTTAAGGTGGCGTACTTGCAATAACTATTCATTATTTCAACATTTAAGTCCTTTATTAAAGTATCCTTAATTAAAGTCGGCACTTATTTCATGTTTCCTATAACTCCCTATTTTCAAAAAGTTTTTTTTTTGTTTTAATTACGTAATATAGAGAGAATGATAATATGAGAGATATGAGAATGATAATAAAAGAATAACGTACGTCAAACTTGCACATAATATGTTTTTATTTCAATAATATAGACGCAAACATAATAAAAAAAAGAATCTACATTTATAGTTAAAAGATTTACCCTGAAAAATTAATTTCATTATCTTTGTAGTTTAAAACAAGAGCTTTATTATACTAATTTTTGGCGTCCAACGATTGGACCATTACAATATTTAATTATTTAGTTTAAGATTATTTTTAAGAGCTATTCCGTTATCTTTATGAAACTAACTATTAAGAAAGCTTTAATAGATAGCTTAATTATTAATATCAGTTCTAACATCTACAATTTCCTGGTCCTTTTATTAAGTTATAAAATTCAACTTATTAATTGTACCCTATAAAATATACAATATAAAATAAAACCACCATCTTCTTTAAAAAAGTTTCAATTTTTTAGCATATCATTACTAGTTGTTAATATGCTGTGTCTATTCACAAGAGTTTTAAAATTTCTAAACTTAGCTGTTTGTATTAAGGTTTCCATTGGTAATATTTCAAAAAAAAATTTTAACAAATGAACTTTTAGTCTAAAAATATCTATCGAAATTAATGAAATATATGTAATCGAACTAAACCATGTTTAACTTTTTTTTTCAGTATTTAATTAATAGATATTCAAAAATGTTGGCAATAAAGACTGAATGGATTATAAGGGACAACATACTCTATGACTCTAACATATTTCATTGAAAATAAATCTGTAGTTTCCGCAAAATTATGATTGCTTATAATCATCCATTTTTAAATAAATTTAAACCGTTATCGAACAAGCCGAAAAATTCGTCAGCATCGAGATGACAAAATACTAGGCGTATTCTCTATTACTATTTCTCTATTCTCTATTCTAACAACCCGAAGCCACTTTACCCATGAAGATCTCGCATGCGTTCACTTGATGTAGTAGTAAAATTATTATCTTTATAGATAATAAACTAAGTTATATGGGTAATACGGTCTTTAAAATAAAACTGCTAAATAGCCTCAATATTTCGTCATATATTTATGACTTCCTCAGGAGAATATATATATATATATGACGAAATATTGAGGCTATTTAGCAGTTTTATTTTAAAGACCGTATTACCCATATAACTTAAGTTTATTCTTCAACGAAGTTCCGGTCGGTACTCCTTTTCAAATTTTATAATAATATATACATAATACTCGCCATTTACCTCAGGGAACTTATTTTGTTGATTTACTTACGGAAAATTGTTTGAAAACACTAGTAATGCAAATATATATGTATCTTACATTGAATTATATTGATGGCACTTAACCTAAGGGCAATCCAAAAATCGCAGAATCAAACATTTACGACACAGAAATAAAAAAAATGGAGATTGCGTTTCCTGTTTTGAATACAGAAAGAAAAAATGATTTATGGTTGTAACTACTGTTAAAAAGAGAACTGTTTTTCGTATCATATAAGCCGTTACTTCATACGCATAACCAGCGCTTCCACCAAATATTTACATTAAACGTAGAAAAGAAATGATTTATATTACCTCATCTTCCTATTGATCGGTAAAGAATAATGAACTGTTGTGTTACTATGTATTATTTTGTGCCAAAATAAGTTGTTTTGAAAACATCATGCATAATGCAAGAGATGATTACATTTAAATTTATTGATTTTGCAATTCTTTCTCGTTTATAATTCAAACCGCAAAAATTAATTTAGAGAAAAATGGAGTGAAATGTTTTTTATTGTATGTAAGCAATGTGGCATAAAGCTATCGTCGGTGCAAATATCTTTAAAAAAAAAAAGGCATTTTGGCTTTACAACAACAAAAATGCATTTTTTTACCGTTATTTTCAAAATAAAATAATAATGTGGCTCCCTTATCCAACCGGAGCTTCATTTATTATAAATCTATAAAAAGCACGAATACTTAGGCTTCTTCTAATTGTTTATTAATTATTGGTTATTTCACTTATCGGCTTATGACTTATGAGAGCGGCGATTCTGCGAAACAATATATTGAAGGCCCTAGTACCGACAGCTGTCAAGTGTTCGTACATAAATCGACGCTAAAAAATTGTTTATCGTGGCGTACTTTTGTCGTATAATAAATGATTTAAAATCTACCCTAATTGAAGTAACATTAATGTGAGTGAATGTCCAAGATTCTAAAGATAACACAACAATGTAAAGTATTGAAACAAACGGTTGATTTTTGTCTTTCAGTCCTCCAGTAACAGTAGATGGAATATGTAGATGCAAAAACATAGGCGAATATTTAAATTTCATAATCTAATGTATATAATAATATAATAAGCAAGTAGCAAAACGGACACTTTCTTTAATGTGCAGAATATTAAATACACAATGCGGTATATATACAGTTTGTTTGACGCAAAATTGAACAAATGTATGGTAAATCACCTTGAAAGGCGGTGACGGGAAGCGAGCTTCGATACCTGTAACCGTAGTTAGGCTACGTCGTAGCACCCCGTGAGACAACAACGACCAGTAACTGAGCGAAAACCGGAAATCTAGGTCGTGTCATCCCGAAGGATATCAACGATTTCTAGTTTCATAGATAAAACTCTTAGCTATGTCATGTCACCCCATGGGACGACAATCATTCATAGGGCAAAGGGCGGAATGCTAGGTTGTGTCATTCCAAAGAATGGTAACAATCTCTAGATGTACGGACGACAGAAGGCTATGTCGTGTCACCTCGAGGACCAATACGATCTATAGTGTGTCACCCCAAAGGACAACGGTTTCTAGCTGTGCGGAAAAAAAAAACGAGGACTATAGCGTGTCACCCAGAGGACTATCTATAGTCAGGCGAGTAGGAAACGGCGGACATCTGCATCGATTGTTTCAAACGGGCGCTTTTAAATAGATTCATGACATCCCCTTTCCTCACGCAGGCGGAATAGGTGAAGGAGCAAACGTGCGTGCAATGAAGTCACTAAGATATATACTCGGGTCATTAAAACAACGAAGTACTAAGTAAATAAATTAATAAAAGCGGTAGTAATGCCACTGAAAATATAGAAAAATCAATTAAAGAAAACTGAAGTTTATGAAGAATAAACTCTAAACTCAAATTGAATACTAAAAATAAATTTTCCTACAAACGGGACGTTACAAACACAGTACTTAAAGCGATACACATCTATATCTTCTTTAATCATGCCAAATCATCAACTTTTACAATGTCTTTGAAATCCATTAAAAGTATGAGAACCATCCTAAAGTTTAATTTATTTTGTTTTTAATTTAGATTATGAAGAATTATTTAATAACCCATTTGCTTTGTATATTATTCTGTAAATAAATGTCTAAATCTGTTGGATAATTAAGATCACCATTGTTACTCATTATTATTCCAGTATCATGTAAAAAAACCTTTGAAACAGTATGGTGAAAAAATTTCGATTTAGTTTGCGCTTTCATTTAAAACAGCTGTGAAAGGACATACATAAAAAGATAATTTCTTATTGCTTATGCGGTATAAGTTACGTAAAATGTCCCAAAATATATCTGCAAATTATCTGTAATGTAAAAGATAATTATCGAAGGGCACTTATACTCCAGGTACACCCACTACTTTTGTTAAAGTAATTTTGGTTTTTCATGCTTCATTGGTTTAATAACAGGAGTAAAACGGCATTCATAAACAAACAAAAAATATAATCAATAAAATGAATTTCACTAGCGGCTTGTTCTTGGTTGTAACTAACGAAAATAATATACATATGTATGTATTCTCTTTAGAATATGAAAAAACAAATATTTAATCAAGCAGTAAAATTAATCTAACTCGAAATATTGTAAGAATTCCAAATTCCATTTGGTACAATGTAAAGTATTTAAATTCATTTTATTATTAAGCTGTTGATAAGTAATGTGGCATCTGCTGTAACAGCGTCTTCCCCACAGGAAATGACAGTCTATTTTGTTTAAAGTCCAGCATAATTAAGATAATACGGTATTTATTTTAAATTTTATCTGCTTCTTTGTCTACTATATGTAACGATTGCTGATCAGCGAATCCCACATTACTTCTTAGAAGGGCGTTTGAAGTTCAAAAAATTAACGACAACCGCCATTCTTGCGCCCTCTTGTAGAGATAAGTGGAACGAATATAGCGGTGCGGAATGACGTCACAAGTTAGTTAATAAAAATTCTTTACACTGCTGTTTCCCCTTCCGTTAGCAGGCGCACCTAATTTGTTATTTTATCTAATTTGATAGATACCTTAATATTTTGATATTATTTGTTCCATACTATTTAATTTGTGATCTTGTTATTTATGTTACAATTTGTTTCATTTTATTCATTTCGCTAAATTTTGAGTTCATTTTATACCCTCAATTAAGTTCTGGAGAGAAAGTCTTAAGTAGAGAAAGTATTCGACATTGTTATACACGCATCACGAGAACATATTTACATTTAAATCATTCGGAAAAAGTTTATAGAAAAGTTTACCCGTTCTACCATCTACTTTCAGTGTTATATATTCGAATGTGTACAAACAACCTGAGAAGTTACCCTCTTTCTCTCTTTCTCTGCGCTTTTACCGGGATGCGAATCTCTTATCTGAGGTGATTTTGCGAAGTTACGATTCCGTAATATTCGCGTTCAAGACTTTGCACCTTCGAATAGCGAAGTTATGAAAACTGTAAATCTTATTTAATATCGAATGAGCTTTGGAAATAATGGACGTTGGGTCGTAATAATGTTGGGAAGAAGGAAATAATAGACGGGTTGTTGCTTATGGAATGTTATTATTAAATCGAATTGCTTTCGGTGTGTGTAACGCGTAGTGATTACCTAAAATTACGATTTCCTTAAATCGGCTCTGCTCAGGATTGCGGAAATAATTTAGATAACATAATACGTGGATTAATCTTCCGCTTTAATCCATTAGTTGCTATTAAATTTGCCAAATTTACGAGCGATTATTTGTTAGACTAAATTCCCCCAAGCATTTGCTTGCAGTGGAATATTTATTCCACTTCGTAAACCATACTGTAGTAAATATCAATTCTAAAAATTAATTCTAGAGATTTGACAGTTATTCACAATCGTAATTTTTTCAGTTACTCTCATTTATTTAAAAAAAAACAATAATATCAAACAGAATCACTTTCATATAAGGTGGGCCATCGACCTTCCAGACCACTTTTCTTCTTCTCTTCTACAAGTAATCATGGAACAATGAGCTACTTAAAGAAAACATTTTCAGCTTCATATCACTGCCGATAGTAATAAGCTCCTGACGACGTAAGCAAGTGTTTAGGACTTAAGGTCATCGAATGATCAAATCTATTGTTATCAAAAATTATGTTGTTATCATTGCAGAACTTTATACGAGATTTTTAAATTCTCTATAATTAATTTTTGTCCCTTTAAAAGATAATTACAATCTGTTCGCTTTTCAAGAACGGTATCAGGGTTAATAATTATACGCCTATTGCAATCAACCCAATTTTTGTCAATATGTTTGGAACCCTGTTGTAGATTATATTGTCGTGTAGCTATGGAGCTGATATGCAGTCATCAACATGGCTCTATAACGCAATAAATATAATGTGCTGGTTGTCAACTCAATACCTGTATGGATTTCATTATGCTATACATCATTCTGTGCTCCTCAAAAGTTTATTTAAATTTGGTCTTCTTTTCTTCTTATTCTTATTACTTAAGAACCACTACAATTACAAGAAAAAAAGACAGTTAACTGTATTTCCGGTAAATGCAAGGAGTTCTGCAAGGCTCAACTCTGGGTCCATTATTCTTTCTTATATATTTTAAGTCCAATTTCATACTTAATAATGTCTTTATCTTAATAAAGTCAACAACTTACAATATTAAAATGTTTAACTTAGTATTGTTTCATTATTCTTTTTGTGTTGCTTACAATGATTTTGGCAGCTTGAAAAAGAAATTTCGCTGAGGATCAATTAAAATATTTCAAAAGTAAGCGATTAGCCGTTTTTTTTTCATGTTTCCGTTGTGGTTATTGACCACGAGCAAAAACATTTCAAAAATGTATTATATTTAGAAATAATACAATGATTTTGGTAGCTTGAAAAAGAAATTTCGCTGACAATCAATTAAAATATTTCAAAAATAAACGATTAGCCCTTTTTTTCATGTTCCCGTTGTGGTTATTGACCACGAGCGAAACATTTCAAAAGTTTATTATATTTAGGAATAACACACCCCCTCCTTCCCCATCTTCATAATAATAATAATAATGTATATTGCTCAAAAAATCGCACTGGATACAAGAGACGTCAATAAATAATAACAAATACATATAGATCACAAAATATATCTCCACAGGCATGGCAGTTACATATTAAAATATTCTACTAGGGTGTAAAAGCTATTTTCATACAGATAATTCTTTAACTTATGTATATTTAAAGTTAATGCTATTTATAGATTCAATATTTGGCAGTAAATTATTATATATTAGTATAGCCGAGTATTTGGCTCACTTTCCCAACTTAGTAGTTCTATGAGTGGGAGACTACTCACAGTTTCTTGTATTATAACGATGGTTAACAGCGTTCTTATCAGATGGATTATTAAATATGTAAACAGAGCAAGAATATATATAAAGACAAATAAATGTCATAATTCTGTGCTCCCTAAATATTTGTCGGCAACTAGCTCTCTGGTCTAGATTATAAATGAGCCTAATTACACGTTTCTGGGCAATAAATATTCTTTCCCAGTACACACCCTTGTGTGGTATTAAATGATTAAAAAGATCTATGGGAGTGGCAGGTTCATTGTTAAGTTCTCCAGAAAGGTTTCGATAAGTGATGCACAGACAGCAAACTAAATTGAAACAATTAAAAGTGCTACATCGTTAGCTGTAAATTTGAAATTCCATTGAATCGACTTAATTCCATTTTTGTTTGACTTTGTATTAATACATTTTATATACACATTTCGCGTCCAAAATGTACACGAATTACGTCTGAGGAATGAAAAGGTGTTTACATTTCATTGAAACTTCATATGAAGTCAAAAAATTTGGAATTACGTTGATCAAATTTCGGTCCCCTAAAATATTTATCTTTCATTAAAACGATTCTACTGTGATTGTTATTTTAACTGCATTTTACGTCTACGACGACATGGTTTTGATAGGCTGGCCAAAGAAAGCAAAGATTTTGTGAACTTGTACTCCTAATGAAAATAGGTTTTTCAGCATCTATCTACCCTTAAATCAAGAATAATTAATTTTCCTATTACAAGAATCAATGCTTTACTTAGGCCACCTTTTGCGCACTTTTCTGGAATTGTAGTAATTTCAACTGCGGAATTAGTTATTCACATATATTTGGTTTATTCTCTGTTGAAATGTTAAGTATTAGTGGTATTAGTATTATATAGTCTACTGCAGTATTAATTATATTTTAACATGTTCTCGTATTACTGCAGGTTATTATTATTACTATTATAAGTAGAAATATTTATAATATCTGCCAGAATAATTTTCTCACGAAGGGTTAAAGTTTATTTATACCAAGAACATTTGGTGTAACATAATATTTTATTAACAGGGTGCAGTCAGTAAGTGGATCTTTCATTAAACTTTTCGAATACAGTAGAAACACATAGACTCTGCTAGAGGTGGATATCCCTCCAAAGTTTACACAATGCGAAACTTAGAACTAGGTGATGCAGTAAATGCCTGGTCGTTCGAACAATGCGGGAAAGAAATCTCGAGCCGAGTGCGAGTTAAGGGTTTCTATTAGTGGATTCAGAAGCACATAAAGGAAACTTGGGAAGCGGAAGAGTGCCACAGAATCCAAAACGACACACCTATGAAATAACACTGTCGTCTGTATGCGATATCCTTTTACGTGTGATCGCATTAGTAGTAAAATCTCTTTAACAGCTCGTAATAATAAAAAGGTTAACAATCAACCAGGTGCTGTTATAATAGAAGCAAGAACAGCACGCGATGTAATTAAAAAGTTGGTAAATTTCTCCGGGGAAACGTAAATAAGATCTCTTTCATTCTCCATTACCCTTCTCTAAAACTTCTACCTTATTATTTATGTTTTATTACTTAATCGAACATTAAAAATGTATCTTTCTATCTTGAACTTTCGCAAAGTTGTTCTCATACCCCTACAGCTAAAATCCTTTTCAATTAAAAACTTTTCGGTAACGTAACGGCGCATTTGATCCTTCAATCTTTTCCAAGTTCCAGTGATCCGCATAATATATTAGTTTAAATCCCAAAGCAATTCATTCCACTTTTCCGTTTTTTTTTTTCAGTATCTCCGAGATTCTTAAGACATCCGTTGCTTTACAAGTTCGATTTGGAAACGAATGTTTGATCAATATTAAAAAAAAAGGAACGATTGAGAAATAATTAAATGATTACCTGACCGCGTGATGACTGTTTTCTATTTGTTTATTTATTGGTTTATTTAGCCATAGGCAATTTTATACTTCAGGATTGAAGTTGATTTGATTTTATTAGATGCGCCGTGAAGTACTTAAGTTGATTACATTAATGAAATGAGTTGAATTGATTCATTCACAACGAATATGTATGCAAATGATTCATTTCCCTACTTGCACATATTTATAAAGGCAAACGTAATGAACAACACAATACATTCTTTTGTCAATATTATTATTGTATTCTGTATTGAAAGCAACAGATATAATGTTGAAATAGAATCGATAAATCCATCTAGGCAATACAATAAATATGCGCGCAAACCTAGATATACCCATAGGAAATATGTAATAACCAAGTCAACTCCTTGAAGAAATGATATTCGAAGATGCTCGCAAGCTCGTCGTCTCCGGTGGCAGAATGTCGGTACACCTGAGCAAATGTGTAAGCATATCAAACGTCGACATCCCAGAAGCGTCCCCATAACGCCTTAATAGAATTTGTAAAAAGGACCACCTTAACGTCAAAGGCCTCAGTCGCGAAGGAATGAAATTGCATCACAGCAGGAGTAGTAGAAAATTGCGTTCATTCTTACAACTCGGCGCGACTTTTATGGCCGTAAAGTTGAGATGAATGGGTTTCTGTAGGAAATGTGGAATGTAAATGTCTTGGTCAGACTAGAAATCGAATGTTATAAAAGGAACAAAGAAGTATATAAATACGCACATATTTTTATTTTTCTGTCATATTATTGTTTTATTTTGACGAAATATGTATATACCGTAAGCGAGATACAAATACAGTCAGCCGATGACATAACAACAAGATATAGTGGGACAAAAAACAGAGCAGCGATTACGTTATTAACGAATGTCATTTACAAACAAAAATTATATCAAACATTTTTGAAATATGATTTGCGTAAACGACACAAAGACACTTTTTTTTATTTTGTAAAAAAAAAATAACATTTCAATTGTCTTTTTTTTTTATTTTGGTCCTAATTGTAGAAGGGATTTCTTTAGCTTACACAATTTAAATTAAATAAATAATTATTTACTTTTCCTTGTTCCATATCGTATTCTATTTTATCTAATTGGATGTATTATCAGCTCACTATACTTGTATCGCGCATACGGTGTAATGCAACGTAATCTTTATTAAACAAAGATAAACTAAATAAATTCTCCAATCTCAATTAATAAGTGCATGAGAGTAAAATATTTGCTCATGTACTTACTTCCTAAATCCTAAGGTTTTCCTTCATAATTTTTTTTGTGCAAATATTGGTAGGCCCTTTAAGGCACTTACATCAAGATATTCACCTTATTCTATCATAAAATTAAGTACATTAGCCATTAGCTAATAACAGGATCTTTTTGCGGCTTACTAAAGAGACGTTCTACGTGTACTATAAGTATGTAAAAGCCTCACCATCGTGAAAGAGCCAATTAGTTTCCCATGGAGGCTCTACTCGTTACCGTATTTCTTCCGATATAAGTAATTATGGAAGATAGCAGAAGAGCACTATATATTTACATACACGAGGTGATAGCAGGAAAATATAATGGAACCGATAAACACTATTGATTACGGTAGGCACAGTAACTTTACGTCTTCATATAGAATAGCTGTCTTTCCTTCTACTTTAATTTTGGCTTACATAATAGTAGTAGTAGCGCCAAGGAAAAAACCATAATTTAGCCTTTACCGTTTTATAGTTTTTTTTTAGTAACTCGGCAGCAATAACTAGATCAAAGAAGGATTTAGAAAAAAGTAGAATAAAATCTATATTGATTTGCTAACTGGTAATAGAGTAATATTGGTTCCTCTTCGTCCATTGTTTTAGTCAAACTTTTCATCAGAATTAATATCTGTCGGTAACTTATATACTTCACAATATGGTAAACTATCTTTAGTAATGAAAACAACTTTTCTTGTATAGATTTACACAATATTATTAAAGGAAAAAAGTATAACTGACGCTTCAAAATTCTATGAACGGTACTAGAAAATACATTTGTTTGAAGTGATAAACGACGAACTGATGAAAGCGGGTTTTCGCCAGCAAGGTTTTCTACGTGGTTAACAATATTTTACTGTATACGTGGTCTACCAAAACTTTTGCCTTTTAAAACAGATCCTGTCGTTGGAACTTCTCCGCTACTAGGCGAATATGATGTTGTAATGCGGTATTATTCACAACTCTATTATATCTATTATATACACATTCAGCGTAGGAATATTGCCATTTGCCATTAAGAAATTTTGCACTTGGGAAATATGCTTTAACGATAAAAATATTTTCTTGCAATGTGTACCTTAGTTAGTAGGATTTAGTTAAAAACTGACAGGAAAAATTATATTGTTATTCACAAAATGACATTAGAAATATAATTACTTATCATAAAAGGTTAGCGGCTTATTATAATATGCAAGTACTAGTTACTCAGTACCTACTGAGATGTAATTCATTTTGAAACACTTTGTAGTTAATTCTGAACATTTTGTCAATTAATTCTAAATGAATTTGCTAGTGCAAGCAAGGAGACATGTACAATGGAGAAAGAGATGATGGAGCAAGAAAATTGAAGACGTGATAAAAGATCTATAAGCTTTGGCAGGCGATGTGAGATAAAGGCGCAGTGGATGAAAAGGTTACTAAGAGATATAAAGAGTTTAGTTGAATGTAGGCACATAGAAGGCGGGTACTACCTGACGCAGGCTCTAACTGCTCACGGCTTCTTCAGATTCTATGCGAAGCGTTTTGGGAAAGATGTTTCTGATGAGTGTGTATATTCTGCAGAGTTAGACACTAATGAACATACTATCTTTTGATGCACATGCTGCACAGTGGTCCGAATATAGCTGAAGACGGAATAAATTATTTTTTTTTCACTAAATCTACTCTTGATCAATTGTAGATCATTGAAAAATGTAAAAGAAAAAAATAGGTTGTTTAGGGTTGAGGAAGGTGAAATTATTTAAAATTAATCGGTTTCTATCAATACTTTTTAATCATTTATCATAGTCTACAATAATACAGTGAAATGTAAGTAAGTTCGGAGATAGTCAGGAAACGTCGGGTACCTTGTGATTATTTTGAGGGGCAAATTCCCTAAAGACGTACTATTTATTAATATATAAAGCACTAAAAGATGTAGTTAAAAAGATGTTTAGTTTGCAAGCTGCGGCTTGCTCCAGGTTTTTCTCGTAGTATATCGAAAATATGTTTCCTTAGCAACGTTTTAATGGACTTTTCTGGTATAAAGTAACTTAATTATTACTTAACAGCGTTAATCTATTTTTATAGTTAGTTAAATCCAATGGTTGTAATTCGTAGTATAAAAAACTGTGCAGCCACATGAAAAAGATATTTTAATAATAATCCAATTTTATGTTTCAACTAAACAAAGACCTGTTTTTCATTACACACACTATCAACATTACTATATAGATAATAATATGATAAGGATGCGGGCTATATGTTTGATATTAGAGTATTGTCGAGATTTACAATAAAATAAATAACTTTCAAATGAGCGAGTGGTCGCACGCAAAAATTTTGTTTTTACAGACACTTCCACCTACCTTTAGCAATTTTTGCTAAGCGGGGACTCGCGCGGGTTTATTTTAATGTATCACTAAAACCAAAGTTGATATTATGTCGACGAATAACAGGAGAAATAACTAATATTTTTTCCTAGATAGATACTTATATGTATATATTAAGACGCGTCTAGCAGACTGTATAAAATAATGTATTTTGCGAGCTTGTAAAAGAGTTTTTCTATTTTTTCTCTCTAAAAAGTACCTCTATACAACCTATTTTTTACATTTTTCCAAAACCTACCACTAATCACGAGTCGATTTAATAAAAAAAATAATTAGTTCCGTTTTCAACTAAATTCGGACCACTGTGCGATGGAGAGACTTCAGACAACAATGTTATCACCTCATGATCTCATCTAAAGAGAGTTGAATAATCCATGACCTCATAAATAATATTATAAGTAAAAAAGAAAATAGAGAAGAGTGGTAGACAGCAAACGTTGACCTATGTTAAAGCTTCGGCAGTTCCAGCAATGTTTTCTATCTGGGAGTGACAAGGGAGTTTTTAGTGGGTGTGCCAATATGGTGAGTTCCACACTACCAGACTATAGATTCGGTTTCTGGTGTGCTTAAAGCATCCCCTGGCACAAAAAAACTAAACTTACTATTAAACCTGATAACCCGGATAACTGCGCGCCTAATAGTCACATTCAGAATTTAAAAATATTTTCATCAATTGGGCGATTTTTCAATTTTTTAAAAATAGGTATCTCCAAAATTATAACAAATACTAAAAACAAATAGTGTGGATAATAAAATTAAAATGTAACTGTCCTTTCCATTCACGTTCAATTTAAACAAATTTTACAACATGTTTCGGCGTGACGCCATCATCAGGTATGTTTGTTATGGGAACCGGAAAATTCCCCGAAAACAATTCTCCGACGGAAAATTTCCCGACTACAATTCATCGACAAACAATTCCCCGACAGGAAAATTCCGCGACAGGAAAATTCCCCGCCAAACAATTCAACGAATGGAAAATTCCCCGACAGTAACGAACTTCCCTTCACACTTTATCTCGGCTTAGGACAAGTTTAGAAGTTTTTTTGTTTTCTTTTATAATAGAAGTTTTTTGTCCTTTTTTTGTTTTTTACATAGATAGTAGTAATAATAACAATAATAATCGAAAATGCTTTTCTCGTCATAATTATGTACAAGGGCTACTACTTTTTTATTGTTTTTAATAAATAAAGTTTTGGGCTATACCACGCAAATTATCGAAAATGTTTAAAAGAATGCTAATCTCTTTAAATAAAATATATATATGTGAAAAAAATCGATACTTAAAATACTAATCGACGTGTCCGTGCGTTTTTCCACGAAATAATTGCCTGAATTTTAAACGAATTTTTCCTTTCATCATGAACGCACATAAATAGATGGTCTGATTTCATGAAGAGATTAAGCGTAATCATATTGATTTCATTTAAATGGTCTGATTCCATGAAGGGATTAGGTATAATCATATTGAGTTAAAAAAAAGTTAAAAAAAAACAAAAAAACTTCTAAATACGCCAGTATAATGCTGCTCGTCCTAAGCCGGGATAAAGTGTGAAGGGAAGTTTGTTACTGTCGGGGAATTTTCCATTCGTTGAATTGTTTGTCGGGGGATTTTCCTGTCGGAGAATTTTCCTGTCGAGGAATTGTTTGTCGGTGAATTATAGTCAGAGAATTTTCCGTCGGTGAATTGTTTTCGGGGAATTTTTCTAGATCCGTTTGTTATATGTTAAAATAAGTGAAAAAAGTCAAAAAAACTCCTTAAATGTTGCGGCCATAATAATGTAATACAGTGTAACATAACTTAATTAATCGAAAGAGAGATGTGCAATATGTGAAAGATCAGTGGAGAATGTATAAATATTTATATTTTTATTTTTTTTAGTAATTATATATTTATAATTATTAAGAAAAATTAAATGCACCAGATTACATGATTCAAAGTGTAACCCAACTTAACTTTTCAGAAATGGAACTAAGGAGGACGGAGTACTCCATGCACCAGATTTTTTTTTAAATTTCTCCTTTTCTTATTTCTTACAAGAAAAGCGCTGTCAGATAGAAAACGATAGCGTAAAAAGTCAAAGAATCAATATTATATGTAATAATAAGAATAATAATTTTATAATGTGTTTTGGAGGAAAACCAGTAGCTTATTGGTAAGTTGCTAATCCTGAACCTTTTGATTGCTGAAGTCGCTGTAATTTCAATTATTTTTCAATTCCTTTTGTTGCTATTTTTTTAGGATTATTGTACTTTGTTATACAATATTTATACATATATCTTTCGGCATCAATAAGAATGCTATTATTAATAATAGCTTAATTATTATTATTAAAAATTAATAACAATCATTTAAAATAATTAAATTTTGCTCAGTGATAAACAACAAATAATCAGATATATTTACTATTAATTTAGTAATTTACATTGTATAATTTTTATTAATAAAGTGTCATTCATTCTTCTACTATTATAACCCCAGAAAAGTGCATATATTACGAACAAATTTGGTGCACAATATGAAGAACTAAAGATTTATACTTTCATTTATTTATTTATTTAACATGCGGTGTATGTAGATTTACAGTTGACACTGTGTGACATTTTACACGTCGACCATCAATTTTAAATAATAAAATTTCCTAGAAACATATAATCTAATCCATATCAAGATTTATTCATATCACTCTTATGTGGTCTCAGAGTCAAAATATATTATTATTATTATTATTATTATTATTATTATTAGATGTGTAATTAAACACGAACCTTCCAAAACTATCCCAAGTGTAAACGGTTCATAAAAAAAAAAAATTAGAGAATATTTTCGGACTAAAATAGCTTGTTTTATAACAGCTGCCAAGACATATGTTTACGCAGCGCATGGATAAGCACGGAAAGGAAACATTTTTCCATATTCCTCTTGGGCAATTAAAACCGACAGCATCTACAATTGCACATAACGGCGCGACCAAAACGTTTAATAAAGCGGAAATTCGAGGGACCTTTTCCGCACCGCTAGCGTCCCGTCGCGACGACGTACAATAGAAGAGACCGTTTATTAATCGATGTAAGCTGGCGCATCGCGACAAGTCCTTCGCCCCCTTTCATTGAATTACACGCGTGCCGGTCTTCGAACTCGGCGACAGCGAAGGTGCCAACCAACCAACGCGAATGAGAGACGAATCGGAGACTAGAAACAGCTTTCCTAATGCGATTCCACGACGGCGCTGTTTGATTAGTTTCCATTTTCTCCACGATATATTTAATTAGAGGCGTACGGTCTTCGGTCACGGGGGAATTGCATGGTGTCGCATTTCGGCGAAGCGAATGGGAATGCCATATAACGCTAGGTTGAACACGACCTCCCGTAAACGAAGGTAAACCAGCCATAAAATTCTACATGTAATCATAAAACACGTATACACTGAAAAGTAAAGTACAGGATTTACAGAATTTAGTTAAAAATATAGAGACGCTGATTTACGGTAGTCAATAGCAAAACGTTTGCCTTTATTTATTATAAAATATTACTGGCAAAAATAGAAAATCACAGGATTAAAGAATTAATTTAGATCTTATTTAAACGACCGAATGAAATGTGAAAGAGGAAAGTCGCAAATGGCCGCGGTAAATATTGGTGTTCCGTAGGGATGAGTGTTAGGTCCAGTGCTGTTTTTGACCTATGTAAATATCTTAGAAAATCTGTTAGAACTCAGAACAACTTTACTACCAATTATTCTGATGTCACAAGCATGCTTAAAACGGGTAAAAATTATTACGAAAAGGAAGAACAAATAAAAAAAAAACACTTCTTCAGGCATTCTATCTATCATAGGCATGCTGCTTCGAAGTACTCAGGTCTTACATTTTACATGTTTTCAACCTATCATGAATTATAATTTTTTTTTTTTTTAATTTTATATAATTAGGAACTACTTGCGGACATCAAAAACTTATATTCTTGCAGGTGTTTTAAAACTTTCATATTGGGTTAATAAACACTATTTAGACACTATTTAAGGCCTTCTCTAGTTACTAAAATTACTTTATTGAAATCTTTCTGTATTATTATATCTTTTTATCGGGCTATACTACACAATGTGTTTGTGATAATTTTAAGCATTCTGTCCAAAGCCCATTTTATTAAATTTGCAATAGGAGAGCTAAAAGGGCGTATATATTTTACTGATGTAATTAGTACTTAAATTTTTTACTTATATATGACATTTTAATTTAACATTATTTTTAACAACAATGTGATGTTGTTTAGTCAATTATTAATCCATTTTACTTTATACGGCTTTCATGTTAAAGTTACTTTACTTCTAATGAAGAAAAAAAATATATAATCTATTCACCATCTATTCCAACTTTACCATACATTATGTGTATGTTCAGATAATAATTTATCTATCAGTTCATAGAATCTAACTCCGCTCCATGTGAAGGTGTTCTAAGAGAAATTAGAAAAAGGACACTGTCACCATACCTGTCAACATGGTGGATAGCTATCTTGAAGACTTGACTCTTGACTATTGGAGAGCAAAGCGAGCTAGGGATTATATGTGGCGTGCCACAGGAATGCGTGCTGGGCCCAGAGTTTTGGAGTATTTACGTTGACGATGTATTCAAGCTGCTGGTCCTACTAGGAGTGCATTTAGTGGAGTACGCCGATGATTTGAGCGTGCTAATAACAGCAAAATCGCGGAAACGCTTCAAATGCGCCGAGCAAACATTGGAAAGTGTAGTAAAGAGACTGGAAACAAAACATCTCAAGAGAGCTGCGCAAAAAAAACAGAAGTAGTCCGTCTGGTTGACGGTAGAAGTTTGAAACATGTTAGCATCAGAGTGAAGCACGCGGTAAAACAGTGAAAATCTGGGATACCTTAGTACTTGCAGAGGAACCTTAAGTGAACAGAACACACTTCCCAGACAACAGAGACAGTACATAGAATCCTCGGATCCCTGTGTCGCCTGATGTCCAAAGCTGGGGGTCCCAGTAAATGTAGCAGGAGGCTATTTTGCACCACGGTGCAGTCGATGCTACTCTACGGAGCGTCCATACGGAATGAGATCATACGAAGGAAGGTGCACCATCAGAAGCTGCTGAGTGTACAGCGAAAAATCGTCATAAGCATTATGAGGGCCTACAGAACAGTGTTATCCGAGGCACTGCTGGTTATGGCAAGAATTCCACCTCTTGGTGCAGCAGGATAGCACTACATGAACAGCAACGAGCCTAATCAACATGCTACACGCTTAGCAGAGGGTGTGAACCAACGATAATGAACGAGCTGCGTGGAATAACATCAGACATCTTGCCATTTTCCTTTTTGAAAAATGTAATATTGTACAAACAAAACGATGCTCTATCGAGTGGTAGACCAAAGAATGCGATTAAAAAAAAATACATGGTCAGGCGTCATTAGAAACAATTAAAGAGGAAAAAAGTATTCTCCAGTCTAGATAAGTTTCATCAACAAACTTTTATAATGAACATAATTTTGAATAATGAATATTAACCACAATAATCAGCCGTCTCCATACTTTTAATTGGCCTTGTAAGTGGGAATCGAGCAAGGGCAAAATGTTACGTACGTCGCTGCAGAACATTCATATAATATTTAACTAATTACTTTGTGTAATTGGTGTAGACGATACCGTCTACATATCTACAATATGGCCCATAATTCTCACATTATACGCAAGCCTATAAAACTTTCTCGGTCTTGTCTCTTAATGTTATGTATATACGATACATTAAAATGTATCATCAGCAATGCCACCAGCATACATTAAAATAAATAACATGGGATGTGGCGAATATGACCCGTACTTAAAATCACATATATTATGCAGTAGGGCATAAAAGTCACGATATATTGTATAAATATATAAATACAAGCGAGCAACCTATAACCATAGGCAGACGAACGTTGTGCAGTATTTATTACCTTTAACATATTAAATGACTTTAAACTATTGATTTATCAATTATTTAACATGAAATTCGGCTAAAGTCAAACTAACGCGACTAGCAAATCATCATACTGATAAGATAAGAACTATCAAATTTGGTATTATCGCAAATAATATTGAGAGATGGATTTCCAACTAGACACCGAAGTTCGGTGAAAGTTTTCGGTTTTAATAAACTATTATGAGCTAGTTACTACCATTTAAGATCGTAACCAATTAAATATTTAAATGATGTGTTGTGGTTTGTTAGAGTATGAAAAATGACGCAGCACTAGGGGTGTTATTTATAATTTGCGCTTTTAGTGTCTCTTTTAATAAATGTTATTTTACAATATAGGGAAGTGTAGGAATTGGTAGTCTATAAATCGTATATATATATAAACATAACGTCAAATTGTTGCATACCTTTTCTTTCTTGTCTCACAGACATCATTACATCCAGAGATTGGATGATAAAGTATATCTGGAACTGATCCGTATCTCATAGTTGTTTTTCGTTAAACAAGTAATGTACTAAATCTAATACCATTAATAAGAATAAATTATAGTTCTCATATCTTGCAAAACTAAAATAATGTTTATCTTCAATTGAGGCACAACTACCAATTTTTTCCCCAAAAGGTCTCCTACAAGAATGTCTATCTGGTGATATCTACTAGGGTACCCAAAAAACACGTGGTTAGTTCTACACCCTAAAAAAAATGTGGTAAAATTACCTCAAAAATAGGTGGCAACAAGCCCAGTTGCCAGTTGCCACCTATTGTATGTAGTTGTAATTTTACCCCGCTTTCTTTTAGGGTGTAGTTCCCCACGATAACAACTTGGATTGTGTATGAAATTATTGCTAAAAACATGATGTTTTTACCGATTATGGTAAAACTTTAGACGACACAATCTCGATATATTTGTATCTCATCTTTGAAAACTGGGGTCTATCTAATTAACCACTTGATAACATTTTACATCTTTGGCCCAGTTTCTAACAACGTATGTTCTTCTATCCAATCAGGCTCAAGGTTTAGCGCACTAATATTCCTTAGCTTAGCTTAAAGGAAATATTTTATGATATTTTATATTACCGCTTGCTTCAACTTTACGTAATCAATCTACAACTCTGTTATAACGTACCAAATTGTGACCAGTGATCGATCTACAAAAGTGGCACGCGTCCCAACGTTTTCATATCAAACATATATTTTTTTCTAATTCACACCATCAACAGAAGCACGTTGCTACTGTAGCCTGTGCTGCATAAACTCTAATAAGCGTTTGAGAATCCAAAAATATTAAGACATTTGCTATCTCAAATTCAAGGAGAAACCCCTAAGAAAAGTCAACATCATGAATATTGAAACCAACAAACAAAGCGTCTTTTTCACATATCTTGGGATTTGCGCATTTTGCTTCTATTTTGGACAAAAACAAAGTCTCCAAATTCAGAAATAGTGGGATGCATTCTTCGGAAACATGTCAGAAGGTAATTTTGGTAATTTTATAGCCGAATTTCACTGCTTAAATCGCCTTTGCGAGGTATTGTAGAATCGAAAGC
Source organism: Protaetia brevitarsis (assembly GCA_004143645.1). Classification (NCBI taxonomy): domain Eukaryota; kingdom Metazoa; phylum Arthropoda; class Insecta; order Coleoptera; family Scarabaeidae; genus Protaetia; species Protaetia brevitarsis. Next base: position 2,328,598 of record RXPK01000134.1, read on the forward strand.
AATATTTCAGAACGCGACTTACGCAGGTTATGGTTTTATGGTCGGCGGTGTTCAATCTAGATGATCTAAAAAACGACGCTATCTCTGAGACGTTCGGATCGACAGCTTGCTTCCGAATCTGGTATTCAAGCAACCACACTTTTATGTTCACCTCATGCTTTCGGGCAAGTCGAATGTGGTTTGCGTACCGTACTCTCTAAGTTTCCAACGTCAGATTTTGAATTTTTATTTTAAAAAACAGATTATTTTGAAAAACTTATTAATAATCTCTTTTACAATGAGTACTTACATAATTGATAATATTTACATTTTAACTATTTCAATTAACTGAATTTTGTCATATGTTCTGATTCTTTTCATACGTTGGGTGTGACAAAATCTATAGTCTACTACATTATTCGTCGCTACCAAGACACCGGAACAATCGAAGACCAGAATCACCCAGGTCCGTCACGGATAGAAACCCTCGCGAAAGAGCGACGCCTTAATGTGTTGAGCAAGAGAAATCGGTGATTCACGATGTCCAAAATCGCAACGGAGATGAATAGGAGACGCGAACGACCGATATCTTTACCAACAACTAAACGCCGCTTGGGGGAAAGCGGTTTATTCGATCGCGTTGTGGTAAGAAGATCGTTCCTCCGTCGTGGGAACCGTCAAATATGATTACAGTGGGCCGATACTCATAGAAATGGACCACAAAAAAAATCAGAAACGTTTTGTGGACTAACGAGTTGAAGTTCGAAGTGTTTGGGGTTTTTGTAAGACGCACGAAGATCGAGCGAATGCTGCGCGATTGTGTCGTTCCCACAGTAAAACACGATGGTGGTTTAATTATGGTTTGGGGTTGTTACAGCAGCGCGAGGACAGGAGATCTAGTAAAAATTGACGGAATTATGCGCAAAGAATATTGCAAGAACATGATGTTACGTCAGGATTGCGGTTGATGGGAAAAACTTGGTGTTTGCGAATGATAACGACCCCAAACACACGGCATGGATCTGCAAAGATTATCTCGCGTCTCAATTAGAAATTATGTTTTAGAAATCGTGCCCTGGTCTCCGCACAGTCCGGATTTGAACCCCATCGAATTACTGTGGGATGGACAGGCGAGTAAGGAAAGCCTGATTAATTTCGAAAGAGTACCTGCAGCGACTTCTGCAAGCCGAGTGAAACAATATTTCTAAGGAAACTCTGACCAAACTAACAGAGCGAATGCCACTAGTAGTCCGGGCCCTAGTGAAAGCCAAAGGAGGATGCTTCGGCGAGAAGCTTCCGCTAATACCAGGAAGTAGTAAGTCGATTTGACGACAACACAAAAGATCTGTACTGCTAAATTTATCCAACAATTAATGAAATAACCTGTTACGGGGTTCGTTCGCTCTTAAGCTTAAAGTATTCTTGGATAGAAATAATTTGTTCGAAACACAAAAGGATGACACTGGATATTTGACAAAACAAATAAAATGCAAGATAATAAAAATACAATGAACTACAATAAAAATTAAATCTTAACATAGGTTACGATGATAATACATTGGTGTTCGGTCTTAACCTCTATACTTAAGTAATAAATTAAACTATAGGAGATAATTGCGCAAGGAAAAAAAAAATTAAACAACTAATTCTGATGTAATTCCAAAATATAGATTTGATTCTTAATATCTAAGTTGTAATGTTGGCCGGAAGGTCTGTATCATGTGATAGGATTTCAAAAATAATAAAATAACTTCAAATGTTAATTCGGTGCAAGAAAAAGAAAACAATAAAATAAAATATATATTATATATTAGCTGGTAAACTTAGCGGGTGTCGGTGTATGCGTCCGGGAGGGTGCTTAGCGCGTTACGCTGATGTCAAGGCGTGGTCCACTTGCGCCCCTGTACGCGGTGCAGGTGAATTCAACGATCGGTCTCCCAAATTAGGTACTTCGTTCACCCTCGAGGTTTAACTCAAAGCCAAAATAAAGTTGGTCCTAAGATAGGATCGGATTACTGAACTGATAAAATTAACAACAGAAGTCTGCTTACCAGTGACCTAAGATGACGCAATTACACAAAAGGAATGCCGGCTTGACGCTACTGTTGTAAAACCCTTTTCAGGAATATCGATGCAATGGACACAAAACTCCTGGCAGCCCCAGGTAAACGGAAAAATGCACTCGATATTAGAGGTTTCTCGCGTGACAAAATCCCACAGCGTGGTAACTAACTAGAATTTGCACGGAGCAACTTGAACAGCGCGTCTAAGATGGTGTGCCAAGCCTGTGCGTCTCTCTTGCTAAGCAAGCGGGCGGAAGAAGGAAATACAACGTGAATCAAATAAGTCACTAACAAACTTAACAATGCGGAGTAATTTACACAAAAGAAAAGGTTTTAATGAATGAAACTTGAACTAATAATTGGAGAATGAAAAGCAAATTTAACTAACAATGAATTACTAATTAATTTGGGAAAATAAAACAACGAAAATGAGACATTAATTTTTTTGCTACCACGCGTAAGATGCGTTGTGAAGAGCAAGGAGTTTCGAAACTTCACTGCTAGATGGCGTGCAGGTCTAATTCTTAATAATGAAATAAAAATCATTTAAAATAAAATCCAAAAATGAAACGGATCGCAAAGTCCAACGGCAACAAACCATAACGCTTAGATATATAAGAAAGGTTCATCGACGCAGATCATAAATCATGAACATCGAAACATTTTTGAAACAACCTTTTCTGTTGCTCAATACCAATTTTTCATTTACAAATAGAAAAACAGTAATCAACCGCTAAATATGGTGATAATAAAACAGCAAATTTACACAGAAGATTCATCTTTGCGAACACACAATACTAATACTTCCCTCCCGAGAAACGTGTTCGCCCGTCTCTTCACTGTTGCCTGAACAACGTTACGCAATAACGGCGTCTGTTACGTGGTGGCGCCCTCACCAGAGAAGACGCTCTTCAGTCATCTGCGGAGCCTTAATGGACGTAACATTTACGCGACCGCCAACAAATCAGGTAGGAGTGAGAAATTACAGTTACACCGTAACGGTGTAACGGGGATTTATTTGGCTGTCAACCGTGCAAAAACAGCAACGGTGCGCGATTGGTTCGTATTTCTTCGAATCTTCGCATGGGAGCTAGACGATCGCTACACTTCTTTCAGCTCTCCATGTTTGTATGTATGTCGCTAAGTTCCGTACGTTAGTACGTTGTTTAGGAGTCGAGCACGGTTCGGATTAATTAGTTCAGTGTTATCGACTTTGGTTTTCTATGTTGTTTTGCTAACGAAGTAGGGACTATGGTTTTATTATGTAATATGAAACACTGAGAGATGTTTTACTAGATTTCTAGACTGTAATAATCAGTACCACACAAGCATATCTAATTTACCAAACAAGTCTTAACTCCCCAATCATACAATACCTAATAGCTAAAGATTATACGAGTGGTCCATTTGTACTGTGTGATGTTAACCATAGTAGGTGTCTTCTTGTATTTAAAACTTCTACTGAAACTCATTTTAATAAAATTCTTCCAATTTTGGGGACTACGATAAATGGACACCCGATATATATTCGAGTATATTTTAACTTTTCAATGCTATACAAATCGTTTCAATGCCAATCGTATATATGGACAGCAAAAGATTATCTGGGCAAAATTAGTAGATAATTGCCTAGATGCATTTCTTCGCCTGAATATTAAACAATGTGACTTATCATATTATCATCTAATCGTTCGTTCTGAGATATATTAACGTTCCAACTATCCTGTGTGTGTATATTTGGCAGGAATGCATGTAAGCCCGGGCAATGAAAGTTACTCACATTATGAGAAAAACATATGTTTCTTCCGCTTTACATCAAGGTCCCAATTTCATAAAACTTCTGCTGTACTAACAAGCGTAAAGCATTCGACAAATTTTCGATATATAGTAATTTCATTGTGACGTGCTGTACATGTATCTATATTCATTTTATATCACTTTGCGCAAGACGAGTTTAAAATAATGAGTTACGAGAAGTATGACTATTTTGCGTTTAGTAATAAATATTTACTTCTGAGATGGCAAAAATACAAAACCGTGGCACTATGATACTACATGCTTTTAATGCCTCACCACAAATTCATTACACTAGACGCATATTTCGATACTTACAAGAGCTAGCATGATCAGCGCAACAAGAAAACTCTTCAGTGGGCAACTGCTGACGATGGTGAAGTTTTGCTATTGAAACGTGCGTTCAGTGTGTTAAAGTTGTATTGTTTATTTCAAAATGCAAAGCAGCAGAGAACAACATGAGCGTTGCAACTAATAAGAAAAAGGTTCGGATGTATTGCTTTGCATCTTTGTTTGCTTTATAAATTCGCACATATAGCGAACTTTGTTTAGCGAGATGAAAAGTGTACTACGGCGCCACGGTCAAGTAGTTTTGCGTTCGTAAATGGTTGGCAGTAGTGGTTGTTGCTCCTGAAAATCACTGTGACGCCGGTTTAAAACGTGATAAACGCTCTTGTCACTGCGTATTCACTGTTGTCAGCTTGTTGTGGGTTCCACAATTGTCAACACGTGTTGTTTTGAAAAATAGCGATAGTGAAGGTGTTATCTAGCTTAATGCTATTGTATTTTGTTTAGTGGTGTTACACGTGTTATAAAGCCCAGCATCTTTGCGAACACACGTTTTATTCTTGAATGCTTTTTACGCTATACGTTGCCGAATGCAATTAGATTTTTTCACAATTACTGTTTACAGAACTTGATTTTTGCACCTATTTCAATTCGCACATGGTTTTATTTAAATCCGATTTTATGTAATGTTGTTATCGTTGTTGGGTGTACTTTTATTCTCGCCTCCTAATAATGCGCCTCCATACTGTTTGCAGTTTAATCAGAGATATATTTTTTCATCAATGTAAAAATTGTATTGTCAGAGGATATGCAATGAATAAATGATTAATGAAATTTTTCGATAGTTTTATGGAATTTTTGTGATTTTTATTGTAATGTAATTTTAAAATTCTGATTTTACTATCCAAGTGAGTGCTTTTAAATATAAAATTGATCTCTTGCTTAAATATATATATTAATTATATATAATAAACCTGTGTTTATTTCCCGATTCTACATAAATGAATAAATAATAAACCATAATAGGATATACACAGTTTAAATTACGCGCTATTTTCGTGCTTGCGCCACCTACGCTCACTTTCCACACGTGGCCAGATAGTTTTGCGAACCAAAATTTAACCCGTTGTTGCACGTCTCATGTTGTCTCGAAGCAGCTAGTAAATACAACATTCGGCGAGTAGCAATCTTAAATAAAAAACAATAAAATAGATCTGAATACTTTTAGTATCAGCGTAATGATTATAGTCTAGACTAACACTAAACGTAAAAGATACCAAAATACCAGGTTTAAAAGTATTGCCTTTTCAAATTAGACACTCTCACAAATGATAAAACCTATTGCAAATTTCTCAAATAGCATCAATCTTCCGTCAAATTCTTATACAAAATGCAGTGAGCTCAGATATTAGCAAACTCGATATAACCAACTGAAGTTTGCTTTAAATAATATGTTAATTAATTCTAGACGAACAAGAATAACAAGCAGACGTGATCTACACTTTCCCAAAGTCTTTGACAGATTAATTAATGCATGGTCTACATTATGAAAGTACAAGTTGCAATAAGTTTTTTTAGATATTTGTAGATCGAACTTGTTTGTACATATATCATGTATAAACTTCGTTGAATCGAGCTAGAAAATAGCTCTTGTGTCTGGTGTATCGAAGGGACCAATATTAGACCTCTTCATTTTATAATATTTTATAACGGCATGAGTGCTGATTTGAATCTTGAACGACTGCACATCAGACCTAGGATTATTTATTTAAGAAATATTTACCAACAACAACTCCAAATACTAGACACATAGAATAAACAGGCTTTTAACAATTTGATGTTATCTTAAATGGTTTTACCCTGAGGGTGAGAGTGTACAAATTATGACAATATACCGCTGCAAAGGTTAATTCATTTTGTTTGAGACTCGAGGCAAAATAAAGTGTATGTATATACTTTTCCAATATAGTTCACTGACCTTTGTGTTACAATTATAGATGTTAAGATTTGAGCTGGTCATCGAACAACGAAATAATTTTTTTACAGAAAAAAAACATTATGCAATAAAAAGTCCCTTAAAAACAATGTCTTTGGGATAGAATTATCAGGTGTAACCGTTTCCTCTTTTAGATAGCAGGAAAGTCCATAAAGAGAACAATTTTTTAATGTATACTAAATATAAATTTCAAACAACGTTTTTGCACTGTTATCAGATAATATCCTCTCTNCTTCATTTTATAATATTTTATAAACGGCATGAGTAGCTCATTGATCGTTGAACGACTGCACATCGACCTATGAAATTTTATTTATTTAAGGAAATTTTTTACAACACAAACTCCAAAGTTACTAAATGAACACATAGAATACAGGCTTTTAACAATGATGTTTATCTTAAATGGATTTTTACCCTGAGAGAGGTTTAAATTATGACAATTATAACCTGTTGTCAAAGGTTTAATTTCATTTTGTTTGAGACTCGAGGCAAAATAAGTTGTTATGTATAATAAATTTTCCAATAATAGTCACGACCCGTTGTGTTACAATTATTAGATGTTATAGATTTAGAGCTGGTCATCGACACAACTAATTATTGTCTTTTACAGAAAAAAAACATATGCAATAAAGAGTCCCTTAAAAACAATGTCTGGGGAGAAAAAGAAGATCAGTGTAAACCGTTTTCCTCTTTTTAGATATCAGGAAAGTCCAAAGGAACCAATTTTAATGTATCTAAAATAGAAATTGCAACACGTTTTTGCCTGTTTCAGATCATTAATTTTATCTATACTACTTCTATTTTGCGCAAACAATAAAATAGTCCGGCATTCAGATGACTAAGGATAAGTAACATCAGCTGGCAAAGTATTCGAACATTGTAAAAATAGTAAGATATAGTAAAACCGAAGAAATACGTATGGCCTAGTAATACAGGGTGTGCACTAAAAACTCCAAGTCAAAATCTCCGAAATGGTAAAATATTTAAATTTGTAAAAAGCAATGCTGAGAAGTGATTGATCCAGTTGGCATCACATTGTGTTTTTTACGTGTAAATAAAGATGGTTATGATCAAAAGATTTTTTGATTGCTGGAATGCAATTCTATTTGTGAAAACAGTTAAAGCAAATTTTACTATTTGTTAGTTAGTTTCGAAATTTAACATTTCGTGGATAACTAACACTTCTTGCGGGTTCCCGTGTTTCAAAACTTTCGTTCAACTTTCGCTGTTCATACGACAGCTCTTCAGATAACTGAAGTCAACTTCAGTTCAGTTCCTGAAGCTGTCAGTAATGACAGCGAACGTCCGAGCGAAGTTTTGACCACGGCGAACCGCAAGAAGTGTTAGTTATAGATACCCGGCCGTGAAAGCTACGCGTGTTAGGTTTCGTGGATATTTGATTAAAGAAATTAAGAGTAATTTAATTTTCGTCGCGATTTCACTAAACATTGTAGAACAAAAAAAGCGAAAAAATTCACCATTCTGTTCATTATAGTATTATATAATTATACCTTTTATCTTTGTATAAATTTTTAGCAATATGTATCATAGGTACCCTATTTCCAGTCGATATGTAGGTAAAAACCATTCATATTAGCGTTATAGGCTTGCTTGATAATTTAGGCAGAATATTTGACATTAGTGACATTGCTTGATTGCTAAAAGTTACCACAAAGATTAGTTTCATCCTAATATTTAATTTGCGTTGCCTGAAATTCTCCTGAAGATATGGTTTTATACCACAATTGAAGATAAATTGAGTACGATTCTAGTTTATAGAGAATCTCGTAGTAACGCATCTGAAGCAGTGCGATTATATGCTCAACGCTTTCCAGACAGACATCTACCAAATCACAAAACATTCACAAGTCTATGTGCAAATCCCAGTAATTATGGTAGCTTCAAAAAACCAAAACGATTCAGATAGAAAAAAGTAAGAACTGATCAAATCACGGCAGAGGTACTACAAACAGTTAATAAAAATCCACTGACATCATTACGGCAATTAAAAGAAAAATATAATTTATCTATAACTTCTTGCCGTAGGATCCTAGACAAAAATAAATAGTTTCCGTATAAGGTTCATTTAGTGCACCATTTAAGATTAGGGACAAATCAACGTAGACTCGAATTTTCTGACAGAATTTTCGTGTAATTGTTAGCGGAAAAACAACAACTTCATAAATCAAATAATGTGGAGCGACGATGAATGTCGTCTCACAACAATGGCATTTTAATTAAGCATAATTTCACTACTGGTCAGAAAAAATCCTAAGTAGATAAGGCAAACAAAGATCAAACAGATTTTGGGCGTTACGTTTGGTGTGGGAATCTTAAATGGATATGTTATAGGCCCTCACTTTTATCACGAAACAAGTATAACTAGTGTGCGCTACTTAGATTACAACTACTTTGGAATAGTACCAATAGAGCTGGCGACAATTAATATGGGTTACGACAAGACGGAGCACCTGCGCATAATGCCTTCATGGTTACTGATTATTTAAATCAAACGTTCCGACTGCAACTCCGTTAGATTATTTTCTTGTGGGATTACTTGAAAGCTGAGCATTACAAGGAACCCATAACATATATGGGCGACCTTCATAATAAAATTTATGCAAGCATTCAATAGAAATACATTGTTAAAAGTTTGCGGAAGAGAACTAATAAGGCGATATACGTTATGTAGTATAATCAAGAAGGCAACATTCTCGAACATCTTTTGTAAGATAAATAAAAAAATCGAGTGATTTTAAACAAAGACTTTACCCCGACAGACTAGTACCAACCCTTCTTATATGAATATCTATTATGTATTGGCCTACGTGGCCGAAATCTCTCGCTATGTTTACAAATCTATACTTTATCTTTAAACAACACGTCAGCATTCAAACCTAGGACTCACGTTCGGCATCTACAGGGATTATTCGATCTCTTTTTTTAATACATAGGTCTCACACGTTGTTAGTTCTTTCTCAGCTGCTTAAAGAAATATGTAAAAATAAAGACAAAAATTTCTTTTGATCATAGCGCCATCTTTATTCTCACGTAATAGAACACAATTGTAATAGCAAACTGTAGTCAATCACATGAAAGCAACAAACTTCATCTTAAGCGTTCTTACACGCAAAAACAAAAATAGAACACGTTTCCAACAGCGCAAATCATCACGATAAAAAGTCGCTGAAGCCGCAAACGAAACGTCGACAGGCAAAATATAAGTTTAGGTACCTAGGCTATTGGTTTTGCCGAGCTACGATCTAATTTAGTAAACACAACTTGGCCCAACTTCGAAATTACTATTCGCCGAGCCCCGACGAAATCAATTACCTTCGTCCGTATAGTTACCGAAACGTTATCGAAAGCTTCTTTGCCGGATAATTATAATTCAATCGTCCGGAAGAGTAAATACTTAACACGATGAAATTGACGGAGCTCGCCTAAAACTGCTTTACGTTAAAATAACTCCGCTGTTGCCCGTATATAATGAGTGAAGCACAATGTCGAACGACAAGTTTACGTAAGTTCGTACTAACAATTATAACAGGAATACCGTGATAGAAATAGCAACTGCAGAGCTGCTGAATTTGAAAGGTAAATGTAAGAAATATTCTGATGAAGCGGGAAACTCTGGAAACGTTATTTATTTGTTATGTTTTATTTTATCCCTTTCATCATCGCGATAAGAGAATGGAAGAAAGAGACTCTCTCACTATTTTCCACGCAACATAACTTATTAATATCAAATATATCCTCGCTGTCCCCAGAAGACAAATCCTTGAAGCGTAAAATTATCTTCCACTTTTATGAAGTATAAAATGAAGAAGCAAGCTACACCTACACCAATAAAACGGAATAAGTTTCAGTTAGTTTACGTATATTCATATACAAACGTAAAATAACCGCATATATGTATAATCCACAACATAGTGATTGGCTAAACGCATGAGAATCGTTTTAATAATACGAAAACTCATACATCGCGCATCTGTAGGCATTATTACCGCAATCCAAAACTTTTACGAGCGGGAATTTACGGCCCGACTAGATCTTTAAATAATGACGGTATTAAAAATTTACCGCGTGGCGTCATAAAATTGCGCAATAATAAAAAGGGACACATATAATAAAAGAAGGACACGACTGACCGACAGATTTCTACTCGCAGGTAAAATTGTCTCTCTTACTCACCGCACGAAGATACTTCGTCGTCGCCAAAGTCGAATAGCTGTCCACGTTCGACTCGTCGTACGGATACCACTTACTAGAGTTCACAGCACTTAGGATGACGGATTTGAGCTTCCTGCAGCGTGAATTTCTTCAATTCCTCTACGGTGTCGACCAGGTGATATTTGAGTCTTTTTCTCTATCCTGTGTACCGGAAATGTGAAAAAAAAAAATTCAAGATTGTGGTGACGTTTCCGAAAGATTTCTAAGAGGATTTCAAAACGTACCCTTAACCACGTGTGCGTCAGCACGTTTGTATCGTTATACGCTCTTTCGGGTCTACTTTTAACATTGTCGTATTAAGTCTTTGGCTTATCACTAATAAGTTCCCATTGGTGGTGAATCCAGCCTGAAAAGATGATGATGGAAAATAAAATTAAGAATCTTAAGAATAAAATTAAGAGTTTGAACTTTTTGTTGCTAACACATTATCATCTAAACTTTTATAAAATTTCTTGGTCAATTTCCAATAAATTTGTAGAACATTCCTTATTATTGTTTATATGCACATTTTTGTAGCAACCCCAGTATCTAGATTTTTGACCAAAAAAGAAAAATAACATTTTTTTGATTAAATGATATGAACAAAAATGATTGTGAACTGAAATGAATGGGTGTAAAGCCGTCATCAAATAATTAGTAAAGCTTGGATTAATTCGCAACCTTGTAATGCACAATGATTTGCTTTTCTTTGTGTTAAATATCTCGGAAAGGTAATAGAGGCAATAGTTGACAGTATTTTAATAGTTGACGTTTTGAGGTTAAGTGCTCAAAATAAGATATTTTTTGTTTTCTGATTTACGATAGTATGCACCGTCTAAATGTTCATCTTCCAAAGAGATTTTTTCACATCGTTCTAGAACTAACAACAACACAAATGACAAGAAATTATTGCTGCGTTGGAAATTAAATAAACTATTGTTACAGAAAGTAGTTATAAGGTAAAGATATTTCCAATACAATTTCGACATATGAAGGGGTATATTTTTTTCTATAAAAAATGTTGAACATATATTGCAAAAAAAAATACAAAAGATTTTAACGCGTTCAAATTTTTTTTTATTCAGGATTTACAGAAGCAGATAAGCGTAACATAGCGGTAGGTTAGTTTTTAGTAAAACTAACCTTGTGGAAGATTTGTGACATTAGGAAGAAATTTAATTGATTCAGATGTTTTTATATTACCAAAATAAGCCAAAATAGAGCACAAAAGGGATATAAGCAAATCATTAATAAGAGTTATAAAGAACAGGGGTCCTAAATTCGAACCGTGAGGAATGCCAGAAAAAGGATGAGACCCATTACTTTTGTATAAAACACATTTGCATCTACCATTCAAAAAGATCGTAGCAAATTTATCAGAGCTGTTCCACTGCCGAAAGTTGAAAATTTATGCAGCAAAATACCGTGATTTACACAATCAAATCTACTTGTGCCTGCATGTCCAGCTGTTGACAAATATACTGTGTTATAGTGATCAGATCTCCTACGAATATTTTCTCTAACAACCAACATGGCTGGTTGTTAGAGAAATATGTAGTATAACATTACAATAGATCCAAGAATAAATGACGTTTTCAAAAATTTTAGCAAAATTTCAATAAGGGATGCAAAGTTTAAAGATCTTTTTATGAATGGCACTAACTCTTGTTTCCATAGCATCGGAAATCTAGATAATAGACAAATTCACTACAATCATAAGAGGCTAATGCAGTTATAGTCTTTGAAATCAAAGAGAAAGATGCTAAGCCGTGAGTAGTAAGATCCATTTCACAAATATATACGTATGTAATTTCTAATGCATGTGTTTCCTCAACTGGAGTTAAAGTAAACAGTACAGAGTCACTATGTTGATTAGTAGCAACAGGAATGACCAGGAAAACTATACAATTAATTTGTGGATTCTCAATTTTCAAATCGTTATAATAATAAACTTAAAAGCTTCGTTAGAGCAAGATTATATTTTTTCGGTTCTAATTTGTTGAACTATGGGTATGAATTAAAAAACAATGTTTCTATTTCATGTGGCGTGACGTTTCGGAGTTCCTTACATGCCTGTTTCAAACAAGGTAAATTGTGTTATGTAAAATTATGCACACGTCAATTAAAATATATAAACATAATTCGTGCATAGTACCTAAAATGTAACATTTTATAAAATTTTGCTTTACAAAAAGGACCAGGACAACATTTAAAAATAATACGTTTTGGTTAAATAATACACAGCAAAAGCAAGATTATATAAAGGATTCGACTGGCTCTATATACTGTCTGTAGACCAAGAAGGTTTAGTGACTGGAGTTTTTACATTTTTGTTTTTAATGTGTATACATTTTATTTGGAAAATGATATTCCTAACTCTTGTGATATTTACAGTATTGTCACATTATGATGCAATCCCTGAAATTATTAAAATTATTGGAAAAAAGTTACTCCGAACCATTTAGAGTTCTTTTAAATTTTCCCAACTAAACAGTTTTTAAGCATATTTTTTCACTTCAAGCAATTTTATTTACACTAAAGAAGAAAAATGAATGGGGCAACTTGCACAGTATTTGGCGGTTTTTATTTCATATAAAGAATATTTTTTTCTGAAAACCAAAGTACTGGTACGGCTAAATTGTTTTCTTGGGCATTATTTGGAGCGATAATTCTACCTTGAAGAATAACGATACCCCATCCAATATATTTTTTAATGGTTCAAGAGCTTTTGAGAGCATAGGTTTGGCAATTCTACTGTATTAGGGAACATGCCTTTTTATAGTCTAAACTACATCTGCTTAATAGAAAAAAAAATGTTTAGTAGGGGTGCCCCACATAGCAGCTTCTTAGGACCTCCTTTATTCGTAATGCATTTTATTATTCATATATACATTGTTGTCAATGATTCACACTCGCTAGCTATGAACTATGTGGATGGCACTTCCATACAAGCTATAGAAGGTGATTTGGATTCAATAATCATGAAAGGAGATATCTACACACACAATGTGTCCAATTTTCGATGCTCACTATTGGTATCTCGATTATTAGAAGAGACATAGAGCAATGGTTATATGGGAAATGTTTACCAATAGTAAAGTCAATAAACCCATGAAATATCGATTTCAATATTTTTTCTCAATAATTCGATAATCCTTAATCTGATCGCTTCTAAGGCTTTACATTATTCACACACGTTTTCAAGACAATTTTTCTGGCGCAAAGAGAAACTCGCAATTGTCAGCTGTTTTCAAGTTATTTGCGTTATCTTTTGTTTTTCATATGGCGACCATAGTGGGAAAAATGTAAAATTTATTCTTAGCAGAGATATACTTAAATAAAAAAGTAAATTAATTTGTAATATGAAATGAATAGGCTGCGAAATTGAACACTGATCGGAATTGAAAGCTAAGAGATGTGCTAATTGTAAACAACACTGTAAAATAACGAAAGAGATACTGACGATTTCATATTATATGTATGTATATTGAGATACAATGATGAGCAATCGATAATGTGGATACTGTAATAATACCGTCTTATCTAACAAAACGGCAGTAAGCATCTGTCAAATCATATGTACGCTAATATTGACAAGTGCTGTTTTATGTTTGTTGTAATGTAGAAACTTTACTAGTCGTAATAACAAAGTTATTGTGTTTGTGCGTGAACTTTGCGATTTCCAGAATTTCGTTATTATTTTGATGGTGAGTTCAACAGCCAGTATCGGAAGCATAAGTAAATTATTTACAACTACACTTTTTTGTGCTTATTAATTGACATGTATTGCATGTATTTTCTATAGTGTGTTATTTGTTTATTTCAAATATTTAATATGTTTATTATTAACATAACCAGAAAATGTCCCAAAGAGGCAAGATGAGGCTATTGGTATGGGGCAACATGGGGTCATTCATTATCTCACTCTTCAGTCTGGCCGTTATGCCTGGATATGCCATTATGCTTTCTCGAAGACATAATGCCTATTTCTCATGTTAGGAATAAAGTACAGGTCCAATCAAAGCGTAACAAGGGAAAAGACAAAATCCTTACAAGCTACGTATAAAAATCTGCTACAGAAATAGAAGTCTGGAGAATCCCTAAGGTAACTAGAAGTGCTGAGGGAGAGTTAAAGAAAAAAAATGACAAGAAGAAAACAGAAGAGATCAAGAAGCGAATTTTGTAGGAAAGCAACGAGATAGATTTTTAGAAAACGTCAAGGAATCATCAGTTCTTCTGTTTGAGGAAGATGGGCTCATGTTATTTGTAAGGGGAAGAATTGATACTAATGCTGGTTGGGCGAGGTTGGGGTAACATGAGGCTGTGCGAATAACGTGGATGAGTTCGTTTCTATTGTCTCAATTGTGAAGACTTAAGGTTAATATTCTTATCGTTATTATAATTTTTTATTTTAAGTAGTTTCCGATTTAAAGAGTTTAAACTTTGTTCCTGCATGTTTTAGATATTTTAAGAAATGTATTTTTTTTACCTATTACCTAGATTTATGGTACGACCCATTTATCACCTGCACCCATCTTGCCCCACTATTGTTGTGTGTATTTACCATTTTTTTTCAAATTTTCTCACACATCAAGCGTTTTACCATCGAAAATTGTAATTCATACCATCAGCAGATTAAATGTTAAAGATTCAACAGGTACTTAGAACCTTGTATATAATTTTGCATCCTGGTGCAGTGTTCTAAAGCTTATGTTCCCATCTTGCCACCTTCCTAATTTTATATATAGCAAACATGAACTAAAAACTTTTTATCTATTTTTCTCTTCGTCCTAACGCTTACAATAGTCTCCTCCTTCTTTTTGCCCAACTTTCACAAACTTCAGCGGTTCAAGTGTTCTCCGTCCCCGTTGACATGCAATAACAAATTCATGGGCGAAGAAAACTCGAATCTCTTGCCCACACTTTAAGAGCCCGGGCGTACGTCCGCCTACTAACGCCGCTCTCCTGCCATCGATAAAACTCAGGCATTAAAGTTCGCAAAAATACGTAATGAGGAACTTACGTGGAGTTTTCATTGGATATGACTCCATTACCTTCGGCCCGTCGTGGAAGGGCAGCGTTCGACAGTAGGATGTGCAGGGGACTCCGGCGCCATTATCCCCGCCTTACGTACTGTTCTTTCTCGACGCTCAGGTGCCATGAATCTGGCGGAAACCCATCGACTGCGAATAAACGCACGACGTCCATATTAGGGTAGCAATCGCAGTGAAAAAACTCGATCGACGGCGACTGGAAGCGAATAGAGAGAAATTCTTTTGTTTTTTGATTATCGGAATCGGTGATAGGGGCTAGTGAGGGTGGCGTGAGAATTGTCTAGTAGAATAGAAATGTCTGGCATGCGTAGGATATGAAAACATATCATACAAAAATAAACGATAAAAAGAATCAATCCAAATCCTATGATACCTAAGAGACGAACTAATACATAAATCGACAAATAAATAAACTAAGAGGGAGCGTGAGCATATTTCTCATTATCTTTCGACGTTGGGAGTAATTGATCTCCAATTAATCTCATTTCAACGCTTAATATAATGCATTTACTGCATGAAAAGGAATACGCGAATAAAACGCAAGGAATTGTCTGTTTATTATATAAGCGCCTTTTTTTGTATCATCTACTCTCAAGATAAAATAATAAAAGACGTTGGTAATTCTTTGCTGACAAACAGCTGTAACATTTTAATACAATCTGACCAAATTTCGTTCAGATTCAAAAAGTTGCGTTGTATTCATAACGTTAACAGAAAATGAGTGAAATTCAACTGCAGGAACAGAAGCGTTAACAAGATGGGGAACTGATCAGAAAGGATAATTGCGTCTGGTGAAATCTATAGTAGATAGATACACAATGATGCACCTTCATGCTAGGAAAATTGCCACGGCCTTTCGGCAGAGGCATATACAATTTGGCATGTACAACTGAAATATCAGAGGCCAGAGCTGTTTGAGGTATCCAAAAACAAGCAGACAGCAGATAAGAGCGGGTACGGAAAGCACAAAAAAAGAAACACTGGGACAAAACAAGCACGCAAGGTCGTGAAAAAAACCTTTATCAAGTCATCAAAGAAGAAGACTACTGCAGCTTAGTAGGAATCATCTCGACCGTAATAGCTCTTGAGTAAAGGTGACAAACCTGAAAATGAGATTCAATTTTTTCAGGATCGTATCCGGTGTTCCGAAAAAGTCCCTCGGGTCGCCTAAATGTCCCGTTTCTAAAACCAAACGCATTTTCAAATCACTAAAACCTCATAATTTATAATGTAACTTCAAGTAATATTTTGGCTAGCTGTCAGTGGCAGTTGTAATGTATGTATAAATAAATAAATAAATATTCATTGCAAAATTATTGTTTTCGTTTATGGTAAGCCTCAGAGTTTAAATTAAATTATAAAAGGAAAGGCAAATTTAAAAAGATTTTTAGGTCTCAAAATAATTAAAATGTGAATATTTCAATAAATAGTTTTCAGCGAACGCCTCCGCATCTCACTTATCTGGAGAGTATCCCCCAAACCCTCCTTGGGGGTGTTTTTTGATTCCAGTTGATGATTTGGTCACCCTACCTTAGAGGGCACTGCGCACTAAAAGAACACCTACAGAAAATTGGGATCAACACTGGAGATACCAACTGCAGACTGGTCTAAATGAGATGACAGAGAACGATATTCTGGTGTGAATGCCGAGTCTGGAGCTAAAATACAAGCTGAGAGACTGAGGACAATAACCTAATCCTATGGGTGTTCTCTTCTATAACACCCAGACTGCACAGATTGTGCCGGGTACTAGCATCTGGAATGGCTGTATAATTTAAATAGCTAAAGACATGGAGACAAATACAAAAGCAAAAGGTTACAGTGTTTCGGAGCTTTAAGTCAAACGGCTCCCACCACAACAAAAAAAACCATATTGACGGGACAGCAAATCTATAATGTAATTATGATAATCCCAAGATATATACGGTCTAGTGAAAGAAGAACGTATGAAAACATTAAGAATGATAAGGAATTGATCTTAGCAGATATATAGAAGCAGACATACAGAATGAACGTTCACTGGCTTTCGAAACTCCAAAACAAAAGTCGCGTTGGTAACAAGACTGTAACGAAAATTTGACGAAAACTTTTTTTAACAACAAAATAAGAGATTCATATACATCTCCAAATAACAAATTTAAAGCAAGGATACACTTTTTTAATTAAAAATATATGAAAAAAAGGCACAACATAGAAATTGAAAGCCTCCAAAGACCCTAAAAATATTAGATTTTATAAAACTCTTCCAAAAAGTAGTCAAGGACTGACATTTTATGAGACATTCACTTCACAATTTGGCCTTAATTCGAATTCTTGAAAGCGGCTATGGAAGAGATTTTTGAAAACCTATATAAAGGCTTTTTGGAAGGTACAGATTTATTATAAGGACTTTAGAATAAATGTGAGAACAATATTGGTTTTTATTTTCTAAATCTTTTTCATCGTGCCTAGGTAAATAATATACCATTCCCACTTCGTCCTTCATTCCTTTCAATAAACTGCTTTCCCAGGTTACGCAGCAGTTTTGCTTCACTTCCAAAATGTGTTTGTATAGATTTTGGGAAAATGTATGGAAAAAACCTGTTTTTTTCTGGATATTAATACATGAAACGAGACATCTCTCATCCATATTTCTTTAGTGACCCTATGTCTATTTAGTCTTTCCAACCAGACTATCAACTTTTGATCACCTACCACTTGAAAAAAAAGGCATGGCATTAAAATATCTAAAATTACAAATACAAAACATCTAGTAGATACTAAGACGATGATGAGATGACGATTTGAGATTAGTACTAAACAATAACACATATTTCAGTTATTAATTTAATACTAGCTACCACATGTTGTGAATTATTTTGTGGACATAGTACAACTTCAGAAAATACACAACAATTTTTTGGAAAAAATCTGTGTGCTAGAGAGAATTTGAATAAAAAAATCGCCATAGATCAATTAATGCTTTCAATGACAGTCAAAACGTTTAAAAGCACTAAAAGAATATCTTCCCTGCAAGCAATTGGAACTACGGACTTTCAATTACATTGCGAATAGCTACAATGTAGGCTAATCTGAATAACCAAGGCAACTACTGCATTAAGTATTTTCAGTTCTTTTTTCAGTTTGCATAGCTAAAACACTGCCTCATAATTAAGTTACTAAGCAGAAGATTAAATGTAAATGGGAATTAGCTTGGAACTTGGTCATCAAATCTGTGTAGTAAGTCCTACAAAATCGAAGTATTTGATGAACCAAATGAAAAACACAGACTAGAATGAAAAAACCCCAGGAATAAGTGTTTATGACCTTGGGCACAATCTTTCATTAGATAGCCCTGAAAAATATTCTGAGCTAGCATAAGAGTCTGAACATCTTTAGGCAGTGGACGGGGCGTTTCATTGATCCGTCGGATGCTAATCCATATGAACCGATAAAAATCCTAAGTATCTTCACGCAGTGTGGTCAATTTTACTATACTTTATGTATAAACATTCATGGATATAGTTGTTAATATATGCCACTTTTACATTTTGGTGATATCAGAAGCAGAACAAGATTCCATTAATTTCAATCCTTTTAAATTTAACTCCACTTCAATCCTATTCAATGGACAGAGAAAAAAGGAATAGAAACAATACGCAAACACTTACGAGAAGATATTATATTTATACCCAAAGACGAGAAGAAAAATTATCACGAAGAGAACCATCCGTGACGTTATTGACACCCCAGTCAAGACGAAACCGCCGTAAAGGGTACGCAAAAAGCGTATAAAAGATGAAGAAGTACACGTCCAGCGCTATTTAGATAATATATTCGAGGATCCCCGACGGCTTATTGCGCATAGATTTCTTAACGGTATTTCTTTTATCTGCTGGCTGGTCGACGTTAAGAATCTCAGGGAAAAAAAAAATACAACAGAAAAACTTTGGACAACAATATAGTATGTATAGCACTATTCGAATAAAAAAGTCGTTTTATTTAAACTTGGGCAGTTCATAAGGTTATGCTGCATCTTTTTCTTTTGGCAAATTTTTATCTAACGATTTTAACTTTAGTTTTTAAGCTTAGAATACCTGCAAACCTTCCATGAATCTGTAGAACACCAAGTTAAAAAAAAAAATCATCAAACAAACTGTTTTCAATGAAGTAAGGACCAGTTATAATCTAAGTGAAATCTAAGTAGGGGTTAACCCAAAATTACATTTTAAAGTAAAATATAACTGATAATTCCATTGAGACATAAGAACATATAGGAAAAGTTTCATGTGAAATCAATTGGAATCTTTATACATCAATAATCTATACAATTTCCAACAAACTTTGACATATCACATACTGTCTAATCAACTCTAATCTTTTAAAGTATAGAATATGGGACGATCACGTAGTAATCCTCTTCTCCAATTGCATATCCCCACTATGGGCTTTAAATTGTAAACAGACGCACATTTGAAGCATGCGATATGTTTTCATCTGCCTATACCAAGATCCACGATAAGCTCGTCAGCTTATTTCAAATCCCAAATATCTGTTCAGTTATCAACACCCGACAGTTCTAAAAGAGCTGCCTCATTCCTTGCATAATTCCCATAATTCTGACCGCGCGCTCAACCATTGTTCCGATTTCTCCACCATTGTACTGTTTAACTCACTTATACAAAACGATTCGAGCGCTAGATAATAGGTCTTCCAGTCGCTTCTTTAGCAATATTATGTGTTATTTAATTTCCTTCAACCCCTGTGTATCCGAAATCCATTGAGCTATTAGCACCCGTTTCTTTTTGTCTAGCTGATTCAGTCTTCCTAGAGACTCTCAAACTAAGTTAAAGTTTATTAAAAGAAAACTGAGGTTTGATGGCTGTTTAACTATCTTTATTTTATGTAACCTCTATCAAATATTGAAATGGAGGCATAGATTTTAGTAGAGTGTGTTTCCGCCTCTGTAAATATTCCAATGTTTTGCCCAAGCTGTTGAAAATATTTAGTTCTAAGCCCATATACATCATTTCAATTACCCATGTCATTTTTGGAACCACCTGCGTATAATTTGATGGCATTTATATTCAATATAAGGTAGTCTCCATCCCACTAAAACTGGAATGTTTGACATTTCGGCCCGAGATATGTCTCAAGTTATGGTCGACCTTCAGAAAAATTGAAAAACCACGCCTTCCTTTCCTGAACATTCTGCATGTAATCCTTTATCGTTATATTCTCCACCACAATGTAGAAAAGAGATTAGCACCATTTTAACAGCTAGGGCAGGGCAGGTTAGTCTCCATCAAAGTGTGGACGGAAATTTTAATACCGCATCAATAGTGAAATGCTCTCATTATACCAGTTATTAAACAGGCATCTTTGTACTCAGGTAAGTTCGTTCTATTACCAATCATTCACTAATAAGTATGACTGGTCTCACTATTGCTATATACATTCATAGCATGTTTTGGATTGCATCACCATTTTTTACCTGTTAAGATTTTGCACATCGTCCAGGATCTTGTTGGTTACTGGAAGCACGTGCCTATTCAAGAGAAGTTAATTATCTAGACCAAGGCCTAGATTTGCATTTTCCAATCTGTAACCGACCAATCCATTTTACCCACTACAGTTAAACAGAAAATCAATTTGGGGGTAAAATTAAAAGCAATATTATATCTTAGTTTGGTACATGCTAAAAAGAACCAAGGAATACTTGAATTTTACCAATAGATTAAATTAAGTTTTTTCACAGCAACCTTTTCAAATCTATTGTGATCCCTTTACCAAAAGCGCTCTTTGAACTTTGCCCTACCTTAATTATAACGCAGTTTTGAGAACAGCGCCTTATGTGACCAATTAGCTGTGGAATTCTCTACTAGCAGTACTAGAAACCTTGTCCTCGCCACGCCATCGCACGTAAACTGGGGTTTCTTCCTCCTATTGACAAAATCTATAAATAGCATTATCTACCAGGGCTATATTATACATGTGTCTATTTAGACAATGACCAATGAATAAACCTACTATCATTCTTTCCTGTTATCTCTACTCAGGAGATCTTTAGCACATTCATGCTTCTGTTCCTTTTAGACCTCTCTTGCCTATCTGTGTCCTGGTAACTTTTACCACCACACACCCACTCGTAATGTATTCAGTCATTAATGCACTTTTTAATTTACGATTTGATAATGCCGAAGGAAGAGCCAGCCCAGCGAATGACCTTGACGAACCTCGTCTGACCAGATTGTCCGGCCTTCATTTTCCTTCACGCCCAAGTGGATTCAGGGCAAAGTCAATGTCGTTTGGATACCCATCTCATTTAGAGCACTTACGCCGCTTCAAACCAACTTAGAGTCAACATTTTAAGTGTTGGCTCTAGCTATCAGAAAAAATAGCTACGCTTTTACCTAACTCAGTTCATCTTTTTTAATTCTCTGATATAGTGATGAACTTGACCATAAAAGTGCCAAAACATTTTTTTTTTTGTTTTTTGTATGCCATTGCAGACTCAGAAAGCACCTACATAGAATTATGGAATTATCCAAAGAAACTAAACGTCGACTGTGTTTGAAAGACAAAGATATTGCAGAGCACACTGTTCAGCTATAAAAAGCGGGAGATTGTTGTCACTTCTATATATGACGTGAAGAAAATCTCATTGATCTGGACTATGAGCTTTTACACCTAACTGTTGGAAACTCTAAGGAAATATCCGCTCATTCAATGAACCATGTGAATGTCATATCATGGTGTGAGACTATTTCACATTAAAGGTCAAAATTCGTTCTTACTGATCAATAAACTGATAGATTCGACGAAATTATTTAGATTGATTATAAAAAAATTCGTGAATCAATTCCGACTTTCGAATTCTAATGCAATCGAAAACACTGCTTTCTTCGTCCCGCAGACTCAAATCAATCACTCAAATGCGAGGCAAAAAAAAAAAAATTTATTAGGTAAAAATAAAGGAACGAAAACAAACGTAAGTGCGATAAACGAAATTTAGGTTGTGTAAACGGACACGGACGTACAAAGGAGAGAAAACAGAAAACAAATAAAAGCACAAACGTAGTCCGTTTTTTTGGGGCATACAAAAATTCGAGCGATACGAATTATATTAACGATGAGACGGTAGAAATAGAAATACTGGGTGTTCCGAAAAGAAATAAACTATATTATCTTATTAAGAAAGCGTTCAATTAGTTTGTGAAATTAGAACAACTGCTGTGAGTCGCTTCGTTCATAAATGATCCGGTCAGCGGTATTTAATGTAAAACTCAGGCGTCGATGCGAAGTAAGCGTTCTGCCGAGTGGAAAGCTTACAACTCTATCAGACTTCAAGTATGTGTCCCAGT
Organism: Protaetia brevitarsis; assembly: GCA_004143645.1. Taxonomy (NCBI): domain Eukaryota; kingdom Metazoa; phylum Arthropoda; class Insecta; order Coleoptera; family Scarabaeidae; genus Protaetia; species Protaetia brevitarsis. The sequence continues at coordinate 2,351,327 of RXPK01000134.1, forward strand.
GGATGAGTTGGTCCGGAAGTATGACCTAGGCATTCGTATAAATAACACATACATGAAATCATAAAATACCATACTACACGAGTAATTAAAAAATCTGCCGGGGATAATAAAAGTGATCGCGCAAGTCTATGATTATTTTGCGATAAGGTCTGTAATAATGGATAACAACAAGGGTACATGTTATATTGTACTTACTGCATAATTTTATACTGAGATATCCAGGGAGTAATAGTTATATATTCAAATATTTAACTAAATTTTCTATAACAAAACTCTTCAATTAGCATATCATTAGAATTTAATCGTATCGTGGAGTTTAACCAGCGGGGTTCTGTTTGCATATTAATTACTTTTACGGTACCAAAAGCGAACTTTGGCATTTGAGAAAGTGGTGAGTCTGTAGGATTAAAAGTAAGCCATGAGAGAACACTAATTCTAAATTGCAAATTCATGATATAATGTATGTATATATGTACCTTCAACAAAAACGGAATACAATAACAAAGATGGATGCTTCAGGTGTGTTACGACTAGAGATATGTTTTAATATCTCATATACAGTGTGTTCACGGGAATATTCTACAATATCTAACTTTTTTTATTTTAAAGAACAGATCGGTTAAATGGAGAAAGTTCATGTACTTTTCCATCTGCATTCGTGCTATGGCATAAAAACAAAAGAGCGCTTGTTACTAAGATACATAAAGCATGTATTTTTTAAAATGGGACACCCGGTATATTTTTACATTTTTGAGTTTCTCTAGGCATTGGCTATAACAAAGTATAAAACGACTTCTCTGTAAAATCACGATTACGAGAGTTATAAAGAAAATCACGTTCAGTTCATTCGAGGTGTTCACCAAACATTCTACAATGGCCAACTTTTTTATTTTTAGAGATACAGAGTCGGTTAAACGGAGAAAGTTCATGTACTTTTCCATCTACATTTCGTGCTATTGCAATAAAAAACAAAAGAGCGCTTGGTTACTAAGATACGACTAAAGCATGTATTTTCTTAAATGGGAAACACGCTTAATGAATAAATAGTCTTAGCCGCTTAAAACAGCATTTTGATCATTGGATCGGAAATCGAGGCCCGAAATTGGCCCCGAAATTTAAAAAAATACATGTTTTAGTCGTATCTTAGTAACCAAGCGCTCTTTTGTTTTTTATGTCATAGCACGAAATTCAGATGGAAAAGTACATGAATTTTCTCCATTTAACCGACTCTGTATCTCTAAAAATAAAAAAGTTAGCTATTGTAGAATGTTCCCGTGAACACACTGTATATTTAATATGCTAGTGGAAAAATGAAAAATCTCTTAAGAATAGATAAATCTAGGAAATAAAACAGAACTACAATTCCAGAGGTTTGTAGATATCAATGAGAAGCATTAATAAATGAAAGAGAACGATGCCAAAATAACCCATTTTCCAAAACATTAAAAAGGTAACAATTGTCATTCGAGGAGCATTCAGTGGCATTAGATACACCCTCGCAAGCCCCGCATGGAGAGCCAGCCATCTAAGAGGTCCTCAGATATTATTGTTAGCAGTATTTTACAAATATAACAGTGGGCTAACGGCCCCAGACAAAATTCTGCGGGTAAGCCCAAATATTTTACACTACACCACTGGGAACATTACTTACAAGGGATCATAGGTAAGCGTGCCTCACCGATTTAAATGAAAGTTGATAGATTTATAGACTGATATAGTGTATGAGCAACGCAAAATTAAAATGCGCACATTTAATTTGAATCAGCCTGTATATGGATGAATTGTACATAACCTCTTGTATTTTTTTCGCAAATAAATTTCCGAATTTAAAAAAATATATGAGAGTGGGAGTTGTTACCAGTAAAAATAATTGTGACAAGGAAATTATTGTGGCTATCCTTTAATACCACTGAAAGAGTTGAATATTTACCCTAACTTTTTGCTGATATGTCTTATAATTTTGGAGATTTCTTCTTGCACTACGTCGGTCTAGGAACCTACCAAGTTTCTTTTAAATCAGTGAGACACAACTTACCTGTGTTCCCTTCCACCACGTAAGCACCATGTTTTACAGAAAAAAAAATAAATGAATTAACGGCTCTCTTACATCAGATGATTTTTAATTTTACTGTTACAATTTCCAAAATTTACCAAAACGATTGGGAATAATTTCAACCACAAAGTCTAAAACTAACCGCAAAGTTTAGAAAAAAGAAGCAGCAGCTCTAAAAACAATTGCAACAAAAATGCATGTATATATTACTGAGAATTGAATAATAATTCCTTACTAATGCGTTGGGAAATAAATGATATGAGAATAAGACTACGCTAACACCAATCGTTTCAAAATTTATAAGACAACTAAATTCTTTATGCAGGAAAGAACATTTCGTTTTCATTTGCATTTGATGTATCTATAGAAAGTTTGATCTAAACGCATATAAATGTAATAGAATTACTTAAGTATATGTAGATCATTTGATAGATTATGTAAAAGCAATAAAATTTGCCACATCCAAAGATGTTTGGTACTCGCATTTAAGGAGTAAAAGAAACATTACAGTACATTAAATACATAAAGACGAAGGATCTCACAAAAAAAAAAAAATGTTGCCAGAAACAGATTACTAAATTCAAACAGACTTAATGACAAAGAAAAACCATGTTTAAGGTCTATGCTTCAATCGGTCTTACATATTTGTGAAAACTATTCGCGATACCTTACTAAACAAAAGAATGGAACCACTTTATTTCTAATATAACTATCCAAAAAATTGTCCTAAGCTAACTTCATTTTTTGGGGAGTTGTTTTTACACATGTAAGGCCTGTTCCAACATGTAGTTAGCGCAAGGCCCTTGATTACTTGCACCAATCAGACAAAAGGTTGGAGTTTGCAAAAATTGGAATGTGGTATCTGATTGATTCACGTGATCAAGGACCGTATGGAAGCTGCATGTTGGAACAGACCTATAGTATTGACTACTACGAAGACGTCAATGATCATTTTAAAAACAAGAGTGGAAATCATAAGACTAAGCATAGACTGAACGTCAACAACGTGTTAAACAACGCTACAGAAATGTAAAGTAGCAATGCAGCCAAAAATGAAGAATTCCCCTCATAAATTGCTACTGCTAGATGTCATAAAGTAAAAATGGTAAAGCTCAATTATCCGGAAGAAGGTATAGAAGTATGAATGGCGAACGGCGAATACTTGGCGAACCTTGAAAGAGTTACTACATATAGTAATAAATCTTAAGAGGATGTTAAAAATGGATTAATATTCCTTTCAAGCAAATCATATGGGACGGGAATATTTATATGATTTAAGACAAGTGTTTCCGGAACCTCCACCAGAATGTGTCGATTTATCTTTCCAATAAAGAGAGATAGTCCCGGTTGTATTATCAGAAGATGATAAATTTGATATTAAGTACATTCAATAATAATTGATCGACATACTACACATTCTTTTTTACATTTCCAGCGAAAAAATTCCCATTTGAACAGCCTAAATGTCTACCCAGGAAAAACACACCAACAATTACACATTCCAGCATCTCGGGCATTCGCGCCACCTCGATTCAATTCCCTTTATTGCCATCCATCTCACAATAATCGTCGCCTTCCCTTATAAATATTTACGTTGCCCTCAATTCGCACGTTTTCCCGCTATAAACGTCCAACAATACGAAAAATTCTACGAATACATCAAAGGAGGCAAAAAAAAAGCGACACTTCGTATCAATCGATAATATATCATCTTCGTTGTAAACTAGCCGGGTTTAATTTGAAACTTACCGCCCATAGTTATGGAATGCCTGTCGGGCAACTGGATGGCCACACCGAACTCCCCCAACTTGACCGGCGCCGAATTCTCCTTGGTGGCCAGCAGGACGCATTCCGGCTTTATGTCCCTGTGAATGATGTTGTTCTCATGGCAATACCGCAACGCCTCCAGAATTTGCCGCATGTAATGGCTGGAAAATTCGACCCAGGCGTGTACACGTAACTTGAGAGGACGGCGCAAAGACGTTCATAAAACAGAATAGGGTATGCATAATTTAGGGGTTTATGAAGGAAAGGGACGGGACGTGGCGGAAAGTGACGCGTCGCGTTAGTAAAAGGTGCACTTAATTATCTTTTTCTTTTACACGGTGATGAGTAGGTACAGAGAACCCTCGCGAGGTGGGAATAAAAGGAACGGCAAGCAAATAACGCGGAATTTCGTTTTAACTACGGTTTCGCTTAAACGAATTGGTTCGTTCGTCGGTAGTAGAACAAAAAAGAGAATTTCAACGGACCGGGAAAGATTATCAAACGCATTCTAATCTCGATTAAATTTGTTGCTTTCGGTAGATCCATGATGTGATATTTTACTGTTAATGCGTAGTTACGAATGACAAACACTGAATAAAAGCAGGTTTTACAACGCAGTCCGCAGTTTTAACAAGATTATGGTAGGTTTAAATTTTCACTCGATTGGATATGAAATACCAGTATGGTCCTTTATAAGCCTCAATATCCAAACATACGAGGTAATTTCGGAATATTCGTGGTCTAATACAGAGAGGGCGCAGGTATGAGGAACTAATTATGAAATCTGTCAAACATGACAAAATTTCAAACATATGTTTGTAGATTACTTCTTAGGTAAAGAGCGCCACTTTATACTTTAAATAGGGTAGATACAATGAACAGCGGCTATGGAGTAATTAGCCCCTTTATAATCATATAGCGCCAAATTTAAAATCATACATTATATAATAATAACATAATTTTCCATTTTCGTGTGTGTATTTTTTGCCGAAGGGGTTCTAATCTCTATTCGTTTATATTTTCACCGCTTATACATCGTTAGGTGCCTACTTTTTCCCGAAAATGTCGCATTTGATTCGGAACGTTTCGCCGGCCTTTTGTCATAACTGCCATGGAACGTATTCGGTTAAAATTAGACGCATCCCCGGTAAAACATCGCTCTAAAAATTGAATGATTTTGAAGAAAATTCCGCGTTTCTACCCTATTTTAGGGTTCGAACTGTAAAATGAAACATGTAAGAAGCTGTTACGACAACAATTCCACATCACGGTACGGCTTTTGAGCCGTAATTTACCCATAAAGTAAAGCCATGTAGAGCTACTTTGACAGCTGATTGACGTTTACGGCCATCAACGCGGCCGTGGTGGTGGCATCGTGGACTCGTTCTATTTTGTAAAATATATCGGAATTTCAAAACATTTTCTGGTTTTTTCGTATATTTGTCGTTAAACTGAAATAGAATACGAGTCTCCGGCGACCATTTTCCCCCACTTGGCCGCCATTTATTTCCCTTTTAATCACGCCCGCTTTCCAATCCTTTGGCGCCATGAGCTTTTTTTATCCAAACGCACGCGCTAAATGGGCACACCACTGTGCCAAACTTTGTGTTAGACAAAGAAGACTGTGTCAAACCTTATTAGTAATAATAATGCTGTCTTTATTGTGCTAAAGAAAAAGAAAACAAACGTAGAGTAACATTATTTTAACTTAAATTAGGACGATCTCAAGGCGAAAGTATGTCTATACCATTTAAGGACTAGGTGACAGGCACTCCAGTAAGACCGGACTCAAACTTGTTTGCAAACGGCTCTCAAATGGACTACGGTGTCAGAGCTTGAATATACGGAAAGAAGCCTAAACTGGCTCATTCGGTAAGCTTTAGCAAAGGCACAAAGGTGTTCCAAGTTGCTACAATTCACTATTGTGCCAGAGAAATAGAAAGATGGATCAATCCAGTTAAAACTGTCTTCTCTGACAGTCAATCCACACTTAAAACGATTAGTTCCGTAAGTGTGGACTCTAAGCTGATTTGGAATTACGTAAGCGCCCTAAATGAGGTGAGCACCCAAAGAGAATGAATATTGGCCTGGCTTCCTAGCTACTCGGGCGTGAGGAGAAATGAGGCAGCTGACGATCTGGTTCGTCAAGGTCATTCGTTGGAGTCTGGCCCTCCTTTCAGATTTATCAAATCGCAAATTAAAAAATTCGTCAATATATAAATACATAATCAATCCAGAGAGTGGTGGCAAAAATCACCGGGACAAAAGAGTTTCTAGAAAGAAGAGAGACTATTCACAATTCACTATGGATCTACTGAGTAAAGACAGGAAGACTGTCAAAATGATAGTAGGTCTGCTGATTGATCACTGTAGATGTAGACTAAATAGGAATATGTATAATATGAGCCTGGTAGATGAGGCTACTTGCAGATTCTGTCGAGAGAAGGAAGAAACACCAGTTCATGTGCTATGCCAATGCAATGGCCTAGCGAGGACAAGGTTTCTAGTAGTGGATGTGAAAAACCCCACAACTAGCAGCTACACAAAGAAGTCGCTCTCAAAGATATTAGGTCTAATTAAGAAGGCAAAATTAAAGAACGTCTTCTTCTCTCTAGGAAAAAGGGGATGACAATAAATCTGAAAAAATCACAGCAAAACAGGTCCGTGGGCTACTCCAATACTAATCTAATCCAAACAATGTGTTTATTTAAGTTGGCGCCATATTCTTATAGTTAATTTTAAGAAAGAAAGTTGCTCTCCCTAAAAAGTTCTGCATGATCGCTAAATATCATTTTTGTACAGACATATATACGCGCTTTATTCCAAAATATGAATTTAGCGTAAAAGCAAGTATGTATCTCTATTTTAGTTGATGCAGTGAGATCCCGATTATCCAAATTTCGTTTATCCGAAAGCAATCATCTTTTTTAATTACCCGACAGAATAAAAACGATTAAGCGAGTAAATAATAGAGAATCGTTAAAGAAACGAGCCGCTGATTACGGTGTTGGTGTAAGTACAGTATCAGAGTGGAGGAAAAATAAGGATAAAATTGAAAATTTACCACTAAGCAAGTATCCTGCAGAATTTACCGCTAGCTTGCATGAATATATCGATGGAAAATACATTTTGGAAGACGGAGGTTGAAAATTTGTGGTGAAAAATTGTCCACAAATTCTGTCGCTGACTTTAAAAAAAAATATATTAAAACATCCGCACCTGGTTACAAAAAAATCAAAAAAACGCAGAATCGATTTAGCTTGCAGTAACTATTCTGGTCGCCATAAACTACCACTCTTATGGCAGGAAAGTCGGCCATGCCAACTACAGCTTTTAAACATGTCGGTGTATCGCCGATATATTACAAAAGTATAAAAAAATACATGGATGGATGCGTGCATATTCAAACAGTGGTTCTATGCCGGAAATTAGAAATTTTTTAAAACAATGTGGACATCCTCCAAAAGCCCTCTTGCTAATTAATAATGGAACGTGTCCCATCCAAATAGGCTTCAACGACTGGCGAAATTAAAGTAATGTTTCTATCCCTCAAAATTACTTCTCTAGTTCAACCAATTGACCAAGTTGTTTTCCATCAAATGAAATCGAAGAAGACATATTTGGATTAATAACTAAAATAAATGATTGTCAAGAAGTTTCAAGGGAGGATTTTACCCAGTGGGTGATAAGTGACGAACATCAAGAGTTAACGAACAGTAACACTCCGGCTCTTGTGTCAAAAAGGGAAGATGACACCAACATAGAAAATGAGGATGAGGAGGCAGTAGATATACCAAAGATTTCCCACGAAAAAAGAATGCAAGCTTTAAAAAACGCTCAGCTTTATATAGAGCAATAACCAAATGCCACAGCACTTAACGTATTACTTCTGAAGAGATGGAGGAATTACGCAGCAAGAAAGCGCAATTGTAATATGCAACAACGAAGTCCCGATGAGTTTGTAGTACGCACATAATAATCTGTGAAATTACAATTACATACATGTGTATGTAGGTACCACATATTGTACAGTCGTTTACTGTATGTGTGTATTTTAAAATAACCTTATATAAATATGTATTTTAATTTGAAATTAAGTAGTTCTAAAATCGTTTTTAGCTTCAATTTGTTCATAAATACAAATACTCACCTAAAAGACACTCATTTTTTATCTGCAAAAAGACATTCGATTATCCAAAAAAGGGCCGATCCTCATTATTTCGGATAATCGGGATTCTACTGTATCAAAAATTGTTATAAAGAAAATTTAATTGGAATTAAAAACAATATTCTAATAAACAATCGCATTCATTTACTCTAAAAAATAGGTTTTTGTATTTATTACAAACTTTCCTCAAAGTCGCATTGTATATTGATGTCTACCCATTGATGTTTAATATAGAATGCAATGACAATAAAATTGTAAACGTCAAAACATCAGTATGAGATTAGCCCAATAGGTTTTATAACAGTTTAGTATTGCAGTTAAAGGGACGGTACAATTATTTTATTTTTGCGAATTCCACACAGTAGATTTATCTTGAAAAAATATTGATTAAGAGTTTTTATTGTAAAATTATAGTTAATGCCACTCCACAGCGACAATTTTGACAAAAATGACAGTTCCATCCGAAACAAATGTTGCTTTATTTGTAAAGATTATAGCTCTCTTAGCAAAAAGAAGTCACCTTCTAACTTTCCCTGGATAATGGAACAAAAGTCAAACCGTCGATCGTAATCGGCTGCTTTTAATATATGAACGAACTGCTGTGTTTCGGCTGCAGTGTCAATGTATGGAGTATCAATATTATACATACTTTATGAAGTCCCAAATAGTCATTGAGTATTGTTTCAATTCTACCGTTTGAATTGTCTCTTATCTCTTGTAAACGTCTGGAGTTAACTGGCGAACTTATTTAATTAATCAAGTCACAGACACGATCAATATTTTCTTGAGTGCACGCAGTTTGCGGTCGCCAACACCTTCGGCGCGTTCGCGAGTTGTTCTACTACCACATCGGGACTCCAGAGACCAATTCTTCACTACCGGAGATTAAGGAGAATCATCGCCAAGCATGCTAATCATGTCTTGGCAAATTTGTAACGTTAAACCTTTCCTCAATAGACATTAAGCTCGTTTTTTCTCTATTTTTTGTTGTTAAACTATGGGCAGCTTCCATTTTGACTCAGTACAACTTGTTAATTAACGCATCTACAAAAACCAATATTTCTGCTTTTATTTAACAGCATTTGTATGGTGCAATTTTACTATGTGGATTAGGTCATCATAAGCAAGATCATTAAAATGTAACGATGTATGTAGTTCCAAGGCACATATACTAACAATTCTTTTTTTTAAATTAATGAATCTCCATATGTCAAAAGTACAATTCCAATACTATTTTACTGCTTCTAATATAATGGTACTTGTCTGAAATTTCAATGCATAAATTTCTTTTTTTTTGGAAATTAAAAAATCTGAAAAAAAGCCGAAATAGACTGTTCAGGAATATTCATCTTTCTAACACTGTCTCACATTTTCTAATCATAAAGTCAACAGGAGCTGCACAGCCTTCTTAATAATTTGTCAGGCTATCACCACTTGCAAACAGTTTATCCATACTGGTTATTTTCTTTTGCTTTATACTTCATCTTACATAATCCAAAAAAAGTGACTTTTACCAAGAAAAATTACATAAATTTTTTAGTGTGTGGGAGAGTTTGTAACAGATAATGCTAAATTAATCCCAACCTGCATGCAAGTTATTTCGGATATTCCATGTTCAAATTGTAGCAGAATGTGTAACAGACTTTAAAGCATTGAAAGAACAACCAAGAAGACAGAACCACGTATGACCGAACACTATGTTATTTATGCCTACGTTAAACCAGAACATTCTAAGTTAACGCATGCGCGCTTGCTTATTTCCTTATCACTTATAAATTACTATATTTATGACTGTAAATTGGAAGAAATTTTAATTTTTTCCCTAAGAGATTTTAATATTTTTCTTGGTAATATTGCAATATTAGAGATTTTTATCTAAAAAACAGACATTTTCCTATAATATTCATATAAAATACTTGTATTAAGGGAAAATTTCTAACATTTCGACACTTTCCTCAAGTTTATGTACAGTTCCTACCAAAAAAAAGTTAACAACCTACGCGAAAATATATGTGGCGAACGCATTTAGGATGGACTATAGCTTTTACTACGACTGCGGCTTATCGGTGTAAACGGATGTTACGTATGATTGGTTGTGTATTTATCCGACACAGGATTTCTTGTTTTTATAATTTAGTTTTTGTTATCAAGACATAAACAAGCACGCGTTGAAATAATATTTTCATGTATTCCTTGGTAAAATAGATTTTCCATTTCTGAATGTTCTTATTGATTTATTAGAATACCTTATTTCACGTATATACGACCAATATGGAATGTGGTGGATAGACAATTTTCTTTCTTGTTCTGCTCTAATTGTAACATTTAGCAATAAGTGAATTTGAATATAAATAAATATATATATATCTTTCAATAGTAAATGCAAGGACATACTTTGCTAGTAACGTATCATACATATACACATGTGATACTGTAATAGCAAAATGTTGTTTCATCTAATTATAACATTTGCATAAATTCATTTCTTTAATTTTGAAGTATCCAGTGTCTCCAGTCCCCATTATTTTCGATTACTTCCTAGAAGTTGAATGTATGAAGTCTTTATATATGTATAAATATATATTCTGCTTTAATGCAGCTTAAAAATTTTCAATAGGACTTAAGTCTGGACTATTTAGAGGGCGGGTCAATACTTGTTAAATAAATGTTTGCAGAACGTATCCATTCTTGCACAATTTGCGATTTATGCACGGGACAGTTAACGTGCTGAAACACAAAATTGTCCCCATGTATTACATTTACCGGTGGTATCATCAGATTTATAAGGATGCCTTGATTTCTGCAACACCTACTGCTTTCATTTCAACTATTCAGTGTTCTAATTTTTGTATTATTAAAAATATAAGACAGACCTAATATCAGTGTCGAGAAATACAATCGCAGACAAGAGTTAATTGCAATTTATTTTTCAGTATTATGTTGTAAAAAAGCAATGAAAAGCTAACTATTTAGGAAGTATTGAGAGATAATAAAAAAATTAAAGTTATGCAAAATTTTAATTGAAATGTTTTATTAATTTTATTATGAAAAGAATATGCGTATGACATTTGTCCATAACTGTATGTATTTTAGTTATGCCAGGTTTCAATGAAAAATATGTTTATACATATGTTATAAGAGGCGAATATCAGATAAACATAAATCCTTCCCTTTGTGGTTTTTGCCGCAAACTTGTTGCGCCTTAAACTGAATGGAGATACCCTTATTTGAAAACTAATAATAATAAATCAAAGTCATTAAAACAACTTTCATAGACAATTTACCAAATGAATAGCGGACATAAAATATGAATTTATCAAATACGAGTAAACATTATGTATGTGGGCTACTCTTCGGCTGGCATTAATAAAATTACCTCCAATAAACACAGTTGTATGTATAGCTCAACCTTAGAATATATAATCAAAATCGCGATTCAGATTCTTAACCTTTTTGTGGGAGGAGCTTTAGGGGAGGAAAAGTATCAAAAAAGTGATTTTTACCAAGAAAAATTACCTAATTCTTTTAGTATGTGGCTTATTGGAAATTATTTTCTACGTTTTCTGTTTCGTAGATTAACTAATTGTTTCTTAGGCCGGTTTTACATTATACTTAATTTAGTATGAAACTATGAAATAAATTTGCTATTAAATATTTCAAAGAGTATCATACAGAAAAATTTATTTGTAAATTTCGTACGAAATATTGTACTAAATATTTAGAACCTGTTCTATTTTCTCATTAATTTTACAAACGAAATATGCGCGCGCAATATGTGAATTGTTGGTTAAGTCCAGTGGGATAGATCGGCGTTTGTCGTACTATAAAGATCGCTCAATCGAAGTTGACATAGACAACGCAAAAATACATGATGTAGTTTGTAGTTGAGTCAAAGCATAAGGAAGTTCTGTTGTCTATCGTATATCGTTGTAACACCATCCATTTTAGAATAATGTCGTGGTCATGTCAGCAGGTTGAATTGTTGATCGAGTATTCAAAACTACCCTAGATAAAGTTAAAATTGATTGATTGTATAACAATTTGTTGAACATACTCAGTTTTATAATCTATAAAAAAAAGATAGATACATACAAAAAAATGCATTTTATTTTTAGAATTATATTTCATCCCTAACTTGTCTTGCAAAATTAGCAAATCTATTGCCACTTGGTCGTTGCACCTTACCAAAATTTCAACATTTTCCTCTGCAACTTCATCTATATCGATGCAGCTTAAGTTTTTAGTAGAACACTAGAAATAAGCTTATAATCACCATCTGAAGGTCTAAGTACTACTAGACTATTTGCGCCTGTATAATTGAAGAAGTAAAATCTATCAGATCCAGGTCTATCCACGTCCGTCAAGATCACCTAGACAATGAGGAAATTGCCAAAATTCATCAAATCGTTCGACAATGGACCGTCAGTCCTTAATCCCGAATTTAATAAATTTCGGGCCTTACGCACAATTGTTCAAAAAACTATGTTTCATTGCACGATTCCCCGAATATTTCTTCTCTTATTTCATTAGATCCCAGTCGCGGACAGTTTTTTTTTTTTGTAACGCGTAATTCTTGCAACTATTTTAACAATTGTTTTGCGACATTTAGCTTTCATTTTCAAATCTTCTGCAGTATTATGTTGCTTTTTATTTCGCAGAAATTCAGATTAAGGACGCATCGAATACAGATAGTCTATTGAAAATTCAAGGAATTATGTTTTTGAAATGCGAAAATTATATGTATAAAGTGTATAAAATAAGCTCACACAAGTGCAAATTGCGTTTGATTATACAATCACAACTGTATTAATACAGTAGGTTTTTGTAAGGATCCTCTACAGACACCTTGTATATTCCTTTGTCGAAATCAAGTTCTTTCAAATCGATCTCGTTAAATCCCGACAATTGATCCTTCTGTTGTGACGATATCATAACCGAATATAACGATTCTGAAACGAAGCTATACGTTTGCGAGCGGTGAAAAAGACTCGTCGAGTACCATAGTACTTAGCGAGCTTGCAGTTGACATCTGAAATTGAAGCAGCCTATGAATTCAATTTTAATTGGATCGGTTACGCTTCTATGCTGTGTTCATTTAATCTGCTCTATAAAGCGACTGGATTCCAGGTACTTCGTCGACTCTTTTATAAAATTGAAACCAGTCGGAACGGTTAATCGCATTTTCCAGTTATCATCAAACGCGATATTAAATTTCGGGGCGAGAATGGATCTAGTGTGGGGGTGTGACGTTTATGAGCGGACACGCGGCCGAACTACCGGTTGATTTACGATAGTGTGGCGTTTCGGTATTATTGGAGCGATGGTGGAGCACGGAAAACGCTATAAAAGTTCGATAGAATGTGATCTGGGGAAATTGGGAAATAGAGGAACGTCTTCTCATTATAGCAGTAGTGCAGTTTATTACATTGTATCGCTGGTAAATATGATATCAGCTCACCTAGCTACTGCTTCACTGTAGACAATCCAGCGATGGCTCTTCGGACAACCTCGTAGCACAAATCGTTGCCATCCATGCTATAACAAAATATTTTAGTTATGTAAGAATCTACGACTTGTAAAAAAGAATTTACGTCAAAAAGGTTTGACTCATTTCGTGGTAGCTTAAGTCCACCACTTTACGATGTAAAACACCTTACTAAAAACCTCGCTACACTTAATGCACGTTTCTAGATAACTGCACCAAAACTATATTCATTTATATCTAAAAATAATAAGGTGTAACAGGATCACGATTTACTGTCGTCGTGCCCAACTAACCACAAATTCGAGCTTCCATCTAATATTCTATTGACTTTCTTTTGACTTCATACACTGTTGAAAATTTTAACACTTTTTTGACTAATTTAATAGTCAGGAGAGGTCCACCCTCTTTTCGTGTAATTTTGTCGAGAACTATAGAAGTTTAAATTTGACGAGCAAAGTTAGTCAAGTAGTGTCTATTGCTAAGGGGTTATTTTGTTCAACTAAACCGTGGAATTATAAAATACTTCGTCACATTTTATTTGATCTAGACTAGACAAATTTACTAGCTGTTTAACTAAATGAATGCGATCTATTGGGTGTTTTAACACCATTTTCTAAACACAACGTCTTTTTAATATGCAACTCCTATTTCTTAGTGCTATAATATTCTCTCTTAAGACGTTTTCTCAATTATAAATATGCAAAACAACTTATTCACAAGTTTTGGTTTCAACTAAACGTACCAATTTTAAAATGATTTTTTGAGAACCATTATAAAATTAAGTGAATGTTTATGCTATTTGATTCAAGTCTAAACTAATTGCGTAAATAGATGTTCCCAATACATCTTTAAGATGTTGAAATTTTTTATACCCACTGGAATTAACGTTTAATAACACGAGGTTACACTTTGCAAGTCAGTCACATTTGGTGGTTTGTCTGAATATGTTAATACGGAGAATCAAACACGAAAACAGATACACGTGCAATGCAGATGGTGCGTATAATGCAATACTGTATTAGTATAGGTGGGGTTTCTATATTTCTATCCGAGGGAAAAATTCTGATTGGTTGACGCTTCTGAATGTCTAGAAAAATAGTCAATCCTCATATCTGAACAAAGAATTCACACGAAATTCTAGTCATTTCTGTTCTATTAAATACGCGTAGTCAACTCGTCTGGCAAAGTTTGGAAAAATCAACACTAAAATATTTGACTAGCGCAAAATTAACGCCAACACCGTAATATTTTCAACAGTGTAAACTGTAAAGGCTAGAATTTAAATGTCATATACCCGAATTCATTAAGAAGTATTTATTTTTATAAATTTTCATACCTTCATGGCGATTTAATTCTACTTGACTGTTTAATTCATAACTAATTTTACATTGTCTACTTTATGATTCTCTTCAAGCATATTGAGGGGTAAACTTAGATTTATCGAACTTTCTAAATTTAAGATCGGTAATATACTCCTTGTTACAAATGTGGACGGATCCTTTAGCTTTCCCAATCAATAATCTTTGCACGACACTCAGTGCATTTAATGCAGAAGAGAATCATAAAGTAAAGAGTGTAGAATTAATTAAGAATGTAAATGCTCATGCATTATTAAACTCTTATAAAAGTATGAGGGTTTATAATAAATGAATTCAAATTTAAGAATAATAAATAAATAGCTTAAAATTCTAGCTTTTGTAGTTTAATAAGTCAAAGGAAGAAGATCAACCACAAGTTCAGATTAATGATTAGTTGAACATATAACCACCAACAACCATAACCTTGATTCCCGCACCATATTATTTTTATGGTACAAATAACGATCAAATTTCTTCGTACAAGTTCTTAAGATTTTCAGATGATAGCATACAGGCTTACAATCTATAGTATGTTTATAGTATTCTAGTTTAAAACTGTGTTGTGTTATCAGTAACACATTTTGGGCGCGTACCGTAAATATAAAATTGTAACCAAATGGTTAGTTGCGATTTATTTGCTGTTATTAGTGATTGCCGATTATTTCAGAAAATTTACGGGACACTTTGGTTGATGTCAAGTATGTTAAGTTTTTTTTTTGTTTTGTACCACTTTTAAAGATAACCACCATCGTCCATGTGGTTTTAGTGGATGCGACGCGCTTTGATTGACCACGTTTTATGCATATATAAGGTAGGTTGGTTTATCTTTCCGCAGTGGAGGGAATAGAAAAATCAGAAAAATCGTAAAATGAGCGAGGTTGTTTTGGTGACAACTAAAATAACCAAACTTCAGCGTTCCGTAAATATCATAATTTTCAGGAATCTGCTATATTCGGGACACAAAACCGGGAATTTGGTTGCTATTTGTGAATTACGGTACGCGCCCTTTTTTTAGTCATAAATTTCCCATGTTTATTTAGCTTTAAACGATTTTAAGTAAAATTAATCATAATCGCTAGCCAGCAGAATTATCTTGTCGTAATTTTTAGCTATTTTCTATTGTTTATTACAGCTCAACAGATGGCGGAATTTTCCAAATGCGTTCGTATCAGTTCCAATTGCCTCCAGACGATGGGGTACTTAGGTCTCGCTACTAATAAGTTGTATTCCAACCTCTATTACAATGAGACAATCTATTAGATTACATTATTATTACAATTATTATGACAGATTCTATTCTGAATCCATTCTATTATTTAATACATCAGTCGGTTTAAATTTTTTCCCGGGAATATACACAACTATTGCCCTCTATCTTGAAACAAATCATTTAATTTAGATCACCAAAATTCAAAATTTCGTAGGTTAAATCATGCCAAATCATAAATACCAACTTTAATTTTTATTAACATTAGAACTCCTAATTGCTTAACAAAAGGTAGCCGTTGCTAACGACATAAACATTCAAAATAACAACCAAAAAACAAGTAACACCTTTTTACGTGCTTTGAACTTAAATATCAATTAATTGATTTTTTTTGCATGCCTCGATAGGCTATGATCCAAACGACACTTGACTAAGTCAGCGTGCACAGATGAAGCCCCAAATTATAGGTAACGGCGATTTTACGTAGACCTTAATATCGGAAAATCAGCCGTAGTCACGTCCAAAGCAGTGGCGGTTCGGCAGGGGAGGTTAAAGGTAGAATTGCGCGCGCAATGCGGGAATCTCCTATTCCTACAGCATTAGTGGCAGCCGACTGCCTATATTATTATTAATTATAGTACTGTTGGCAATATTTTACTATGTTCTCTAAGTTGGAATAGTTGTACTTTTTGTTAAATGTGACTTAATAAGCGCACAAACAAAGGAGAGGCGATTCATTTTTTGTAACGGTAAGAACTTGTTTTTATTAAGAGTTTAAGTAACGTATTTTTGTTAATAAAGAAGTATATTTTATAATACTATAAGCGTTTTGTGTAAAATCGAAAAGAAAAAAACTTACAGTATGATATTTACTATCTCAGATAGCAGAGTGACGTAAAATGACGTTTAATAGACGTAATATCGACGTCTATTAAACGTTAATATACGTCACGCTGCTACCTGAAATGTATTAAAATAATGTTTGAACATTGAACATACTAAAATGAAATAATTTTAACAACTAATATATAATAAATATATATTTAATCGTTTAATAGTAAGAAGACTCCAAATAAACGTCTAATATGCGTAAAATTTGATGATACTCCGCACCAATGATTGTGGGTGTGGACTATCTCGTAAGTGCATGTGCATATACTTTATATGGCAAATAAATACGAATCTTACTCCTAGGTAAGTTCATATGAGATCGCCAAATTGTCGTGGGTTATTGGTCATAAAACGTTAACACGTAACTGCTCATGAGATTCGGAATAATTATCTTTAGTGCCTAAGAACGGTGGTTTAAATCATGGTAATTGTAATTGGTTATTTTCCGTTCCAGACAAGATTTTACTTTCACCTTTACCAGATTTTTGTTAGACAGTAAATTATATTTCAATTTTCAAATTTTGTTCTTGGTCTGTGATGGTACAGTAATAGATGTAAAGATATAATCTATTGACCGAGAAGAATTAGATTATAGTAGCCTCATCTGTGCTAAAAGATAGGCATAAGTGATTGTAAAATTAAAATCAAGGAGAATTATAAAATGTGCAGACAAATTTGGCTGATATTTAGAACCTCGAATATGACAAAAATTATAATTAGGTTCAGGGAAACATTGCTAATAAAAGAAAATCGCTTGATTAAATACAGAGTGACATAAAAAATATTATAATGATCTAAATAAAATATTCAGTTGAGATCCTGATTTCCAGTAAATTAACATTCCCTTTTTTTCAATATCTCAAAATGGAGAAATGATATAGAATTCATTGGTATGAAGAAACATCATTTCATTAAAACAGCTAAGGACATTTTATAATTTTGTTAACCAATACAAAATCTGCATTTATACAACGAAATTATATTTCATTTAACCACATTTTGTGAAAAAAAGCCACCAATTAATATTCGAAATTAGTTGCATAAAACGGAATTTGTTTTGAAAAATATCACCGTTATGGCAAAACAAACCAGATCCTGCCAGAACGAAAAGAAGACTTCAAGTTCTGTGTCATTACGATAGCTGAGCAAAAACAGGGGCCTGCTTCTGGGAGTGTCCAAAAACATACACCTACGTGAAGGAACCGTTTTCAACGCTGATAGATCCAATTAAGAAGGCAAAATTACTTGGCGTCTTCTAGGATAAAAGGGGTCACAATAGACGTGAAAGGTCGCAGCGAAAACAACTACATAACCGCTCCAATCCTAATCTAATCTAGTTTTGAACGAACATCCTTCAATTACAGCACATTTCCCTTAAGGAAGCTTAACTCACTAATTATACTGGCTTACACTGTATTGTAACGCATTTGGCTTGGCTCTGCTTTTCATAACGCTTGGTAATTACTTATAAACACTGCTTAGGTAACTATAATTAAGACGCATAATGTAGAAGTACCATCATAGATCGTTCAGCTGCGGAGATGAAAGTACAAAATCTATGACAAACACGTATAAGCTATTAAATATAAAAATTATTATTTATTATATCAGCAGGGTATTTGTAGAACATAAAGATTAATGCTCTCTACTTGGTGTACAGTCAACACATTGCATTACAAAAGAAAAATATAACAGGCTTAATTGATCCAACTCAAGTGTTTTGGCCAATACTAAAGTGTTTTTATCAGTTGCAAATTAGTGTTTAAAAAATCCGAGTTTCATAACTGGGGTTGAATGGATAGTTATTTCGAGGTCATGTAATAGTATAGTACTATACTACTATATGAATCACTATTTTCGTCGTGGTATATTTTGTGGACGATCAAGATTATCGCAACATGACAAAATGCCGTTATCCGATCTTGCCTTTCAGTTTAGAATACGTTGCTTAGTAGCCACGTTATTCTTTCTAATAGGGGCCGAGAAAAGCATGGGTGTTTCAGAAAACTGCTAAAACCCTGCGGCAACCAATCTTATGTTTTGCCTGGTAGCCAAGTATAAGATTGACCAATATCTCTTACGCCTTTAAAGATTCAACTTCGAGATTCTGAATTAGATTAATTTATAATAGGCTGTGATGCAGTAAATAATGAGAAAGATATATGATTGTACAGGTTGTCCTAGCTCTTTAATGTTTACTGCTCAACCACCACGGATATTCTTCCTTTCTCTCTTTCTGTATCAAAAGAAACAATTTGCCGTGCAAAGCATGTAGCATTGAAAAGATGCACTAAAGCAAATTTTGAAATATTTTATTCCTAAACAACCTATAACAAGCATATTCTAGAATGCTGTTACGATGTTTCTTATCAAAGTTTTACCACAACCACATTTTTCAATAATAAAACAAATGGTAAAGCAGCCTGGTTGGTTGGTAAATTAATCTTTGTTGAAAAAGGACAAGGTATACTGAGAAAAATACTGTTAATACGTCATGTAGAGAAGATTTTTTTGAAATAATTAAATTATCAATTCAAATACACAGGAGAGCATGCATTAATTTTTCCAAAACACTGCAGAGTGGGGAGAACAAAAAAATTAATGATTAAATATTTGTTTTGAACGAGGAATATTGTTCAGCAATACCATGATTGGAGAAACATAAAAACAATAATCAGATGTTTTTAAACCTAAAAAAGGAGAACTGCTTACTTTTTTTAATGATTTGTTAGCAACGCTGTTGACTGGAGAATAATAAAACATATTTAATTCAATAATTTATTGGAAAATGGAAAGGGTGCAAAAGAAGGATAAAACTCTGTTAAAGTAAATAATTTTTTTTGTAGTAACTGGGGCCAATTAGAATATTTTAGTGACCAACTACTTTTATTTACTCTCATTTGCAGATACGTAATTATGGAAAAATTTTCAATTTGTAAACGTCATTATTGACCGCAGTGTGTAAAAATTAGAAAATTTTGTTCAAATTAACAATGCATTTTAAATGGAATTTAGTTTTCCGCACGTTAAACCGCAGCATAAAATTATTCATGGTAAGTCACGTTTCCTTGCCAAAAATAAATAAAAGTAAAAAAACGTTATGACAATCAAATGACAATTTTGATATTTTAATATTGTTGAACTTATTAAACCTAGTGAGTTAGTTAATAAAAGTGACCTACATGGATTGTAATTACGAGAAATCACAGCTCTAATTCGCTTCTCTCGTGCTCTAAACGTTTAAACTTTTACGCTCTGTTTCATAAATAAGGATTTTTTAAATACAATATAAGGTGTAATAACAAGAGAGAGGATATCTATAAGCCTGGGGAAGCATGCAACGGTCTTCCAGGCAAAGGTCGCCCTTACAGCCTGTGCGGAAATGATTGCAAAGAAGGGCTGCATGAGGAGGAAAATAAATATAATGACTGACAGCCAGGCTGCTATCAAGGCAGTCTCCAATCGTGTAACTAGGTCAAAACTAGTTAGAGACTGCAAACAATCCGTCAATACACTAGCACGAGACTATTTGGGTGCCGGGACATGAGGATATAAAAGACAATATAATAGCCGACGAACTAGCCAAGGATGACTCTAAAAGACACTTCATAGGTCCAGAGCCCGTATGTGGGATTACTAGGAACTCTGCAAGAAGGGATATCTGAACCTGGTTAGATAAAAAAAAAGTACAAAGAAATGGAGGTCGACTGAAGGTCAACTCCATATTAAAGCGCTAATAGGGGGATGAAGATGCTAGAAAAAGAAGCTAAAACCATTGGGCTGGTAACTGGACACCATCCCCTGAAAAAGCATCTATACAACACAGGTCTAGTAAGAGAACCGTGGTGCAGAAGATGCGAACTACAGGAGGAAACAAGTTTACATGTAAACTGCACAT
This sequence comes from Protaetia brevitarsis, assembly GCA_004143645.1. Classification (NCBI taxonomy): domain Eukaryota; kingdom Metazoa; phylum Arthropoda; class Insecta; order Coleoptera; family Scarabaeidae; genus Protaetia; species Protaetia brevitarsis. The sequence continues at coordinate 2,372,154 of RXPK01000134.1, forward strand.
GTGAGGAGTTGAAAGCACTCAGGCAGAAATATTTCGGGAAGGATCTATTGGAACCCTCGAGGGTTCTCAAGTTTCCACTGAGCAAGATACTGGGCTTTATAGAGAACACCCAACTGCTCGAGTGGAAGTAATAGATTTAATAGGGATGGTATAATGAGCACCTAGCTCAAGTGCCTGGATTATAGGTGCCCACCCTAACTTAAAGAAGAGAAAGAAGAAAAAGTGTAAGAAAGTATATATAGATATTATATTGATTACTTATTTTGCAGTCCGACGGAAGTTTTTCGTCATTTTTTTTTTGCAATTCCGTAGTAGGAATATTTTATGTAATTTAATTATTTATTTACAAGGTGACGAATGAGGTAGATTCAAAATTTTGGAAATTCCGTATTTTCTTCCCTTTTTTCTAATAGAGAATCTGTATTTATTTCGATTTTATTATTAGCTAACTTATTACAAACATATTAAGAAAACATTCCAAGCGAATACCATTACAACAAAAATCTACGTTTAATTTTTAATCAAGCAAATATTTGCTCTAGGTAAAATAAACCTTTTATTTGAACCGTTTTACATCCAACAATGGCTAACTGGCTAGTAAAAAATTAGTCCTGCGTTAAAATTTAACCATCGGTTGAGGTAGGTATATGTATATTTAATGATCAGCGTTAAATTTAAATGTCCATTAGATAACGGAGCTTTTACTGTGATATTAGTAGGAACGGGGCGCTAAATTATTTCTTTATCTACGCCCTGCTATGTGGCTTTTGCTCTTGCGTTCCTAAATTGCACACCTGGCTTGCATAACTGATTTCCTCGTTATAGTTTCATGCGTTCACAATTCAGTTAGTTGCTTTTGTTGGTATTTGCTTGTGCCTAAATATTTTATCTGGTAACTACATTAAGTAGTGAATTAGTAGCGCAATTATGATCCTATATCTTGACTCTTCTTGTACGAAGTTATCTTTTGATACTTTTGCAGAATTCAGATTTCTGGTACTTTATTGCTATTTTCACAAAGTAGTGTTTCTCAACTTGAAACGGTTGTTATATACTATGCCTCTCCTCCTCCAGATAATTTGCTTTGCTCTTCATGTGCCTTGCCTTTCGTTTTGAGATTTTGTCTTCTTTAATGTTTTAAAACGCGAAAATTAGGTTTTCAGGCTTTAGGGAAGAGTTGAAATAAAATATTTTTTTCCGAAATTGTATGAGGGTTAACTACTTAACACTTCGAAGGGAAAGTATTTATTGCACTGAGAAAAATACTGGTCGCAATATCAATAATGCACATTTATTGAGTGAATTTTCGTGAATACAACAAAATGTGTCATTGTTATGATAAAATATTATTCACAATTTTTGATTAAGCAAGATTCATTAGTTCGTTTTCATTATTATAACAAATCATTTTACATTAGTCCATAGATACTATTATGCTAACCATATTTTCGTATATTCAATAAATATTTTTGTTAATAATATGATTATGAACGAATATACATTGTTATTTTTACGTACAATTTTCATAAAAATATCATTTTTTTGCTGAGAATGTATTCTGAAATAATTTTAAGATTATTATTTTCATGCTAATAATATATTTTATGAGTTCGTATTTTACTAAATAAGTATATAAATTAAGTAGATAGATTTTTGATATATCTAGTAAGATATAATACAACCCTTGTAACACAAAAAAAAACAAATAGTATCGTGCCTAATTTATTTATTCATATATCCTAACAAATACTAAATTTTGTGCTACAATTTACTTTATAATGAATATTTTCTTGTAAACACTAGAGATGAGCTTAGGCAGACACAATTATCTATTAAATATTATCCTTAGTTACTATTAAAAAATGTATCAAGGAACGTAATCTAATCTTAAGAAATAAGTTAGGAATATTATTTTTTATATTTTTTAAAGAAAAATGTGATATGTAAATAAAAGAAGTATTTGACACTTTCATTTTGTAGATATGATTGTGTAATTACGTAATAATTTACTGAAATTTCGGCTTGAGATAATTAAAACTAATTTATATGGCAAAACGTTTCCACTTAACGATGTCAGTATGAGTAATGAAATTCTAATATTACACTAATAATGTTATTAAAAACAATTGAAAGAAGGCTGTGTTAAAGTTGACACGTCTTGTTTAGTTTTGCCAAGATTCCACGAAATTGCATTGACGGAACCTCTCATTGCCATCTCCTACGCATTTGTCTATTTGCGTACGCGGCTTTAAGAAGTTGAAAAAGAAAATATTACGTAATTCTTATCAAATATTGAGTTTGTTTTTATTTTATAAGATTTTTTTCTTTTGTCTGTGCATTCGATGATACCAAAGGGCAAGCAAATTTGCTGTGCAAAACATCACCTACAGTAAATAATTGAGGGGTCTAATCAAGCAACAACTTTTTGCTGACGAGCAAAAATGATTGCGAAACTTAGTTTATATAACAATAACGACCAGAATCCTGTTAAAAAAAAAAAACATGTGAAGCAGCAGCAAATTTTCAATGCTGAAAATCAATTTTTTCGGACGTACTCAAACGCGTTAAAAGCTAAATGACATAAAGAACAAAGGTAACATCAATTACAAACGAATTTGTAATAAAAAATCAAGGTTTTTAGGACTATGTATAAATAAATTCGGAATCATATTTTCTCTGTAAGTATAAGAGCATTTTATAATATATTTATATTATTTAACAAATACAATAACAACCACTTCTTTAATAATTTATTTACTAAAATATTGAATTAAAGTATAAAACATAAAATATATTCAAGGATTGCAAGGGTTTTACAGTAAGAAATTAACAAATTAATGTATTTCTGCTATTAACTGCACTAATTAGAAGGATTTTTTTCCGAGAAAATTTTTCCTCCTCACGCAGGATTCGAACCTACATCCTCTCGTTTACCGGGCGACTGCTTCACCAATTAAGCTTAAGAGGAGATGTAAGTTCGAGCGTTTAACGGAACATATGTCGACATTAGATCTGTATAAAGCTTGCAATCCTTGCATATTTGCCGTCCTCTCGGAGTAGGGATTTTTATGGTTTTCCCTTACTCCTTGGCGAATGCTGGGAGATAACTAAAGTCGTTTCATAGGTGCAAATATAATAAGAACTGATTTACAGTATGTACTAGAGTAGGAACATTTCAATTGATATGGAATCCATATAGTACATAAAATAGGTAGCCTCGTGTATAGTACCTTTTGCTTTTCATAAATAATGTAGGATTTTTATTGCACAAACCCTTATTATTGTAATGTCACTTAACACTGAGCTACCTATTTTGTTTTTTTTCATTACAAGTTTCATTTATCTTCTATCATCAAAACCACCTAGCAACCTTTTGTTTCTAGAAACAATAGTATTTATTTTAGAACGGTTCGACAATTTTAAACTGATTACGTGCAAATACAATAATTGTCGGTACTTTAACGAACACAAAAAAAGTTTTCAAATCATAAAGCAAACAAAACGTGGATTAAAAACGCTGTGCTACTCATTGTATTATAACCAAACAAGCCATCTGTGTCAATATATGCACGTAATCCTTTGCACACGCGGTACTTTATGTGGACCGAACGCGCACAGCGTTTCAAAACTTTCGAACAGAGCCCAGATTTCCCGTTTTCCATATACATGGAGGTCGATAGAATTCGCGGCTACAAGCTCGGTACCTACGTGTAAATGCAGGTGAGTTTGCATATATACAAATATTCTGAACACGTTTCTGGAATGGTATATAAGCGTCAGGTAAAGATTTTCTAGGTTTCAATTTCGACCGAATCCCACCCTAATAGCAGCTCTGTCTCAAATCCCACCACGATGCCAGTATAAAGGATAGGAATGGGAATTGAGAAAATATATGTTCGTATTTCGTCCTAAAACCACGTTGATTTTAATTAGTCCTAAGGCGGCGTTACAAGATCTTAATTACGCTTTGGAAAATTCTACTGGGGGCGTGGAAAAGGCGTCTCGACTTTTGCTTTTAAACGATTAAGCGATTTACATACTACAGTCACTGCTGATCAATGTTAAAAGGTTCTTGTTGACTTTCCGGAGCGAGACGCAAACTTGAGTAATGTAATTTTCTAATTATTTAAGAGCGACACAACGTTATTTACTTACAATTCGAAACACCATGTACAGCATGCCCTCCGAGGAGTAGGTTTCCAGGAGTTCTACGATGTGGGGATGTTTCAGCATGTGACATATGGTGGCTTCTCGTTTTAGATCTGGAAGAAACAAAGAAAGAAGGCGTTGATTATTTTATAGCTTTACCATAACAAAGTCTATTAAGATATTAGATAATTTATTGTCTTTTACTATTCGCGATTTATAAGGCATGGACATTGTTAAATATATATGTAACGTCTGCTGGAGCGGACGCGCCTCGATAGTAGCATAGGAGATCGCCTGCTAATAGCAGCTGTGAGGCGTTAGCGACCTCCCGAGAGTTAAGCCCTGTGAAAGGAACGCAGCAGGTGTGTTCTTTATTTTCCAGAAAATCGCCATCTCGACGATCGCAGTGGTTTCCGTTAGGGAAGGTTAGGGGAAATTCGTTTCGATCGGAATTTCGGCGAATTTTCTCATTTCTCGGCAAGTCTTTCGCCAATTCTCGATACCCCTGGTCCAGTCCGACCGACTCGACCCACTCCTTCGCCATTTTATGAACCCCCAAGTCGTACAATCTTCAGATCCTTTAGCGTAGAATTTTTTTTACCGATTTACACGTGCTAAACGGAGTACGCCACTGTAGTTGTTAGAAAGAGAGGGAAGTATCAAACTTTATATAATGTAATATACAATAAAACTATATAGATAAAATACACATAGAGATACAATCAACTATTTCCTCTAATAGGTCAATGATAGCTGATGTTGTACTTTTGCCCTTTCTGTAGCCATATAGGTTCTTACTTAATATTTTCAGGCTTTCTAAGAACGATAAAAGTCTTGCTTCCAGGGCAATTTCAAGAACTTTTAGGCATAATAGCTATGGGCCTAGAGAGTTTGTTGGATCTGACCTATCACCTTTTTTATGTATCAGCGTTATTTTTGATTTTTTAATTCTTCAGGATATATTATACCTTCTGCTATGCATATGTTGAACATTTTCAGCAGTGGATGAGCGATCCTTGATATTATAGGCTCTCTTACGTCTATCTATAAACCATATATATCCTTTGTATGTTTTTTTCATTATTTGATTTACTATTCTACAGATTTCTACCGCTGGTTAATGGTGGTAAATAGAACTTTGAGTCATTTGTCTATGCTTTTGTAATAGTTATTTCGGATCTTGCATTGAGCCGGACACAGAGTTAGCTACGCTATTCTGCTGTTTTGGCCAGCGAAAGCTATAGCCCCCACTAACTGTCAAATTTTGTTATGTGCCCAATTAGGAATTTTTGACAGTTGATAACTCTTCTTGACTAAAACACCAAAATAGCGTTTTCAGTTGGCACTTGCCTGTTACGAAATAATTTGTAAATATTTCTGCTTTTTAATCGTCAATAACATTATTAACTTATAAGGCCTGTTCCACTTTATACAGCATGCACATGTATTTGGTGTAACCCCAACAAACAAACCTACAGTTGTAATGAGATGAATTGAGCCGACTCATTTGATAAAGAGAGTAAAACATCTTTGATTACAATATTGACCCTCATAAAATCACATCAAAGCGAGATATAGTGTAAAGATAATTTTTTTAAATTGTTGCAAGTAGTACATCGATGACACAAGAAACGTTTTTATAATAGCAGCAATGCTTATGATAATGAAACGACTCTCTTTTTAAAAATCGCACTTATTAGGCCTCCAAATCACGTCTTACACATGGCTATAGACCAACTCTCTTCTGAGACGGTATTGCTCTTATGTACCCTTTCTATCCCCTTCTATCTTGTACGTATTTATATAAGTTGATCTTTTTCTATAACGAGGAGTGCAGTCAGATTTTTATATCTCATTTTGTAAACTAGAGGAACAACTTTTACCATTAGAAAGCAGCAAAAATGAACAATATAATTCGGCCATTTGTTATTTCCGTAAACTTCGACACTGATTCTGACCGTATCGCATCTTCAATAAATGTAATCACTTAAACATGTGTTTAGCATTTCGTATTTGACTAATTTTAATATAAAATGTTGCTGCATAGTTTTACATAAAATATTCTAAGATTCTAGAAGCAATATGCGTGTATAATTTAAAGCAACGACGCAGGAGTGTCTAAATCCCTATGTACCTATTCCCTTCCGTCAAACATAACAACAGACGACAATTTAATGGGAACACATCGTCGGTGGTTCAATATAGATTATACCGGTATAGCTAAACATTATAAAGCTTTTGAATTATATATTATGTTAATACCTAGTATATTGGTTTTAAATGAAAGGTTTAATTGTCAGTGGTGGCTCGTGAGTTATAAAAGAGGGTGGGCACAAAATAAAAATAGATAAATGAATTAAATTCGGAAGTGTACTTCTTAATTCTTTCATTAATATACTATATAATTAAATTGTTTTGGCTACTAGTTTCTATATATGGTAGTAATTGTCTTCTTCAGGCCTCAGCATGATACCATCGTTATAAAAATTCGTAAAAATAACAAAATAAAATAATGCATTGAATTACATGCGATTTTCTTTCTGTGTTTATCTTGGTGTTTGAGTGGGCACGTGCCCGTATGGCCTTTAGTACCAGCCGCCACTGTTAACTGCTATAAATTCCCAAAAAGAGCCGCAGTAATATTATATTTTAGGAAAAGAATGGCTACTAAGTTTCATGAAAAGACATTCTGACTTATCCTTGCGAAAACCCGAAAACACAAGTTTGAATTGTTCTATAGCATTTAATAAGCCTGTAATAGATAACTTTTTCAATAAATATGCTTCTGTTTTGCAAAAATACAAATTCAGAGCTGATAATATTTGAAGTTTAGATTATTAGGTATTACGACGGTAATAACACCTATTAAAGTTGTTTCAACAAAAGGTAAAAAACAAGTTGGTCAAATAGCTTCGGCTGAAAGAGGTACATTGACAACCTTTGTGGGTATAATTAATGCTGTTGGTACATCAATTCCCCCTGTATTTATGTATCCGAGAACTCACAATCTATGATCTATTGCTCCTGGTAATAAGTCAGGATGGATGACCGCAGAGATATTTCCTGAAGTTTTAAAGCATATCGTGAATCACACCCACTGTGGCACTAACAACAGAATTCTATTGCTCTTGGACAATCACGGGTTCCCATATTTTAGCGGAAGCTATTAGATTTTGTAAATCAAATAGGATTGTGCTTTTATCTTTCCTACCACATAGTACACACCACATACAGCCTCTGGATTTAGGACTCTATGGTCCATTTAAACAAATCTTGCTACCGCGTTTAAGGACTGGATAGACGAATAAGGCTTATGAAAACACATTTTCCTTGAAAAATATTCTTAATGCATTTAGAAAGACTGGATTATGGCCAGTTAATAGACTCGTTTTTGATGAAAGTGATTTCCTTGCTAGTCATGTCACACAATTTAGAAGTGGAAAAAGAGGAAACAAGAAATAAAAAAATAAAAAGTGCGCAAAAAGAGATTTGTTTGTAAAAAAAGATGATACCAAAACCAAAGAAACACACGATAAATTTTACTTCCTCTAGCGATTCTGATGTATCATTCAACTATGATGATTCTATTAGTGGTGATGACATAGCAGAAACTGAAATCGACATAACAAGTTACAAAATTGAAGTTGGAAATTTTTTTTAGTGGAATTTCCAACAAAGACTGCTATTGTCCATTACATAAGACGCGTAGAAAAGATGAATTCTCTTGTGCATACTGTAAAATTCATAAGAAGAAGGGATAACAGTCAGAACTTCATATTTCCCGAAGTGGATGACATTAGCTAAGTAGACTCTGCAGATGTGGTCGCTAAACTGAAAACACCCTCTTAAACTAGAACAGGTAAGACTGCTTCCATATTTTCCTTTAGTTATAATTTTAATAACTTATTTGTCAAATAAATATATAAATTAAGCACTTTTGATGAAGTTTTAATAGTAGTAACTTATTATTTCGGTATTGACGAAAGTGGCCCATTGTTGTGACGAATGTACCCCAAAAGTGGGGTACCTTCGTCCAGTTTTAGCATTTTAGAAAATTGTATACCAAGATAACGAACAGGAGCTGTTGGTCCTTTAAACAGGCGATACTATTTTCTCAGATCTATGTCCATTCCTTCATAAAGGTGTTCCTTTTTTAAACACGTACACTAACTTCCACTCTCCCCTACATATGTATGTATTGTTAAAATGACCCGTATTACAAATCGTATATCCTCTTTTATATTTATATTATTTGGATTACCTACCTTCTGTACTAAGGCCCGGACTAGATGTGAATTTAGCTACGTCTATAATCTTCACGGCGAACTGTTGTCCAGTCTGCCGGTGAATACACCGTTTTACTATACTAAATGGTCCCCTGTAACAAAAGGAAAGAAGCATTAACAATCGCGAGATTACACCTACAGCATTTGAATGCCGCCTAATAATTAATAATATCGTCCCACGACGGGTATTCAAGTTGGCCAGGAAGAGCCTTAGAGCTAATACGCTTTAGACGGGCAAGTTTCAGGAATTAAAGGCTATACAAGGAAGAATAATACGATTTAATTACAGAATCTAACTCGCACATGGCATTCCTTTTGTTAGGGCTGGTGTTGTATGTAGAGGGTTGATAGCGCAACAAAAGAGATAATTGACAAGTCAGCGTATTCCATATGTAGGTAGCTATAGTGCATTGACTACATACATGAATTATCGTGATTGTGACAGAAATAGATATTAGATTAGAATGCAGTTAACACTGAGTGCTCTAATATAAAAGAGATGTATATTAGTACAGCTAAACTATTTTTATTATGGAGAAAACTGATATTAGATGCAAATAATAGGCTGCTATGGGAAGCCTTTGCGATAACTAAAGAAAATTAGCTTTCATGCCGTAATAGAGGTATGATAAAATTTAGCTGGCAGTGCAGTGATTTCCCAAATGATATATTGTAACAAGTCACGCTATATTCCCATACATGTTCTTAAAATTAATTAAATTACACTCTCAAAAAAATACCTTTAATTCAATTTTTGTTTACATTTCATACTTCAAGGGAGGAGCTTTCGTATAAAAGTGTACTCTGCGTAATGGCCATTAATCTTATAAATAATTTAATGCTATATGCAAGCAGGCAGAAAATACCAGCGATTTGAGCAAAAACATTATGCAATAACATACGAAACCAATATTATCATTTAGTTATTTTATTATTATTATTAATTTCATAAAGTGCGGGGCCAAAATGAGATACGAAAATTTAAAAATAGATATGACGAAGAAATAAATTAAGGTTAATTAGTAATGAATGTTACTACGTATCTATAGCACCAAAATAAATTAATTTAGAGCTGTTAAATAAAGAATCAAGATGAATTGAACTATTTTTAGACTATTGGCTCCTACATGCGGAGCTACCTTAGAAAGTCATTACAAGTTCAACTGCTGAAAATGTAAGTACATGCTGACTGGCAAGAAATACGAAGTGGTACAACTTTCTTGGATTAATGTGATAATTACAGAACCTTTGTAATTTCACCTTCTATTTATAAACAAATAATCCACGCATACATACATGCAAATACGGAAAGCTTATGTAAATATGTATACATCTAAAAATTCTGAACAGCTGATTTTGACATAGTTGCAATTGATGCTTTTTATAAAACATTTTTTTTTATATGTAGGTAGTATTATTTTTTAAGAAATACCCTAAAAAGTGATTAGTGCCATATTTGCCACTTAAGATATCAAATAACATAATAATAACAACTACTCTCTGTCTATTTTATGTTTTAACCAGAATCAGTATTGCTATTGAAAAAAAGAAGCAAAGCTTCCGCTTGTCTCACAAAAAAAAGATACAAGGATTAATTTCATGAATGTGACAGATAGAGATACCTCTATTACTGCTTTGTTTAAGTACAATGCTTAAAATAGTGCACCGTTTCCGGTTTCTATTATGGCACCTGTCAGTTATCAAATCTAACCTATAGCGTCGTTAATTTGTGTATTTGGTTTATTATTAGTCATTTCCCGCCCGTTTTTTCGCTTCTTTTCTATATTTTACAAGAAAAAATTGTTCTTTTTAGAGCACAGAGCCTTTTGTAAAGTTTTCAGTAGTGTAGTACGGTTTGACTTAAGCTGAAAATCGAATTTAAAATACTAAAAAAACCGCGCATAAGTTATCTTATTTATACGGGTTTTCAATTTGACTCAGAAGCATCGATTTGATTCATACGGACAAAAATCGATGACGTTGGTTAAAACATGAAATAGACAGATAGTACATACTAAACATTTTAACTATTTTTATTGCAATTAAGTATAAAAGAAAGTAATGTTATTTCAAAAGTTTTACGATACATAAACCGTTAATTTTATTAACTGGTAACAGATAAATAATAAACTGCCTCAATATTTGTTTTATGAATTCATGTTGATATTTGTATACAATATTTGTATTGATGTAAATGGCTGGTAAATGAGCTGAATTACATATTTGACAAATTAATAGAGTTATAAGCCCGTTCATACCGAATAAATGTTTTGAATGATAATTTCAATTTTTAAGTTTAATTAAACTATTTATCCCTATCTAGTTGCGATATCGTTTTTGAATAATAGAAATGCAAATAATTTCGTTAATTATATCCGGACTATCATCGCCTTTGGTCTTATTACATTTTCAAATCGTAATATTCTTTTAAAATATTGAAACGTGTATTGGTTGGTTAAACCCCGATTTGGGTAAAATATCGGTCCTTGTTTTTTCTATAAGTACGGGCACGTTATCTTTTATATATATGTTGTAGGTATAAGTACCTACCTAAATACTTCCAGGCAAAGAAATAGCAAGGATATTAAAATTTTAATAGGAATTCCTGGAGTACCATTTTCCAAATACTTCATTTGTAGATTGTGTTCTGCGTGTGTGTGTTAATAAACGTTTGATAATTTGCAGTCACCAACTTTAATCAACCAACTGGTTAGGATTGCTTACATTTTTGAATAAATTTTCAGTTACCATAGAAATATCAACAATAAACATTATACCTCTTATAAATGCACTCATTATTAAATTTATTTCTGTTTATTACTTAAGAATGACAGAGTAGTTTGTATGTATTTTAAAATATATATGTATATTACTTCATAACACAAACCTACCTTCCAATCTCTTCGCATAAATCATAAACATCGTCGAACAATATCTCTTCATCGGCCATCGCGTGTATATTTTATTAATGATCACCAACAGTGTCAGTGAATCATGCTTTCTTACGAGAAACGATCATTAAATCACGTGCTGCACCTCTATGTAAAACGCCGGCCATGGGGTGTGCTGGACATGGGAAAAGTTGAATTCTCCCTTATTTTGACGGAATGAGGCGGTTCCCTTAGAACTATGCAAGCAGCGAAACACGTAAGTTATGGGGATTGTGTGTGAATCAGGCGTAAAATCACGGGTTATGCCGGGAAAAGTCTAAAAATGGCTGCAGTTTGCTACTTATCGTCGTTTTGGACGTATTTCGGCACTTTTAACACGAAAAACTACCACTTCCACTTTATATTAGTTATTATTTAATTCTAACTCGGCACTACACGTTACTGCAATTCGAATAGCAAATGTACGTACACACCCAGTTACCACGGGTACTAAAACAGCACAACTGTTATGACTGACAGGTCGACTAGCGCACCGCACCGGGTCACTGAGACATGCGCCTTTTATTAAACCCGGCGATTTTGATGCAATTCTATGGCAATACCCTTAATTATAGTTCCCTACCGAAAATAAAAAGCAATGCCTTAGATCATAATAAGCGCTTTATTTTTTTTGTTTTGTTAAAATATGAAACAAAATACTATCTATATCATAACCTAATTTATTATAAATACAACTATAACAAGCTAAGTTTTCCTGATATTGAGTTAACTAGGTTTTCTTCTCCGAATAATCCAAGAACAGTAATTGCACCTTCTGGTATCTGTGTTCTACCAGCATCTCGAACTAAATAAGAATGCATATTCTTTTCTGTTGCCAATTTCTGTAATTCTTGAAGATGAACATCACTTGTACCTTTAAGTACAACTTTTTTCTCCCTACAAATAGTGTAAATTGCAAAATGATACATATTTGCCCCAAAAATCTCACCCAAATTCTTCCCACGCTCCTAACTCTTCAGTTATATTTCTATCATGTATTAAGCTTCGATATAATCCTAAGGAAGCGTGTGCTACCTAAAATGTTCACATACTAACTTTGAATGTGAATAGGGAATTAGTAATTTTACCTGAGCTGCTATCTTACCCGATACCCATATTTAAGGCTGTGTTAATAACGAATACCATTTTACAATTGCATTCATTTCTGGAATCGTCTTCTTCACTCGAATCATCACCTTCTTCCTTGGTTGCTGCTTTAACTTCTTTATCATCTGAATAGTTAATTACAGACAAGGATGTACCTTCGATGTCTGGATTATCAAAGTAGAACGAGGCTGCTGCATCCGCCGATTCATTACCGGTGTAATACAAAGCCTGGAAAGCAATTACCAAATTAAGAAATGATGTAATATGTGGGTTACCTCTATACTAATACAATTTCCGCAGCGTTCTTTCTAATGCCCATAGTTACTAGAATTTCCAGTAAATTCTCGTTAGGCCTCCACTGCTCTATTTGCTGTTCCATCGCAAAGGGCTTGACAAAACATAAAAATCAATGTGTTCAACTTAACTTTGACAGATGACCTAACCTAATTTCAATTGGGAATTGCGTTTGACATTTGACATATTTGTTGTTTTTGTGAATCGATAAACGAAGTATTTTCTAGTAGGTTTTAGAAATAAAGTTGATTTATTTTTTAAAAAGTACAAAGATTGAAATGAGTACTAAAGCCGATGAAACTCTGGATATATCGAAAAAACGTAAACACCCATCGAACGACTCAACTGATCTAAAAAAAGAGAAACATAAACGAAAACACAAGAAACATAAGAAATCCACTACGAGCTCGGAATCAGATAGTTCTGTTGATAAGAAAAAAGAAGCGTTCAAAGAAAAAGAGAAAGAAGGAAAAAACAAAAAAGAAGCACAAAGAGAAGAAAGAAGATGGCTGTCTTGATGTGCCAATGTCTTTGATGAATCCAAGTAGAAGTATGGCTCCTATAACTAAGGAAGAGTGGGAAAAGAAGCAAAGTATAGTTAGAAGGGTTTTTGACGACAGTTCGGGTAGATACAGGTATAAGCTTTTAATTATATTTTATCTCAAAATTGCATAAATCGGTTCATACAAATAAAATTTTAATAACTTTAATTGAAATTAATTGAATTAAAATGTGTGGTTAAAGTCACTTTATTTCCAGTATATTACTGCCAAAATAATCAATAAATAAAATAAAAGATATAAATAAAAAAAAATAATATTGACAAGTGACAATCCGCATCGAGTTTCATTTGTAAAAAGGGAAGCAATATAGCCAATCAAAATTCTTAAAACATTTGAAATACTCCTAAATTTGAGATAAAATATAAAGTAGAATTCTGTGATATAATTTAATTATTTTATAGATTAATCAAAGGAGATGGTGAAGTTATTGAAGAAATTGTTAGTAAAGACAGGCATAAAGAAATAAATCAACAAGCCACAAGCGGTGATGGCTTATATTTCCAAACTCAATTGTCCACATCTCAAAAGAAATAAAATAGATATACCATTTTTAAACCTTAGATTTATTTAAAAACAAAATAACAGTAATATTGTTTGATAATAATAAACCTGTTTAGAATATTTATATGTGCCATATCAGTCAAGATAAAATTCTTACTTATTTCTATAAAATGTATATTATAAAAGACTAAAATCTTGGCACAAGTCATCTTAAAACAATTGGATGAAAAACGTCGTGGATCCATCTCTCCAAGAAGGATCATCAACTATTTTAGCTCTGCATAATGGACAGGTCTGCTCTCTATCAAACCAAGTAGTCACACAGCTCTCACAGAAGATATGTCTGCATTGTAACAAAACCGGTGAATCGTATTCGTCGTGACAAATGGGGCAATGATCTCCTGCAGTTTGTATCTGTTCTTTACTAGGGGATGAACCAACTGTAACATTCTGTAATAATTTTAAGACTGCTGCTTTGAGCAATCTTAATTTCGACATAAGATCTGAGCCTTTTGATACCATGTAAGCAGCGGCCAGAAATACTCCAACAATCTTTTCTGGGCCTTGATATGACTCAAGTATGTAATAGAGCCATGGTTGTATTGTCGCCAAGCTTCTGTACAATTGGGAAACTGCTTCCATAAATAAATAAACTTTTCCCTGAAAAAGAAAAAAAAATGTAATGTTTACTAACAGAAGAAATATGAGCAGAAAATGACAAAAAAAATATTAGGTAAATAAAGTCCCTAAAAGAGATAATTTCTTAGTATTTCTAAATAATTTTCTTTGCTCTTTTATTATAAAATATTTGGTTATTTAACCAATAAATAAACTTTTATTCAAATAAGGGCCAGTTCCAATTAACTAAAAAAAACCATAGAATTCTTATAACAGAGAAAGGCAAACAATTATTCAAGTAAAATATGAAAAACGGAAGATAATGCATTTACAAATATTTTCTCCAATGTTTATCTGCAAATGATGTTCTTTATGAATAAATATTATATATAGTTTAGCTACATAACCAATCACTTAGATGAACTTTTATTTAAACAATGCCCAATTAGAATTAACTGAAAAAAGTTAATCGGATTCTTAGCAGAGAAAGACAAAAATTATTTCAATGAAATCACTAACAGACATAATTCATTTTCAGTATTTATCTGTAGATGATTTTCTTCATAAATAAATGTTATGGATAATTTGGTTTTTTAATAATCATTTAAATGGACTTCTACTCAAGTAATAGCAAATTTCAACCAACTACAAAAACAATAGGAATCTTAGTAGAAGTGGGTAAAAGATTTATTTAAATAAAATGACTGTAAAAAATAATTTCTATACAAAATTATATACAACTAGTTACCAATATTTATTTGTATAAAATTTTCTTTTTAATATGTGCTATAGATAATTTCATTACTATAATGATCATCCAGACAAACATTTATATGGATAATGGATGGTATAAAACTAAGTAAATGCTCATGCTCCAAACAAATGTTATGTTTACTCATTCACTTCACTCATAATATAAAAAATCCTGATGAAAGACTAATCTTTTGTTTCAGAGGATGAGCATTTACACTATGCATCATCTAATTTTTGTATACAAAAAATAGGATCCTTAAGTATCTTACTTACACGTTTTTGGAAGGCAACGATTTTATCAGGAAGTAACGTTAATAATATTTTGAGCATAACAGTGATAAGTTTTAATATAAAATCAGTGATTCCAACAATCCATAATAGATCCCATACTGTTAATGGATTATTATATGTTCTAATAAATATCAGATTCAAATAGAGCTTTTCATCTTCGAAGATGTAATGTATGAAAACGATTGCACAAACAATATAGAGGAATGCACAAAATAGTTTAGATAAATTTCTCCTAGATCTTTTAGTAGCTTCTTTCTTCACAACCGAATTTGCATGTGTGAATGTAGCTAATAGCACAATCAAATTTAGAATTCCTTCATGGTGATCGTATAAACCTTTTGCTAAGAGAATCAAGACAAATGGTATGTATTTCTGCAATACAGTCATGCAATGTTGAACTTCGATAACAGTTTGTAATCTTTCTGCTGCCGAATTTTCACCACCGGTGTTGTTATTATTATTGTTATTATTGTTGTTATTATTGGCTGCATTGTTTGGTTCAAGATTCGCAGGATTGTTATTGTTATTTGAATTATTTCCATGATTCTGATCATAAACGGTATTCTCCCCATTTACAGGATGATTTGCGTGGGGCTCTTCGATATTGATGACAACACTTTCAACACTAATTGGTACACTGGGTTCTGACCGTATAGGACTATTTAAAAAATTGGAGATATCATACTCAACCAACGGTCGAATCTCTCTTATGACATTCGTCAAATTCAGCCTGAACTGTCTGGCACCTTCAACAGCACTTCTTCTCTGCAAATTAAAGTTTGTGATACCACCAGATGTCAAACTAGATGATCTTGGTAATGTTGCAGAGTGTGTCATCAGCAGATGTCTTGATTGTTGGGTAGGAAAAGCACTGTCCGAAGACTGGCTTCTCATAAACGGTAGACTTTCATCGCGTCTGTGGTTCTCCATTTTAAATATGTTAAAATTACACTTCACGTTTACATATTTAATCGTCTACATATGGAATCTTCGCTATTATTATCACAACGGCATATCTTAAAACGGAAATCACCTGTTAATATACTGCATAGTGTGATGCGTAAAATGGTGATAAATTTCCAAACTTCCTTGACATATGCTTGACATTGAAATTAGACATGCATTTGATAATTGCAGCTGTGTTATAGATTACATTTTTCAATCAGTCATGTATTTTACTACTGGCCTGCAGATGGCGCAAGTACATTACCAGTATATTTTTTTTAATAAATTGTTGAGTCAAAGAATTATCTCTCAATGGTTAAATGTTTTATTTTTAATATTAATTATTGTAATCTGTGTTATCAGATCTACTATTTCAGTTATGATTTACTGAAATGTGCCTTGAATTGAATGTGAAAAAAATTAGATGTTTAAATCCTTTTGGAAGTGCGTAATTTATAACTTGGAGGACCTTTCTTTTTCTTTCTATGATGCAATAGCATAGAAATATAGTGAACTGTTTTTTTGTTTTTTTTTTTTTCAAAATACAGTTCAATATTTTCAGTGATAGTAACTAAAAAAAAAAAAAAGAAACAGTCCTCTAAATAGGAAAAAGTAACTATTTTATTATACATATTCATATAATATTCATCTATATATCTACCATCATCTATAATTTATTTCACTATTACCAACCTCTAACGATTTGAGGGTGAAAAATAAGAAATTTAACGATTTTTTGCACATTTTTGCGAATATCTCGGAAACGGTTGGAGATTTCAAATTCCGGTTTTCGATTCCCCATTAAAATGCGCGTCGAATAGGCCACACTAGGACGTCTAGCGTCGATTTTATTTTTCGAAACTTTAACCTCGAATATCTCGGAAACAGTTTGAGATAGCGGATTGTACTTTTCGCTATTATATTCGCCGTCAAAATGGGCTTCTGATAGGTGCTATTGGAAGGCTCTAGCGTCTACTCGATTTTTCAAAATTTTGATCTCAAATATCTCGGAAACGGTTAGATATAGAGGGGTGCGCTTTTCGCCATTCGATTCCCCGTCGAAAGACGCTTCTAAAGGTCACCTCGTTTGCGCTGTAGCGTCGTTTTTAATTTACAAATTTTGAACACCCATATCTCGAGAACGGTATAAGCTAGGAGGACAGGCAGGGCGCCGTTCGATTCCTCTAGAAGAAACACTTATTTTGATGTATAACAGGTTGGGCTTATCTTAAGGTTTCGGTGATTTTTCGCAGAAATTTACTAAAATTTTCGATCGAAATTTAAGCTTTTCGACGATATCTTGAAAACCGTCACTGCTAGCGGGGCGGCGCTGTCAGAAATGGAATCCTCGTCGAAAAACGCTTCCGACAGTGTATAACTCGTCAGGTTTCGGCCTTTTTTAGTGGCTGGGAACGTCATCTCTTGTCCCAAGATAAGAAAACGCGACTTTTTTTCGGTTTTTTTAACATAACTCCGGAACGACGGTAGCTAGAAAGTTCGGTTTTGTTGCAAAAGATTCGCAGCGACCAGAGGAAAAATTTGGACGGCGGTATAACGAAATCTGACCGTTAGTTCCCCCAGAAATTAACGATTTGGGGGTGAAAGATAACAAGATTTAACGATTTTTAGCACATCAAGGTTTCGGTGTTTTCTAGCGGCTCAGAACGCTATTTCTTATCCTAAAATAAGAAAAAGCGGCCAAGGAACGCGAGTATTTCGGAAATAGTTAGTAATACATAGTACGGATTGCGCTTTTCGTCTTTCGAGTTATCGTTGAAAGGCACTTTCATGGCTCCCATATTAAAATTTACACGGAATAGTGATTTTAGGTAGAATCACTTGAAATTACTGAAGCCAATCGCTTCAAAACGGGAGTTCACGACATCCCACCTTAGACTATAGCGTTATTATTACATCTTATAGAAGCGGTTTATCTACTCAGTTTTATACTATCAATCGCTTGATGAAATGGTCAGAAAGTCGTCTAGCATAGTGTCGAAGATTAAGGTAATGTTTCAGGTAAAACAAGTGCTTCAAAGAATATACAACCGCTTTGAATAAAATAGCAATTGTTTTTAACCCTTGAAGGCGATGAATGAGTTAATAAACTGTTGATTTTTCGCATGACATGCCCATCTAATGTGTGGCTTTTTCCCTTTCAAAAGTCGTTTTCTAAGAAACGAATTTATTTAATGATTTATTTAGATGGCTTCGCTTCCGTTTTATAGTTATTATATGTGATGTATTTGAAAAATGTATTTTTTTTCTTAGTTAGTAGTTCTGTTTCTATTAAATTCAAATCAAAAGATACATTTACCATGGCTGTTGTTGCGATCTAATGGAGGTGAAAATGGTAAAACAGAAATAGTTATATGTTTGTTTGCATGTTGATATAATAACAATTAGTCAAGATCAACGGACGTTGACAACTGTTAATAAACCGGGAAAATATCAACAGCCCCTGTTTTGCGCCAATTAATCCCGGATCGAGTTTAAAATTCATTTGAATTTGTTTTTTTTTTTTTGTTCTCTCGTCGGTTCTATATACAACAGTATACAGTTCCCATTGCGTTCGTAGTTCAGTCGGCGACCATGCGCGTTGCGCTCGTAGATGTTTAGTCTGATAATACGCTTGTCTGGCTATACGCATGAAGCTTTCGCCTATGGTCGACGGACGGCGAAATTGCTGGCCCTCGCTGGCGGACTTGTAAATCAAGTTTACATATTTAATAGGATTTGAGAGTTGGCTGTTTATTATTTATATTGAATATGTGCGCAACGTTGCTCACTTTGGTGAGTTATTATATGACATACAGGTAAGTATATACCTGCATAAATATCTACAAAATGATAAATGGACTTCGATACTTGATTTCTTTGCATAGAAATAGATGTTTAAGCTCTAATAGTCAGTA
Source organism: Protaetia brevitarsis (assembly GCA_004143645.1). NCBI lineage: Eukaryota > Metazoa > Arthropoda > Insecta > Coleoptera > Scarabaeidae > Protaetia > Protaetia brevitarsis. The sequence continues at coordinate 2,391,506 of RXPK01000134.1, forward strand.
AAATTAAGGAAAATCCATCAATGAATGAACAATGGAGGTTATAAACTCGTTGAAAGACATTTTTGAAACGCACTATTAAATTAAAAGATATATGTAGTAATTTTAACCGTTTTAAAAGTAGAATTAATAAAAATTACATAATAATTCTATAAAAACAGTGATTGAGAATATAAAATTCGTCTTTATTCAATAAATGAACACCGATATTCATTGAATGAACAGAATTACACCAATAAATGAGCAAAATATATCTGCAACAAAATATAACTTGTATTGAAATCAACTGCTTCAAGCTCTGTTGAAAACTATCGTCCTGTATCAGTATTATCAGCTGTATTAAACATTTTTGGATGCATAATCCTTGCAAATTATATGATGATGTTGTAAGAATTCGAAATTCCATCCTGTATAATGCGAGAATTTAAATTCATTTTCTTAGTACGTAGTTGATAAGTACCGTGGCATTTAAAAAAAAAAAAAAGCAAGCGCTGCCTCGCCGGAGACGACAATCTATTCTTTGTTTAAAGACTCGCGTAATTAAAATAACATGGTAATACTTTGTATGTTATTTATTACTTTGTCCAATGTATGTTATCTATTACCTTGTTCATTGTATGTTACAAGACGCCGGTCGCCAATTTCCCACGCCACGTTCTCAAGTAGGGCGTCTGAAAGTCAGAAAAATAACGCCTTCGGTCATACGTGCGCTCTTCTGTGAAGAGAGGCCGAACTAGTTATCGGTGCAAAATGACGTCACAACTAGAGTTTATAAAAACCCTTAACATAGCGGTTTTGGAGCAATTAGTTCGCGGTCCTTCAAACTAGCTTCAGGAATAAGCACGCGTCTCTCTCTCTCGCATCGGGCGTTTCCAAAACTTAAAATTGAAACTTCCCTTTTCAAAATCTTGTAATCAAAATTCGCTTAAAATTTGGGAACAGGAAGCAAAAGCTTTCCTCGAGAGGTGTTTTGATTAGTGATAAAAATTCCTGTAAATTTCCCCCCTTTCTTGACTTAAATTTTTGTGAGTGCTGTGTACGTTTTGTGCCCTAAAGTGTAGATTCCATGAAGAATCATAAATTTCCCACATCGGCCGGTAAGATGTTTAAAAATTCTGCTTAAGACTAACCATTGCAAATACATAAAAATCGTAACTCGTTCGCTCTCTCTCTCTCCCTCAATAGATTAGTATGTTAAATTATTCATTAAGATAATTGTGTTTTGCTTTACTTTTTTTGTTGTTCACTTGTTATCCCATTTAATTGTGTAGCTTATATAATAATATATAAGCTTTAATATATAATTGTAAAAAAAATATAAGTCGTTCTTTTATTTCGTCATTCTAAAAGAAGTTCAGTTTGAACCCTTAGTGAAGTCCCGAGAGGAAGTCAGACTAGTAAAGAGAAAGCCGACGAGAAGGGTAAGTCGACAATCTGTAGGCTAACTAACGGCCCTGCTTCGACTGACGGAGGAAAACACAGTTGGGAAACATCTTTGGCTAAAATTACTAAAACCATTCGCTACCGAACAAACAGTTTGTTTCCCAGCAGTGGCTCGCCGGTCAAAGGAGCAGGTGTGGGTTATCTGTGAGACGGAGTTTGGCATTGTCTTATTTGAATTTGGGCTGGCCATCCCCAAAAGTCTCCAGATAGGAAAACCCGTTTTCGTTACAATGTGAAAAATGGACTGTCGTGATAATCAACATGTTTTTTTAAAAGTAGATCGATTGAATCTGATCTACCAATGTATTAAAATGACGTTTCAGCAATAATTCATGAATGTCTCAGATGTAAGTATGTGGTGTATCAGTGGCACAAATAACCAGGATTTTTCAATTCGGTATTCCACAGGGAAGCAATCTGGGACCATTATTATTTTTGTTTTTTATTAACGATGTAGTTTATTACTCAACACTTTTGTCTTATGCTGATGATTGTAAGATCTATAGAAAATTTTCAACATTTCTCGACCAAAAAAATCACTATAATAATTAAGATGCTACGTCTTAATAGTAATATTGAAAATATGAACAATAAAATACCTATTATACGTGAAATTGTTTTGGTAAATCTACTATTACAAAAAGTATTTAGTTATAATTATTTTATTCTTCTAGGGATTTTCCCTAGAAAGTTTGCCCGTTCAATTGAATGAGAAATAAGCAAATAAACCGTTTGTTTTTCAATATTCTTACTTTACGCTATTGTATTATTCATATTTTTAAGGATATATAAAATGGACATTTATTTATTAATGTAACAATAAGTTATACAGATCCTATTATAACTGAAATAAAAACAATTTAAATTAAAACTACCTACAAAAATAAATTATTATTTACAAAAATAACTAAACTATAAGAAAAAAAAACGTTCAGATTGAAATTAAGTTTCTACGTGACAAGACAATTAAAAATTAGAGTTATTATTTAAAATTCTATGGCGGAGACTACAAAGGTTTTAATTCTGGGAATGTAAATCGCTCCGCCGCGGATTACGATGGTATTGCATTCAAAGTATATATGTTAGAATTAGGTCTTCGTTTTAAGAAGAGTCATAATTTTCTAAGGTAATTGCACATATATAGGTACTTTTCTTGACTACTAACTAAATCAAGTAACACTAAAATTCATCCTTTAGTATACTACATCAACGTCACCAATCTGTAAATAGTAGTACGTCATCAAACTAAACTTTTTCTTTTATATCAGCCATACTCACTATCTATACTTGCTTGTCTCGAACAGACGACGAGCGAGGCAGATTGTGACGACGGCAAATTGTTCTGAGAAGCTTCCGGACTCGCCACAGTTCGATAATAAAGCTCAATGGCACAGACTTTAACAAAGCATCGGCGTTCGTGCACTTAAAATGAACACCACCTAGAGGTTTTCCAAGCAAACTCATCCCTATATAACGCCAGTATTTATTCGGGGAATGCGCCCTCGGCAATACAATATCGCCAATTTCTTATATCCGAAGCCGGCGGCGCAATTTGTCATTTAGCTGCTCGTTTTTATCTTAGCCCCGCCTAAATTGAGTCCCTATATTTCGCTACAGCTTTTATACTTTTCCTCGTCATGTTGGTTATTTTTTTCTAATTAGAGATGTTTCATGTAATTGTTTGCAGTATTTAATTAAATGTTCCTTTCACTCAAATAGCATTACGAATGTGTTGAAATTCCTGGTGACATTTTTAGAAAGTAAAGTAGTGACTTTACATTGTAGATAATATACATATTTGAAAGTTATGTTTAAAGGTAGAAAAATAATGCAAACTGCATTTTTTCTCATTTCACAGTTACTTCCAGTATAAAATATGCATAATTTCCTTTATTTAGTTTAAAAGGAAATGCATTTACTGATATTTTATTGTAATTGGTGAAAAATCATCTTAAAAAAACTTACATTAACATTTTTTTATGATATTTGCGACGCTCTAAGTTATCAGAACTCTCATCAACTAATTTCGTGTTATAAATTACCTCTAAGCAACTAAACTACGTCCCAAAAAAGTTGCAACACCTCGAAGGAGATCAGCGTTTACCACAAGCAGCAAACAGCTTGCAGGAACTTCGTCGTCATTTACAGTTAACCTGGACGAGATCCCACAAGATGCCATTGATCATCTTATTCAGAGCATGCCTAGCAAAGTTAGACAGTGCATCAACAATCGTGGGGATGTGACATTTTATTCATAATTTTTTGCTGATTGTTGGTATTTTTTCCAATTGTTATGATTTACTACCGAACACTAGTAATTAAGATTTACTGCTTGAAACTTGCTAAAATTTCAGCTTTGTGACATAACCCCTTCAAGGTGTTGCAATTCTTTTTGCACGCAGCCTTTTTATGATAATCCTCGATAGATTACTTAATAAAATAATTCTGTTTGTAGAAAATTAACAATAGTACATTAAACCACAAGTTTCATAAAGCGCACTTTTGTCGACAAAACACTTTTATGAAACGAGTTTTTTATACATTTTTTTCTATTTCGGTGTTATTATTAATTTTAACTTATTTGTTTATTTTAAATTAAAATTCAGGTTTTTTTTCTATTTGTTGGGTTGCAAGCACTAACAATTGAATTTTAGTTTGACATTTGATTTGAAATTTTATATTTGAATATGAAATTATAATTACACCTCATAACTTTAATAAGTATTTGCCAAATATTTTATAAATATGGAAAATGATCAATGTACTCTCCCCGAAATACGCGAAGTAGCGCAAGGGGCAATTGACAAAATATATTTCTCAGAAATCGCAACACGTGTTTGAAAAAGAGTTTCACAAATTGAATAATTGGTGTGAGGAAAATAATGTACATCATATAACAAAAATGTAGTTATAGCGTATTTCGAAGTGATGCGACAAACCAAAAAATCAACTACACTATGGTGTAGTTATTCAATGCTGCGCACCATGTTAAATGTCCGAAGAAATGTTGACATATCTAGGTTGTCAATCTAGAAAGTCAAAAATTTTAAAAATAGGTCATATAAATGCATTTGTAAATGATGCAAATGATTAATTTCTTTTAATGAAAGTATGTTTTTCTTGCTGTTCGCAACATTTTTGCAGCTTCCTGACAGCCAATTGTCCACTGGTCATTGCTTTAGACGTTCATTCGCCTCATGTTTGACCGATCGTGGGAGCGATCTTGTAACAATAAAACCCCTTGGTGAGTGGAAGAGTTCTGCAGTAGCAGAAGACTATATTGACAGCTCTTTAAGAAAGTTGAAGTAGCAGAACCGCTGTCAGTACGTCCAGAACCTTCCACTTCCAGTGTTCCAACAGTCTTCGTGAGTAAAGACCAAATACCTTTCTCTCAACGACAGTCCGAACCTTTCACTTCAACAACCTTTGTCAAAGAGAAAACAAATCGTATAGCCAATAATGTTAACCATAATTCCCAACGGGTCTACCATTAATGCAGGTCCAAATTCTAACATTTATAATAACTGTACTGTTTCTAAACATGAGTGAATAAATTCTTGTTATTTGTTTATGGTTCAAACGTGAATTTTCACCGTGAATTATCATTTTAGTGGATGTAATCGACTTCACCATTATATTACACTTTCGATTTATTAGACCGTCATTACCGACGTGGAGGTGTGTAATTTTAAAATATAGGTTAAACAGTATTATGAAAAGATAATCAGAGATACACGTAGTTCTTTTACTTACATTTATTAGGCAATGTAACATACATAATTTCACGCACGTCCCATTTAATTGTATTAAAGAAATCCTAATTCTTGCCATCATAATGGGATTGACATTAAACATTTTCACATGTACCCGTTCGAACGAACAAATGGCCAGATTCTTTTTAAGCATCAATAATAAAAACATATATTATTCATTCATTTACATAGAATACGATGATGTTTCATGTAATTGTTTGCAGTATTTAATTAAATGTTCCTTTCACTCAAATAGCATTACGAATGTGTTGAAATTCCTGGTGACATTTTTAGAAAGTAAAGTAGTGACTTTACATTCTAGATAATATACATATTTGAAAGTTATGTTTAAAGGTAGAAAAATAATGCAAACTGCATTTTTTCTCATTTCACAGTTACTTCCAGTATAAAATATGCATAATTTCCTTTATTTAGTTTAAAAGGAAATGCATTTACTGATATTTTATTGTAATTGGTGAAAAATCATCTTAAAAAAACTTACATTAACATTTTTTTATGATATTTGCGACGCTCTAAGTTATCAGAACTCTCATCAACTAATTTCGTGTTATAAATTACCTCTAAGCAACTAAACTACGTCCCAAAAAAGTTGCAACACCTCGAAGGAGATCAGCGTTTACCACAAGCAGCAAACAGCTTGCAGGAACTTCGTCGTCATTTACAGTTAACCTGGACGAGATCCCACAAGATGCCATTGATCATCTTATTCAGAGCATGCCTAGCAAAGTTAGACAGTGCATCAACAATCGTGGGGATGTGACATTTTATTCATAATTTTTTGCTGATTGTTGGTATTTTTTCCAATTGTTATGATTTACTACCGAACACTAGTAATTAAGATTTACTGCTTGAAACTTGCTAAAATTTCAGCTTTGTGACATAACCCTTCAAGGTGTTGCAATTCTTTTGCACGCAGCCTTTTTATGATAACCCTCGATAGATTACTTAATAAAATAATTCTGTTTGTAGAAAATTAACAATAGTACATTAAACCACAAGTTTCATAAAGCGCACTTTTGTCGACAAAACACTTTTATGAAACGAGTTTTTTATACATTTTTTTCTATTTCGGTGTTATTATTAATTTTAACTTATTTGTTTATTTTAAATTAAAATTCAGGTTTTTTTTCTATTTGTTGGGTTGCAAGCACTAACAATTGAATTTTAGTTTGACATTTGATTTGAAATTTTATATTTGAATATGAAATTATAATTACACCTCATAACTTTAATAAGTATTTGCCAAATATTTTATAAATATGGAAAATGAATCAATGTACTCTCCCGAAATACGCGAAGTAGCGCAAGGGCAATTGACAAAATATATTTCTCAGAAATCGCAACACGTGTTTGAAAAAGAGTTTCACAAATTGAATAATTGGTGTGAGGAAAATAATGTACATCATATAACAAAAATGTAGTTATAGCGTATTTCGAAGTGATGCGACAAACCAAAAAATCAACTACACTATGGTGTAGTTATTCAATGCTGCGCACCATGTTAAATGTCCGAAGAAATGTTGACATATCTAGGTTGTCAATCTAGAAAGTCAAAAATTTTAAAAATAGGTCATATAAATGCATTTGTAAATGATGCAAATGATTAATTTCTTTTAATGAAAGTATGTTTTTCTTGCTGTTCGCAACATTTTTGCAGCTTCCTGACAGCCAATTGTCCACTGGTCATTGCTTTAGACGTTCATTCGCCTCATGTTTGACCGATCGTGGAGCGATCTTGTAACAATAAAACCCCTTGGTGAGTGGAAGAGTTCTGCAGTAGCAGAAGACTATATTGACAGCTCTTTAAGAAAGTTGAAGTAGCAGAACCGCTGTCAGTACGTCCAGAACCTTCCACTTCCAGTGTTCCAACAGTCTTCGTGAGTAAAGACCAAATACCTTTCTCTCAACGACAGTCCGAACCTTTCACTTCAACAACCTTTGTCAAAGAGAAAACAAATCGTATAGCCAATAATGTTAACCATAATTCCCAACGGGTCACCATTAATGCAGGTCAAATTCTAACATTTATAATAACTGTACTGTTTTCTAAACATGAGTGAATAAATTCTTGTTATTTGTTTATGGTTCAAACGTGAATTTTCACCGTGAATTATCATTTTAGTGGATGTAATCGACTTCACCATTATATTACACTTTCGATTTATTAGACCGTCATTACCGACGTGGAGGTGTGTAATTTTAAAATATAGGTTAAACAGTATTATGAAAAGATAATCAGAGATACACGTAGTTCTTTTACTTACATTTATTAGGCAATGTAACATACATAATTTCACGCACGTCCCATTTAATTGTATTAAAGAAATCCTAATTCTTGCCATCATAATGGGATTGACATTAAACATTTTCACATGTACCCGTTCGAACGAAACAAATGGCCAGATTCTTTTTAGCATCAATAATAAAAACATATATTATTCATCATTTACATAGAATACGATGATGTTTCATGTAATTGTTTGCAGTATTTAATTAAATGTTCCTTTCACTCAAATAGCATTACGAATGTGTTGAAATTCCTGGTGACATTTTTAGAAAGTAAAGTAGTGACTTTACATTCTAGATAATATACATATTTGAAAGTTATGTTTAAAGGTAGAAAAATAATGCAAACTGCATTTTTTCTCATTTCACAGTTACTTCCAGTATAAAATATGCATAATTTCCTTTATTTAGTTTAAAAGGAAATGCATTTACTGATATTTTATTGTAATTGGTGAAAAATCATCTTAAAAAAACTTACATTAACATTTTTTTATGATATTTGCGACGCTCTAAGTTATCAGAACTCTCATCAACTAATTTCGTGTTATAAATTACCTCTAAGCAACTAAACTACGTCCCAAAAAAGTTGCAACACCTCGAAGGAGATCAGCGTTTACCACAAGCAGCAAACAGCTTGCAGGAACTTCGTCGTCATTTACAGTTAACCTGGACGAGATCCCACAAGATGCCATTGATCATCTTATTCAGAGCATGCCTAGCAAAGTTAGACAGTGCATCAACAATCGTGGGGACGTGACATTTTATTCATAATTTTTAAACAGTATTATGAAAAGATAATCAAAGATACACGTAGTTCTTTTACTTACATTTATTAGGCAATGTAACATACATAATTTCACGCACGTCCCATTTAATTGTATTAAAGAAATCCTAATTCTTGCCATCATAATGGGATTGACATTAAACATTTTCACATGTACCCGTTCGAACGAACAAATGGCCAGATTCTTTTTAAGCATCAATAATAAAAACATATATTATTCATCGTTTTAATTGCAATCACTAGATTCCAATTCTGTGGTGAATAAAACCAACAGCAAAAAAACCCATCAAATGACTTCTGATAGGTTCCAAACAGGCACTAACCCAAAATTAAAAAGACACTGAAAGCAGTATTATAATGGGCTACATTGTAACACTGTTTGAATAGCAAAGTTGCCAGCCTCCAGCCATGTATAATTTATGGGAGGTAACAGTTGCACAATGTACCAACCCCAAAATTAAACGAATACCGAAAACAGTGCTATAGTGAACTCCATTATAGCATTGTTTTCTATTACGCAAGGATTTCATGGGCTACATTATAAAACTGTTGCAATAGCGAAGTTGCCAGCCTCCAGTCACTTATAATTTATGCGACCGTTGCACAATATACCAACCCCAAAATTAAACAAATACCGAAAGCAATGCTATAATGAAATCCATTTAGTACTGTTTTCAATTACGCAAGGATTTCATTAGGACACGAAATAGAAAAAATAACTTATTTCCTCTACTGAGTAATATTTTTTCAAATCTCAATAATTCCACTTTTCTTAGTAACATATGGTTTCAACAAAGTTTAAAAGCCTGACTACGCTGGGGGCATCTAACTAATATTTTTCGTGATTGGTGGATTAGTGTGATGGAATGAGCTTTTTGTGGGAGCCTTCTGACCTGAAGTCTCCGGAACACTTCGGCCTTTTGGCTTTTTGTATTTGGTCTCCCATTAAATTATATCAGTCATTCTAGGATCCTAGTATCCTACACTAATCTGTACAGGTCTCTGACTGGTTGATCGAACTAATCCTCTGCTTTCATTTTTGGCTTGCCACAAATTGCCGCCTTTTTGCGTCCATAGCCTCGCATTCACACAAAATGTAATAAGCGTCCTCTGTCATCCTATTACACAGGCTTTAATTGGTATGTCAGTGTAGATCCCAACTTTCTATAGGTGTCCTTTCAGTTCTTCAGTCTTCTTCTTTTATGGTCCCTTAATTAAGGTCATTCCATGAATTTTATCCTTCCAGTGGTCTATATGTTTTTCTTTTACTCAACTTCTTACCTGCTCATGCTGGGTTTTTTGGCATTTCTAGAACAGATTCTAGGCCTATACATGGGCCGATGATCCCTTCCTTGCTAACTCATTGGCTTTTTCGTTTGCTTGGATTGCCAAAAGTCCGAGCACCTGAGTGAATTTATTGCGGTCTGTCAGACTATTCAATTCTCGAATATATTTCCAAACCAGTTTTGATTGCATCTTACAAGGGAACACCGGCGGGTGTCCCCTTCCGATTTCGATGAAACTTAACAGATCGAAAGAGTATCTTAAAATAAGAGATACGTATTTTTTTTTATCGGCGTATCCGCACGATTTTGAGGTACAGCCCCCTCCAAAGTTTGGACGATTTTTCAATTTTTGCAAATATTTCCTAAATTATAACAGATATTAAATTTTCTTCTTAACATAATTTGCAGCATATTGCATGGCCCTAAGGGTGGCGTCGTCCGTATTCGCAAAAAGTTAATAACGGGGGACGGGGTACCCCGTATCCCTCATTTTTTTACATTTTTTCTTTTTCTTATTCATCAAAAGAAGGCCGATTTTACATAGAATACGATGATGTATAACAAGTTTAAAAAATTAATAATTGTAAAAATAGAAAAATAATAATAGAGCTTCAAAATTAATAAACTTGTCTATTGATATAAATCAAATGAACTATAACAGAAATAAGTTTTATCCTTAACATAATTTCCAGCATAATACATGGTCTCAAGGTAGATATCTTCATAAAAAGCTAATAACGGGGGACGGGGTGCCCCATACCCCCGCATTTTTTTAATAATAAGTTTATTCATTATTTATCAAAAAAAGATCGCTTTTACATAGAAAACGTTGATGTATAATAAATTTAGAAAATTAATAATAGTAATAATAAAATAAATATATGTACGTGTCTATTGTGATGAATCTGATATGCACTTATCTACGTATATGTGAGTTTAATTAATTATTCAGTCACTTCAGATATAATTGGTAATTTGCATTATAAATTTAACGCGATAAGGGATCTGGTGATTAATCATATTATTATATAGATAAAAATAAACCCCCGAATGCATAGTAATTAACCACGAACGTTTAAGTGGTCACGTCTGCATTTAGGAAATAGGCATATAAGACGAGTATTCCAAATGAAAACATTAGAAGTCGTTTTTCGTGCAGTGTAGGTCAGTACCTATAGTTTCGCACAATGGCGGTCGTAAATATAGCAAATGTGTTAAACATGTTACTTGCAACGTTTCAAGTTACTAACATCGCAACATTCTTTGACACCACAAGAAAGTGAGTTGCATGATGCCTGAAAAATAAATTGTATCTGCTCAACAAGACGCCATGTTCTCCTTTGAAGATGTAACGGGATTAGAGTTTGAAGAATTAGCAGAACCACACGAAGCGCAATTTGTAGAAGAAACAGCAGAAGACGAAGAAAGACAATTATGAAGATATTGCATTGTTCCTGAAGAAGGGGTAGCGTTATAGACCTAGATTACAAAACTAGAGCTGTCGACTACTGGAAAAGTGGTAAATCCAAGCCACGTGCTTTGGCAGGTGTCATCCAAAAATTCAAAAAAGTAAAATTGCTACGACAGTTGCGCAGATGGGAAGAAAGTGTTAATAGAAGTGACACCCACACGGATAAATTACGGTTTATTACTGAATACGTTCTTACAAAATTTGAAAATAGCATGTTGGATGGAATATGTATATTAATCGTGTTCGCTATTGCAATACATATATACCAATAATCGCATTACAGTACGTCATGTATTTAAACATTTATAAGCATTATAATGTTTTTCTAATTCTGTTCTATTGTTTCCGAAATGTTATAATCGTTAGAAACACATTAGTTATATTTATACTCCATTGAATACTTACATTGTACACCTACATTGCACGAAAAACTTGAAATAAATTAAAAAATATATATGTATGTATTATTTAATCCTTCGTCCTGTGTAGCAAATTTGTTCATATATACGCACTAAAGGATTATGGTATTCTAAGAATGAATAACATTTTATTAAGAAAATATATAAAACACAGTCACTAACTGCAGTTGATAAAACGATTCATACTGCTACCACCGATAAAAGTTTCGTATAGTATATAGTATAAGTTAGTAGGCATAGAAAGGTTTGACCATAGCTTGTCGAGTAGATACAATTCTAAATTAAGAAATATTTAAGTAAGGAGAGCAGCGGACTAACGATAACAAATAATTGTTGTTAATGTACTATATTATTATTACAATTATTTTATTATTAATCCTCCAAATTTATTACCATTGTTTTCTATGTAAAAAGCGATCTTTTTCTGATGAATAATGAATAAACTTATTATTAAAAAAAACGGGGGTATGGGGTATCCCGTCCCCCGTTATTAGCTTTTTATGAAGATATCTATCTTGAGACCATGTATTATGCTGGAAATTATGTTAAGAATAAAAACTTATTTCTGTAATAGTTCATTTGATTTATATCAATAGACAAGTTTATTAATTTTGAAGCTTTATTATTTTTCTATTTTTACAATTATTAATTTTCTAAACTTGTTATACATCATCGTATTCTATGTAAAATCGGCCTTCTTTTGATGAATAAGAAAAAGAAAAAATGTTAAAAAATGGGGGTACGGGTACCCGTCCCCCGTTATTAACTTTTTTGCGAATACGGACGACGCCACCTTAGGCCATGCAATATGCTGCAAATTATGTTAAGAAGAAAATTTAATATCTGTTATAATTTAGGAAATATTTGCAAAAATTGAAAATCTTCAAACTTTGGAGGGGCTGTACCCCAAAATCGTGCGGATACGCCGATAAAAAAAAATACGTGTCTCTTATTTTAAAGTAATCTTTCGATCTGTTAAGTTTCATCGAAATCGGAGGGGGACACCCGCCGGTGTTCCCTTGTTAGTCATCTCAGTATCGCCTGGCTGTCTGTGGTAATATAGATCCGCTTGTTTTTATAAGCCCTCTGATTGATTTCAAAGGTACAATGCAATATTGCGTATGACTCTGCCTGAAATAACCTGGCATATTTTACTAGAGGGCTCCCGGTTCAATCAAATCTCAAAATAACAGCTTTTCACTTGAGATATTCTGTTAAAATTTCAAAATGTTATCGTATTCTCGATAAAACCGAAACAGGATCAGTGCTCTATTCAGAGATCTACTATTCACAGGACAGCCTGTATGCGCATATATATTACTTATTCAACAATTATTAACACATAAATTGTTTGGAATGTGTTGCGGTATATGTTTTATTCAATATATGTGCAACGTCAATAGTAATCTCAAACGAAATAGCTTTGGGGGAATATCTATCTATCTATTTTTTAAATTCAAAATTCCGTAATCATATTGCACGCAACGTTACGTTTATTTATTAATTAATTTATCCCAGGGAAGTAATTATTTATATCCACTAACACGTATACATATGTATGTACCTGAGTTGATATGCATGTGCATATTACGCTACACGTGTACTACATACATGCCAAATAATGGAAGCTAATTAAAATTGCCGCACCGGAATTCAACAAATACAACTCACACACAATCGGATCATAACAACAGCATCCAGGGAGAATAGTCGCCTCAGTCAGAAGTACCATCGACGTACCCCGTGCGACCCAAAACTTAATATTAATATCAAAGCAAATTTGATTTTCCCTCCTTATAACCAAAGTCCTGTCAACTCGCGTCCAGTTGTCGAGTATTGTTTCGGTGGTGTCCCTCTCCGTTCTTTGGAGAATCTGAACCGACTCCTGTGTTGTCAACCGCGTGGTGTGAACGAGCTTTTAGCCCCAATTGACCCGTAATTCACGTGTGACCAAGGGTTACCCTTAATTTAATTTCACGAACTTCTCACATACACGCACTGGGCGCCTGAGGAAGATCCGATTTTCTGTTCGTGACGTGTTACGGAAATATATTTCTGCTTTCGTAGTCTTTATGTGGTAGGAGAGTTATACGTTTCCCCAGATGTCTCTATTACGCTGAGAGATTCTAAACTATATGCATCAAATAATATGAAGTATAATAATGAACATCGTTTCAAGTGAAAAAAATATGATAATTTACAGTTTTCCATTTTCAAACATTACGAGGTTATGTAGACTGACAGGCTTTTTTGACAGATATCTTTCGTTGGATAAACTATATTATTGTGGCGTAGTATAATTCGATATAAGCAGTTTCAGATCATAGTGTAGAAGAACAACATATCACGTCACAGACGTTTAATATGGTGTGCAACAGGACTCCATACGTCGCCCTTTGTTATTTATAATTCTTATGAATGACTTAACTTCCATTTTAACTGCGGGTAGAATGTAAAATCTGTCTTCGACAGGCAATACATCGATTTAAATTAACAGTAAAATGTCAAATTTAAGGGAAAAGCCACTATATATATCACCAGTTTTGTAGCGACAAACTTATGTCAACTAAAGATAAAACACACACTGGCAAAAAATTGCTTTCTGCTACATTTCCTATAGCGCGGAATTAAAAATGTATCAACAAAAGACAATGCAGGATTAGTGTACTTCACCATAATCCATTCTGGCATCGTGTTCTGGGGCAAATGCACACGCGTGGTCCGAATCTTTCGGCTTCAGAAGCAGGCAGTTAGGGTGCTCTGTGAAATGAAATACAATTAATCTTGTATAAGCAGGTTTAATAGTGAAATATGCTCACCTTAATGTCAAGGTGCTTTCTAGTAGGCTTTAAATACATTCATACAGACATATGTTTCAAGAAAATGGCGATACACGAGGTTACGGTACCACGGCACTCATCGCGAAACCTGAAGATAACATATTACCGTTTAACAGCGATGCAGCGTTATACTGATTATTAGTCCGAAATTTATTTTACTTAATAGTGCAGCAGATGACTACTATGAGGTTTAAACTCAATTTTCGACAAGTAGTAAATATTGCACAATACGAATACTACAACGCCATTGCCATGTATTCAATATAAGCTATAACCTTCTGTCTTATATATGTATTGTTATAGTGCGTTATTTTTGGGTTTTTTTTTTATATTTTCGTTGCCTAAAGTGACTTCTGAATTCCGAAACGGAAAGTAATTTTTCTAATCACAATATTTAAAACTAAGCATTCTCTCCCGACTTTGTCACTTGTAGCTTTTATCGATCTATGTCCAAAGTCAATAATTTTTTTTTCTTACTATTTTTACTATTACGCTTAATCACCAGCACTGCAGCGGTGGGATACGCTCTACGGCTGAGCGCAGTGAGAAATCACAAATTCCTTCTTTATTTTACATTTGGCGACTTCACGCGGCCATGTGCCATTAAACTCTCACAGGCAGATTAAAAAAAGCTCGTATCTCGATATTTCCAACAGTTTTTGCAATGTTGCAAGCATGGACAGGAAGCAGGTTACGATTTTATCTAGAACGCGTATTTACCTGTCTGTATTATATCATATCTAAGTATTCTATAAATAATTATTTTTCAAGCGAAATTGAATGTTTTCTTTTTATTAACTTCAATCGGGTCGTTTTTTTTTTAATACTACTGGAAAACACTGTTTTATTTGTTTTTTTTGTTCAGTTTCAATTTAAAATTGCTACTTCGGGATCTAGAGATAATGAAATTTTATTTCAATTCGCGCTTGAAGTCTGCGCTTCTGTCGCAATATCCGGCATGGATTAACCTGGGTGAAGAACTGGAATTTTCTATAAAATGAAAGCGTGATAAAGGTAAGTAAAATATATAGTGGACGAGATTTGTTGAAATGTAATAGGAATTGATGTTTTCAGTTAACCTTAAAGCACTTACATACAATGTAACTTGTATTTAACGAATACCAGTAAGAAAGTACCTACTATTTAGATGCTTAAGCAGAATTTTAGTGTTTTTCTTTTTATAAAGAAATCGAAAATTTCTTCGCTACATAACTTCCTTTGCTGCAATACTATAGGGGTATTAATGAATTTGATGTGTCGCGTATTTACAGAATAACTCGTGATACATCATTGGAGAAGTGCAATGTTACACACACGTATTTGTTGTAGTTTTAAGTCGTTTTATGATGCTGATAGCAATAATGTCCTTATTACATCCATGTTATAACAGATCAGAGAGTGATTCTGTAATGAAATGTTGTGTTAATTTCCACAATGTCAAGTTTTTGATGTACCTTCTGATTCTGCAATTTTGTGTATCGCTTTTTGATGCCATTATTTTCGACATGTCCAAAGGTGATATCGCGTTTTTGATGTTTCAAAAGATTGTGTGTGTTGTACGTCTCCACTCAAGTCATTCACGTGTGCCCGACATAATTACAGAAACACAAAGTATCGCAATGTTTCATTTATGAATCTGTAACATGTAAAAAAGATTTCGTTTTAAAGCAACTAGTGCATAAGTGACCCGACAGAGCAGGAGAGAATATAATACACGAAAGTTAGAAAATGACTCCCAGATTTTATCGAGAGGAGATAAACAGTTCCTGGCCAGCCGAGTGGACGCATTTGAGTTTTGTGACTCTTCGAATTAGTTTAAAACTATACCGGTTTAGGTAATTGTTATTTTAAGTTAAAATGAAATAATGATGATGTAATCTCTTTAGATCTTTAGAAACTTAAGTAAATCTTTTTTCAATAAAGTTGAAAAGCACGAATAATATCCTTCTTCATTCAATTTATTTTATAAGCATGTTTCAATTTATAAAATAAATTGAATGAAGAAGGACATTATTCGTGCTTTTCAACTTTATTAAACTCCGATACTTCATTGATTGAGACATTATGGCTAAAGCTTTATTATTTTTTGACATAAAAGTAAGTATTTATTAAAAACAACTGAAGATATTTTATTTTTCCTCAATTCCTATGAATCCTTATTAATTTACGTTAAGATTAGTTGTTTAATTGCGGACGCCACAAATTCTCACAAAATATTTTTTTGTTTTGATTTAATAACTTTTAAGTAAACCCCCAATAGGAACGACGCAATACTAGTGTACTTTATATAATAATAAAAAAAAACGCATTGCCAACAGTAATTTCCCAAATTTGAGAAGGTAATCTTCTTAGGAGAGTAGTTTTTTGAACACACTGTTTCCGCGCTAGAAAAAAAATTATTTATGATATTTTGCCACAATTTCGTTTGATTACTCAACTTTAGGCAATTATCCATTGCCTAGACATGAAAGTGGCTGAAATTAATCTAATTTCATTTAAAAATCGGGATAATTCCTTCCACTAATGGCATTACGTTTATTCAGAATTCTATCAGATCCCTCTACCGAAGATTTTGCCACTGGACCTTGAGACAGTTCATAAATGATATTAGCATGGATTAACATATTAATATTTTCTTAATAACATCTTCTTTGGTTGTACATCAGATTCTTTTATTTATATGTCTATATTATCTTATTCTAACTAAAGAATAATAGTAATATTTATACATGTGAGGCTAGAACATAAACATACATTGTAGTTCTAAATTTTTCTGTGTTACAAGGACACTTACATAGTCACTGTTCCATATTGTTCCAATTAACATCACAACTAATTTTATAATGTAAATTAATAAATAATTTTAGACACGAATAATACTTCCCTTTGTTACGAAGTTCATGATGTAGAAGTGGAAACTCTTGTCCGTGCTTGATAGTTTGATAGAACCCTGATTTCAATCTTCATGAAAATATAATTTTCTTTAATGTAAATTTTATACATTGAAATACTTTCATGAGGGAATACTGCATGCATCTTGAAGAGCCTCTGCCTGTCTCCAAAACTAACCATCATTAACAAACTAATTCTTTTACGTTCTGTCAGTTTGCCTATAATAAACAGCTATTTTAGTATACGTAAACTATCTGCCAGTATTGACTATGATTGTCAGTAATACTGAAGAATACAAATAATTTCGTTTCTGCTAAAAGTTTCCATGGCAACATAAAAATACGAATATTCTTTATCAGATATATCTGATAAGAAGATTGTAATAGCCAACGCTTTATTTTAATATCTTAAGCCACACAGCCATCAAGGGTAATATTATTGTAATCGTTGAAAAAGTGTCTATCCGAAAATGTGAAAAGATACAGGGTGATCCATTTAAAAAAAATACCGATGACGTCATATCTCGAAACATGTGAAAGTTGTTGGAAATCAAAGTATGTCACAGAGTAGAATAAAAATACTAAAAAGCTTTTCTTAAGGTTATTTTTCAATAGAATCCATAATTTGGCCAGTAATCACGTGTTCCCACATATTTGCCTAACCCTGTATATCTATTATAAAAGCACTTGCTTTTACATTGACAAAGATTAGTTTTAAGTCTGGCATGCCTGCCCCAAAATTGGATGCCGTATCTGCAAGCGTTTGACAAGTAGAAATTAGTTCGCAATTCGCGTTTTGAGGAGGTAGTACTTTAAATAACTTTTATAAAACTCTTAATCTGTAATTTATTGTACCAATTCTTTTGGAATCAACAGTATGATATGAAAATATACTATTATCCATTTTTACACGCCAAAAATGATGTGCCATTACCCATTACTGGTATCAGTAATGCTGCATTTTTATCGCTTACCAAACTTAGAATTTCTAAACGATATACATTTTGTTTTAACATTATTTATTAGCAAGCTATTTTGATAAGCTTTCTTTTCAGTTGGTGTAGTATAGCATTACCACATGATAATAATGTCAACATAGTTTGTAAAAAGTAAGCTGGTATCGTCTGCATAATTTATCGTAAAACAATTATTGTTACTGATATTTAAATTATTCATGAATATAGTGAATAATAAAGGACCCAAAATACTTTCTTGTGGAATACCCATGAAAATACTTGATCTTTTTGATCTTATATTTAGAAATTGTATCTTTCATGCATACTAATTGCTTACGATTGGCCAAAATGATTCTATCTACGCTAATGACAAGATGAAATAGTTAGCAGGTTCAAAGGCTTTAAAAAAAATCTATAGATATTCTACACGCAATGTCATCAGCGTGTAATACACGTGACGTTTTGATGAAGCAGTTACAATCCCTTAAAAAACAGTTTACACCTTTGAATTGAGCAAAGCCAGAAGCAGAAAAAGACACATCATTATACACAAAACTTCAATATACACTTTTCACATAATAGAAATAAAACTGGGCCAAAATAAGAAAACGGCGTGCGTAAGTTCTAACTTTAGCAGCACCCATAAAACACATTAACTTGAAAGAACATGTGTGTCTGTTCCAGGAAACTTCCCTCTCCTGTAATTCTGTTTTTAAAGCCCTAGCGAGAAGCGAAGGAATACGCAGAAGTGTTATTGTTTCTCACCCCCGTTCTGAGATAGTAGGAATATATGCCATTAATTTTAATACAGACATACCTACCAACAGCAGGTAATTGCCACAGATGTAATTCACTATGTACTCGGGTAATCCCATTAAGCTGGCAATAATTGTAGGTTGAATATTGGAATTAAAGCTTTTTTTTTAAATTCGCACGTAAGACAAAGCTCATAATTAATTACTAAACTCGCGACGCTAATCCGAGCCACAGTGCAATATACCTAATCATGCATATTTCAAATGACATTACCACCCTCTCTTATTACACTTCGGAATTATTTATAGAACGAGATGATGCGAAATGTTTCCGCAGCAAACGATACCCTTGCTATGTCATCCAAAGTACATACGTACACGACAGTGGCCAGAGGCAAAATGTCACATTTACCAACGTGTCCGTTTTCCTTCCATCTTAACGCCCTAAATGCTGTTCCCTTTTCTTATATTTTTCCCAACAACTGCATACGTACAGCAACTAGCATTGTTCTTCGTCTCGTTTCTCTTCATGGTTTTTCCCTGTCACGACTATATTCCGTTAAAAGCGGGCAAATTAGGTGTAATTAAAATTTACTCCGTTTTCTCTGTTTCTGCGAGCATTTCTGCTTGAATAGCTGGCGAGAATGTAATACGGATAGGTTGGGGAGTTAAGGATCACGTACCCGGGTTTAGTTTTAGCAGTTGGCGGGCACCTATCTGCCGGCTAATAAGTTAATACTATAGGGTAGGGAAGACTCGCTGAAGATGGTGGGGGTAGCTTTTAACCGGCCACCACACGAGGTAGATTAGTTTAGGTCAAAAGTAAAGATATAACGGGTCCATAAATATGTAATGAGCTGACAGATAATAAATACGAATTTTGAGATAAAAAAGGTTGGTTTATTTTTAAGGAAGAAATACTGAAATATGGCTGAAAATATTAGCCTGGAATTTTTGCAAGATAAATTACGGATAAATGTTTTAATTCTATAAAGTGTACTTTGAAAAAAATATATAACTTTTATAGCCAGTGATTTAGTAAAGAAAATGCAGATTAATATACTTTTTTCGACTATCTCAAATAGTCCTCCTCGATAATTTTTTTTGAATTAGTATAAGCCTACACTAGAATATGTAATTACAAAAGTTTTTTAAAAAACTAATTATTTTTTATAAAACGATGATAATACTTACTACATTATTTTTGCAGAGGCATATAAATATGACAAATCCATAATTGTTTTAAAAAAAAAACGAGTAGAAGACATTTCAATACACCACGAACTATTTAAAATCTAACCGTGATGCTGCACGGAGCAAGGCAAATTGATATTTACTTAAACGACAAACATTCGTATAATTAAAAACTACCAGCACAGGAAAAAATAGTTTAGAATGAATATATTTATTAAATATGAAATTTAAAAATATACAGGTACATTTCTTCCTGGTTATAACATACCTAACTCAAATTTTCAAAAATTCAAAATACTACACTGCTTCACCCTTCTATTTCATTCAGCAAGGACTGTAAGGAGTCTTTCGCAAATATCTACACATTTTGTATAATAATATGCGTACGTGTAGAAGCTGTAGTATGAATGCGCTATTTTATAACTTTGGTGGAGGCGCTGGTCAAATTTATTGTGGGATCTATGCACACCTGTAGCGCCTATAAAAGTATAAGCAAATGCGTAAGCATATATTTTATATACTTGCAGACCTGCAAATAATCTTACGGGCGCTACAGATATGCATAGAAATCGCTCTTTATACACATAAATTCAAACCAGAATCCCTAAATTGTCATTTGCGTTCGATTGCTTATTTCTAAATGAAAACCGTAAATGGATAAGTATAGTATAAGATACTTTAAAAATAATTTCTTAATTTCTTGTTTTATAGCTGTGTTGAAAGCTACAGGCTCATAATTTTGGCTGTAAAAGGATTTGATTTATCATCTTTATTTCTGAGAAATATGTATGGATGTAAATATAAATTTAATTTGTTTTACTTGATTACCGTTTTAAGCTTTAGCCGTTCTCTATTTCATTTATTTAGGAATAACGGTGGTTTAATGTTTTTTTTAATTAAATTATTTTTACGTTTCGGAATAATTTATTCCATTTTTTTTCTACAAATTAAATTTAACATATTATCTGATTATTCGTGTCATATTACATTTATTATCTGTTTATCTATCTATCTATTGGAGAAAATTGTATGAGAATGCATGTAAAAATTATAATCGTACAAGATTTCTCAAGCATAATTGAGCAAGCATATTACGTAATCAGATTGGCATTTTTTAGAAAATTTATACTTTATAAAGTACAGCATGCAAAACAAGATATTGAATATATAAATAAGTTGAAACGTTTTCATATTAATCTTGAAGTACGTCGAGGATATCGGCGTATATAATTATTAGCGGAAACTTTTATACTAATTTTACCTGCTATTTTTTAAGGAGAGTGGGGGAGGGGGGGGAATAAATATGATTTTATAAATTTGAAGATTTATTATTAATTTCAGTAACCACAATACAAAAATCTCGAATAATGTCGAAGATGTTGGCGGATACAATTATTACTGCCTTTCCATCAGAACACCGTTTCGGTTTATGTGAGTCCGAATCGAACTTGGAGTTGTACCACAAGGAGCCACTTGATACAAAACAGTATCGAAATTAACAGAATGCTAGTATCATACGCATGCTTCTTAAAATAATAAATATTAGTACCATATACATTATATATGGGAATAGAATAAGCTCTATGAATCATACGTATCTGATTAATTGCTACAACGATTGGAAGGGCCCTGGAGAAACATGGGATCCGACAATATATGATGCACCAAATTTTGGCAATTTCTAGCACCTCATAACAAGATTTTGGGTGACAAAATCGCAAAAGCAGCACAAAAGCAAGATTTTTTCTCAGTGTTATTTCCGATTAATCTCTGAAATTTTTTTTTGAAAAGATCGTATATAAAAGAATCACAACTTTCATGAAGAAATAGGACCTCCTGAACAACTGGCAAAATGGATATGTAAAACAAAGATCTGCAACACGAACATTGTTTCAACTGCTTGAGGATATCGTGACTGGGCTGGAAGCTGGCGATACTACTGTTAGAATGTTTATGGATTTATCTAGAACTTTCGATCGTGTTCATCATCAAGTACTATCTTTCCGAGAGGTACCAGTGCGTTGTCGGTCATGATGCTTCGGGTAATGAGGTGAGATCAGAGTGGTTGCCGATATCGTGTGGGGTTCCACAGCGTTCTATCCTTGGCCCATTATTGTTTTTGTCATACGTAAACGATTCGTAGACGACCAAAAGTGTTGTCAGATGTGGTGATTATGTTCGCGGACGACACAACGATAATAACGAGAGCCGGAGATTGTTCGGAATTAGTTGGCGTATTAGAAAACAATTTAGCACTCTTACAAGATTGGTTTAGGTATCATAACCTTCAACTAAACTTTCAGAAAACTAAGCTAATGCAATTTAACAACAGTGCGCAAAGAATCAATGTTAGGTAGATTGATCAATCTCTTATCTGTGTGGACGATACTCTTTTGCTGGGATGAAAACTGGACTTCCAACTTTCTTGGAGATTGCACATTGAACATTTATCAGGAAAACTTTCGAGTGCGTGTTACGTGTTGAGAGTCATCTCTCGAAATGTGGACAGGGAGACGGCCCTTCAAGTGTATTGTGCTAATGTGTTGAAATATGGTGTTATCTTCTGAGGTAATTCTGTGACTGTCGAAAGTCGTATCGACTGTATACGATCGATATTTGGCATGAATCGAGGAATCGCAAGTGGAATTGAAAGTGCTCAGGCAGAAATATTTTGGGAATGATCTATTGGAGCCCTCGAGGGTTCTCAAGTTTCCACTAGGCAAGATACTGGGCTTTAGAAAGAACACCAAGCTGCTCGAGTGGAAGTAAGAGATTTAATAAGGACGGTACAATGAGGAGCTAGCTTAAGTACCTGGACTATAGGTACCCACCCAACTTAAAAAAGAAAAAAAAGAATAGAGGCTTTCTGTTTACCGGCTGGCTCGCCTCATTCAAGTTTTGCGTCATCCTACGAATAACTCATGGTTTGTAGTAAGTGGCTCCTGGCTTAACGCACACAACTAAATAAAAGTGAGATGATCCAGATTTTAAGGTTGAAACCGCTTTCTCAAACTTCTCATAGGTGACAGGTATCGCTACAAGTCTTACACAAAGCCTAACTTTTATAAATTTTGGCTGACAGATAATTTATGCTTGAAGTATCAAGGTTTATGAAACAAAAACGCTGAAGGTTAATCTGTAATCCAGTTTGAGTCGACCTGTCAGCGCCGGTAGCGAACGTAAAGGAAGAGCCCTTGATGATTTTGCCAAGGGCGATGTATGCCTAATTCCAGACATTTGCATAATATCGATTACGTGTAGGGCATTAGAGCTCACTTACCTTTATATAGACGGGTACGTAGATACATGGATAATGAAACGAAAATATTTGCGGTGAAAATTCGGAATTTATCCTATCTACATATTTACACTGGTTACAAATTTATTTTGAATACAAACCTTATTTGGGCGTAAAATTACGAGATACAAAATGTATATTTTAACTTATAATATCCAGAATATCACTGTGAATTCACAGTACTATGAAGCGCACCTTAAAAATATTAGGTTATCAAGTTGTTTGTTATAAAAATGTTTTGGTAAATTATAATCAACTGGGTGGATATTTTCCCGTAAAGAAAATAATTTGAGCACAAATTATGTTGTATACTTTTTACCAAGAGAATATTTTATAGAATAATTTTGTATAAATTTAAAGGAGGCGTCTAGTACCAGCTGTTTTGAATTGAGATTTATTCGCAGGACTGGAAGACATAACGTAATTTCAAGTTGGAAATAGGTGCAACGTCAATCTAATTACGGCGAAAACTAGAGTCGCCTAAGAAATAGGAAATCTAGTTGCTGTCGAACCGAGAGCGCCGTAAAATCTCTGGGAAATGCGAGGTGAAAAGTCTAAAAGTAACCGATTTCCGGTTTACGGCTGAAATAATATTACAGAGCTGTAAAATTCTCGTTTTACCAGCTATTGCAGCCGCTTTTAATTAAAGCTATGTGTAAATCTAGCGATGTCACCTAAATGGGGTTGATTTTTAATAAGATATAACAATTTCAAGGTAAGTATTTATATTTTATCTACTTATTTTAATTTTCACATCAATGTAATACAAAAATAATTATATGAGTTGTGGAAATTAATTTCATTCTTTCTTAAGATTAATGTTTTTAAAGAAATTGAAATAAATCATTCGTCACTCAAACAAGAATTGAGTTGGAAACCATTCTGGCTTTAGATATATTTGCGGTTTTTAAAGTGCTGTGTGTAGCCAAATTGATAGTAGGTACATCCATTCAATCATAAACACATCAATATATGCAATTTGAGGCAACAATTCGTACATATTTGCACGATATTTCTGCGCTGCCAATGATATATGTACTACGTACGGCAGCGCCTGAATTGATTTTAAGCTTACTGTATCGTTTGCACTACACAATAGCATATATACAGAAGCAATAATTTTGTTTATTTATTGGATCCGTACAAAATGTTCACGCCCAAAGAGTCGATTTCATTTATACTGTTACGTAGTACATACAGATGTTGTCTCTGGGGTTTGTGTTCTTCTAAGTTTAGTCATTTATCTTGCAATTCGTATTAATTCTGTTTTTTTTTTTATACGTCGATAAATCCATTTCTTTTCCACGGCTTTTCATACTCATTAAAGTTTTCAATGAGATTGAGAGTTAATTTACTCTAAGGCGCATATTGCTAGTTTTTAAGAAACATAGTGCAACTAATAGTTGAGACATGGGTAGTATGCATCCACCTCTACAAAATGTTTAATTTTTTTTTTTAAATATGCGTGTAAAGATGAAAGTAAAGGCAACTACTTGAGCAAGACTGTAATACGTTAAAATTGTGCGAATTACAATTTTGCTTTATTTATTTTCATCTCTACAGTTACTAGAGCACTATCCTTATCAATAAAATGTGTCTATCAGCTTATGATATTTCTATTTTTTTTTACTTTTTCTTGACTTCTTCATGACTATGCTCACCTAAAATACTAGTTAGCAGACGACAATTAAATAAACGTAAAGAGGTTTTAGTTTTCATAACAGAAGCAAGTAAGTTTTCAAACCAACTCACTACACAGCTGCCTCATTTCCTAAAAGAAACGGATTTACCTCACATATCCTTCACCTCGGTGTTTGCACCAACTGTATTAGTTTTATTTAATTTTTTTACCCATTTTTCGCGTTGGCACCCGCCTCAGGTTGTTTTGATGTCTTTCATTTGTTTTTACATTGATCTTGCTTATATGACTTTATGTAAATGTTATAGGAGTTGGATATGTTGATATTAAGTCAATACAAATTAGTTAGTGTTGAATATTTGAAAAGTAATGGAGGCTATAACATTACAAGAGAGAATTGAAATGATTTACATGAATGGGTTTTTGAAATGTTATTTGATGTTAAAATAAAAAAACACAAAATCATGTTTGCTTGCTTCTCTTTTTTGTGTATTTTTTTTTAGACGTTTACAATCATGTTTTTTGCGATTACAGCGCAATCTGTTACGAAGCGAAAAAAAAGTTTCAAACAAAAACTACAAACTTGAGGGCATGGAATCCGAATCTGCAATACAAAATGGCGGTTCCCATTTAAGATTTCAAAGTTGTCCCCCTTCCCACTCTGGAGGGGAGGGGGGGGGAGATGGGAGTTCGAATCCGCCACCATTCAATGAGCCCCCTACATTATAACAAATTTTATTAAAATCTTTTTTGATCTGATGCAGTGTTTTAGAGATATTCCGTTGTCTCAAGATAAAAAACTCACCCAGTATATCTAGTGAGTTTAGTCTAGAGAATTCAGCTACAACATCTATATGTATAACGAAAAGGAGTAGCAGAGAAGGGTAAGCAAAAAGAAAACTGTAAATACCATATGTGTGAACTGACTACCTGTCATCTTTCTAATAAAGTTTTGAATGTCGGATTAGAATCAAAAATAATCTGTGCATTGAGAGAAAATTCTTTGCTCTCAATTGATGCCTTACAATTTCTAAAGCTTCCAAGTTATTTAGAAAGAATCCAGATTTAGCGATATACAAAATTTGAAAGCCATTTTATATGTCAAAAGTATGTTTAGTGTCTTTAAGGAGCTATCCAAACAAGGACTCCCTCGTCATTCCTGGCTTGGAACACCTCAGATGTTCTTTTATACGGATTCTAAAGTTCCTAAAGGCTCTGCCCACATAATTCATTGGGCAATCATTACACGTAAGTCTGTACACACCTCTTTTATGTAAGGGGATCTATATGATCTTTATTATTGATCAGTTAGCCTCTAAAAGGGCGTAAGGTCCTGAAGGAGACGTAGCAATAAGGTTTTAAAATATTAGCAAATTTGTGAGATAAAGGACCTATGTAGGGCATCGAAACATAATATTTCTCGTTATTAAGTGACAGACTACGTGTAGTATCCAGATAAGCTGAAGTCTCTCTAGTTTTATTTACTATGATATTAGGATTAAAATTATTCATTCAAGAAATTTGTTTAAGTTTGTTCATTTCTTTATTAAAAGATTCTTTTGTTAGATTTAGATTTACCAATCTGTGTAAGTAATTATGAAAAGCTGCATATTTCTGAGTAAAGGAATGGTTCGACTGTTCATTAATTATAACACTACATTGTATTGATTTGCGATATATTTCAAATAGTAATTTGTTATCTAAGAAGTGTGGATAATCGTAAGGTCCAGAAAATTGACTTTAAATTCGTATTTAATTTGTTAAAGATGGTACAACATTGGCCTAGTAGATGATGATACTTGCAGGTTCTGCCAAGAGGAGGAGAAAACACCAGTTTATGTGCTGTGCCAATGTGAAGGCCTGGCAAGGACAAGGCTTCTAGTAGTGGGGCGTAGAGAACCCCACAAAGAAGCCGCTCCCAAAGGTGATAGGCTTTATTAAGAGGGCAAAGATTTGGCACAGATTGGATTGTAAAGTGTTGGCTTATGCAGATGACCTTAAGATCTATAGTCGTATAACATCTATAACTGATTGCTTAGTTTTGCAGAGGAATTTAGACATCATTGAGGACTGGTGTAATACTAACAGCATATGTTTAAATATTAGCAAGTGTGCGATACTTTCCTTCACCAAAAGTATGAACCCCTTCATTTTCAGATACAGTGCTCACCAGTTAGAGATACCTAGGGTTACGCAATTTAAAGATCTTGGTGTAATTTTCGATCAATACTTAGCTTTCTCCCCTCACATCACTTCATTGTGTTCGTCTGCTTCTGCCTCTCTAGGTTTCATTATACGGTCTTGTAGAGATTTCTCTAACATTTTAACAATCAAAGTGTTATTTTATGCATTTGTGCTGTCCAAGTTAGAGTATAGCTCTATTGTTTGGTATCCGCACTACCTTTACCAACAGCTGCTTATCGAGCGAGTTCAGAAACGATTTCTAAAATACTTATCGTTTAAACTTGATGGCATTTATCCCGCTCGTGGGACAGACTACACCCTCTTGCTGCATAGGCATGACCTCCGTCCTCTTTCTCAGAGAAGAGATGAAGCCAGCGCCAAATTTCTTTTAAAATTAATAAATGGCAGTGTTGATTCACCTTCGCTTCTAAGTCAAATATCTTTCCTTGTCCCTAACTATAATTCTAGATCATGCGCTACATTTCCCACTATTAGAGCTCGCACTAATATTCTTTACAAGGCCCCGCTAAGCCATATGTACAGAAACGCCAACTTATTATATAGTGACCCGTTCCATTCAAGTGTATAATAATTACTTCTTTTTTTTTTTTTATATATTTCATACGCTATAATTTTGTTTCTTTCAGTTTTTGATGTATTCATTTGTGATTTATTTATAGTTTGTTATGTAGTATTAGTTGGCTTTTTGTTTTTGTTTTGAATTATTGGCCTTTTATTTTTGTAATTTTTTTTTGTTGTTTCAAATGTATTATTGCATGCACACTAATGCTATTTTATTTTTGTTATTTTGTCCTATTATTGGAATCTTGTTCTGTTGGACAATAAACGCTATTATTATTATTATTATTATTATTATTATTATTATTATTATTATTATTAAAATCAGAGAGCGTCTTCGAGAAAAAATAGGATCACAATAGATCTGAAAAGATCGCGCTGAAACAGGTCTGCAGGCCACGTCAATCCTAATCTAATCTACGTTAGTGATTAATATGTTTATATCACCCCTTGAAAATAAAATCGCAAGGTCGTAAACACCCTGTAGAATCAGCACACTTTAATCATTGTTACCTTCTCTGTATACCATCGGGCGAAGTCAAATTGCCAAGCTAAAGCTAATTTAGAACAAGTTCCCGATGAGTTCGGACCTTGTTAAAGTTAAAGGCTTAACATCATCATCAAACGAAGAGAAAAGGATACAACTACATAGATATAGTCGACAGTGAAACAGCGACAGCCAACTACTGGAAGAAAAAAAATAACAGCACTTCTTCTGCGCTTCTCCTGAGAGTCCGGTGTGCTTTAATGATGTAATACCGCGCTAAATTCAGGCGCGCTATACGGATGCAATGGAGAGAAAAATTTGATTTAGCGATGCGCATGTCTTCGTATGGAGTGCAGAATCCCATGCCCGCTATATGCGAGGACGCGCACACAGTATCTTCATCGGGCAAACAGAGCGCGAATTGCGAAAGTGGGAGCGCGTCCAATTCGCCCCCCATATAATATTTACGCTTATCGATATTTCGAACAACCAAAATCTAAAATCATGTGGCGTTTATTGCTTGTATTTTTGGTGGCGGCGTCTGTTGCATCCGTCGTATCCAAAGATGCTCATGAATTACGGGATAGAATCAAAGGTAAGCAATTGATTTTAAACTTAAACATCAACAAAATTATACTGCAATGTGGATTTTTTGCGAATCCGTAGAAATTTCGCTATAATTTCTTTTACAC
Organism: Protaetia brevitarsis; assembly: GCA_004143645.1. NCBI lineage: Eukaryota > Metazoa > Arthropoda > Insecta > Coleoptera > Scarabaeidae > Protaetia > Protaetia brevitarsis. Next base: position 2,420,480 of record RXPK01000134.1, read on the forward strand.
CCTGCCGCAATTCGGGGGATTTTCGGATTAAATTGAAACGTAATTAATCGCTTTTGAGGATAACCGCCGTCGGATTTAGATAATTAATTAAGACCTGGTGCAATACGCGTGTTTATCTGACGTCTCCCTTCGGAATTACGACACGTAATTCGATTTCGTCAGTTCATAAGCGCTATGCAGCTGTTCCATATACATATATGCAGAATATCGGCGACCCTGCGCGAATGCGGAAATTTAATTAAAGTATTTCGGAAAGTGGTGCCGCTGCCGTTGTTGTTGTTGTTGCGTGTAGTTCCCGGGGCTCTAGATTATTATTATAATATTTAAGACTGTCGGCGAGCGAATGCGGTACCAACCTCGCCTCTCAACGTTTGCCGCATAGTTGTTGTTGGGTTTTCGCTTTTTACGACGGTTCCATACTTGGAAATTGGCTCTCTGGGAAACTTTTATAATTCCCGAATAATGTGTACGGAGGAATTCGCGGAAGGCGACGTCCCAGGGACTATTTCCTATGAATTTTATTTAATTTAATGAGGTTATTAACTTGGATGCGATATGAAAACCTTACCGGAGTATTCCGGAAAATTCAGAAATGGTATTTTACAATTAATATTTCCTCGAGTACCGCTAGAAATGTAAGATCTTAAACGACTTGCGAACTTTTGAATAGTTTTTGAACTGGCGTTGTAAATGAAATAGCTTTCATAAAGACTCCAGGTGCAAGTTCGCGTAATTTTCATATTCTTATTTTAATTTCGTTATTCTAAATGAGTTTTTAAAATTTTACATTGAAAAGCAACTTTAATAATCAAGCGAAGAAATTTTGTATCTCGAAAACGATAAAAAAATTTAAAAAATTTGTAAATTTTTCAATTTTTCGGCAGAAAACATATACGATAATTGTTTTTAAAGTTAAAGGCACCATGGCCATGAGACGCTGTCATATATTTTTGTTTTTTAATGGAATACCTTACTTTTTATTAGATTTTTTGATTCTGTGTTATCTATTCTTTTACCTTGAAATCTTTAATGTTTAATATATATGGATGAATATGCCGGCAGTATGGCTGAGAAGGAAGGGTGCATCATTGCCAATCTTGAAAGTCAAGCAACAATATACGGTACCGGTTGTGTTGGTGGGTTACCATTTAGACAACGCTTCTCAGTGGCTCGGTGTGTTCCGGTACTCTAAGCCAAGGGCCTGTAGTGTTGAGTTATTATTATTATATATGGATGAATTGTAATAAAAATTTTCGATTTTTAAAAGAAAATATGAGGAGAGGGAAAGGATGTTACCAATAAACAATAATTGTGAGAAAGAAACTATTATTACTATCCTTTAGTACTACGAAGACAAGTGAAATATTTATCTTATTTTTTTTTGATACGTCTTATAATTTTGGAGATATTAAAGCAAATAGCGAAGGATAATGTTACCGATAGAGCGCTCCACTCCTCGAAAACGAGGAATTTGGCAGCTATGAATGAAACTTGCCGTTGTCCTTACACTACATCAATCTATAAACCTAACAATTTCATTTGAATGCTTTGAGCATACTTTAAAGCACATCCTCAATTTTGCCAAACAAGAGTTAGGAGTAGGGCGGGCATTAATTGAGAATATTCTAAAGGAAAACAAAATGCATGCTTTTAAGTATCCTAAAGTTCAGGGTTTAATTACTAGAGATTTTGCAGAGGATAGAATTTTTTGAGCAATTTTTGATTCACATTCAATAGGATCCTAATTTCACGAGGTGGTTGCTATAATCGGAAAAATCAACACCTTTAGGAAAATCGCTATTTGTTTAGAAAAGCTCAATTTCAACAAAAATTTAATTTTTGTTTACTGAATGATAATCAACTAGAGTCTTTCATATGCAACGAGCATTTAAATTTTGACAATTACTTAAATAAAAATTTGAGAAAAAATAATAAGTTCGTCTTTACATGTTTCGGCCAAAGGTCATCTTCAGAAGCACATACTAAAGGAATGAAATGCACAATTATATTATTGAAAAAGAAAAATTTTGAATACCATTAAAATTCAAATGTGATAATTATAATTTCATATACATCGGCGAAACGAGTAGAAAACTTTCTTTGAGAATCAACGAACACAAACAACATGTAATATCTCTGATCGGAAAAGACCACTTATTATTTTTTCCTCAAATTTTTATGACTATCCAATCTAATGGAGACCACTAATAATTACTTATATATTTTGAGAACTGTAGTAGAAGACTCTTTGGATAATTTGCCACTCCAAGAGTAATGAAATAGCTGCTACCAACCAGAACATTCAACAGGAGAGTTTGCATAAGCAGTAACAACTCTTTTTTAAGATTTGATCGCTTTGGCTCTTGGAGTTGGCCGCCGCAATTCCCAGATTTGATGTCTCTTGATTTTTATCTGTGGCCTACTATAAAGGAAAGAGTTTATCGAACACCAGTAAACACAAAGGAAGAATTGCAAAACCGGGTTCAAGCACTTGCATATTTTAGTCAAGATGAAATTGGAGCCAGCAGAACCGCAATTTTATCCAGGATTTTGAAATGTTCGGAAAAGAACGACTAACAATTTGAGCAATTGTTCAAATATGTATGTGTTAGTTGTCGTTTTTAAATTTAAGGACGTTTCGTTCCTAAATTAACTTGTGATCTTAAAAATATCTGTATCGCTATTTCTTCTACGTGAATGGATAATATTAATGGAAGAATAATTAAAATAATCCGGTTCTCTCCATTCGAATTTATTTAAATATTCTTAGATGAACAACATGTTTCGGCTGTGTAAGGGCCACCTTCAGGCTCGTCTAAAACGTCTCAGTATAAACAAATTAGAAGTGTTGTCGAAATTTTGATAAAAATTGATAAGAAGTGGAATATCATTTTATTTAAATTTAAAAATGTGTCTCGTGTCGTGTGTGGTGTATTAATGTGTAAGGTGTACACATTGCATTTTAATTATGAACGAATTATTTTAATTATTCTTCCATAATAATAGATCTATTGCTCATTACTGTTTATGCATATTAATTATAAAATGCGTCTCATATGAATGGCTGCTAAATATGCATGGCCCATATTAAATAAAATTAAATCAGGAAAAAAAGATGCTTATAATTAAAAATCGCAAAGGTGTTGGTATAGGAACATTTTTTAAAAGCAAATTTATCAGATTTTGTGAATAACGATTAATTTACAGGTGTCCCATCTCAAAAAAGAAATGATTTAAAGGTATTTTTTCATATCTACTCTGTAAACGTAATGTGCGAAACGCTTTGTATATTTTAGTTAATTTGAATGTCACGTCAAGTTAGCTCAAAGCTTCGTTAAGCTATGTTTAAACTTTACTTACTTTTATAAGGGTCGAATTTTCTCGATAAAATATTAAAATTAATTTTTGTCTTGAAAACGCTTTAAGATGAGTATTAGGGAAGCATATAGAAAAGTTGTACAGAATTAAATAAGGAACATAATGATGATAAAATATACAGAGTGTTCAGTTTAAATTAAAAAAGTTGTTGTTAAGTACCTAGATTTATGCAAGCGGCAATGTTGCATTTCTGAAAATATTTTGGAAATGTAGTTCACGTTGAATAGCTTGCAGATACAAAACTTTCCAAGCATCAGAATTAATGCTTGGTTCTCCATGTACTTCTAATATGCCATCCGCCTTGGGACACCCAGTATAATTAATGCGAGATTATATTTATTTGTCCTACATTTATCGCCATTTTAATTGCTTTTAAAATCGTAAAAATAATTCGTTGAAAAATTGTTTTGAAAATCCAAAACGAGTTTTCGTGTTGCACTATTACCACTGCCCTTTCTTGTATGATATTGAAAAGAAAAGGTTTTAAATCCATGACTATGTGTTTAAGACGAAATCATTATCATGCAAAGACCGTTTTCCGACATGATACATTACGGCAGAGTGCCCCGAATGTGTAAAACGTTTCTTGTTTACCTCTAGTCTGGATCTCCTCCTGCATACTTTACAACTACGAGAATTATGATACAAAAGTAGACGATGCCCGTTTTGTCTGAGAATACACGTTCCATAAACAGCCATATCTGTGAAATATTTGTTACAGGACCTGGAAAACCAAGCAAAATATAGTAAATAGCGCTGTGATTCGTTTCTATTTTTTGTAATATTAAAAATGGAACGTGTGTTGCATTGATATCTCTTTTAGCGTCGCCAACGACTAACAAGCGCTACTAATTGGCATTAAATATCGCGCGCTTATTTGCTTTAGTCGATTTAATGAAGTTAGTAGGATTGTTCCGTGCGGTAAATTCGTTAGTTAATGTGATGTAACAAGCTTAAATATAAACATAGATGTAATAACTAAGCGACAGAGAGATAATTAGCAAGTAACGTCTAGGAAAACATAATAATCAAATGGAGTCGTTAGTGATAAAAAAAAAATGCTTGCTTGGTACCAAATTAACAGTAATTAATATTTTTCTCATTTCCGTTGCATTAGACTTATTCATTTTTATATTAACTTTTACGTAGCCTACACCTTTTTTCTAGCGCGAAGGATATTAGAATAACTATGAATTAAAACAGCCTGTAATTCTCACATACGCATACGCCCACGTATTCTTCCCATAATAATTAATTGCAGTTAGTAATAGCGAAGATATACAAAGAAACAAAACCAACGCTTCTAAAAAAGTGTTTATTTGAAGGCAAAAGATTAAGAGAAGTTGAAATGGTATAACATAATATGCTACTTAAAAATGCCCCCGATGTTATCGAATTGAAAGCCCATACAAAATCTGCGATTTATGAAAGTGAAAATCAGTGTAAAATCGATTAGGAATTTTTCAGAAATAGTTTATTTGACTAGTACTTCCATTTCAAAAATGTTGGCGCCGTTGTGGCAATTTTGTGGCAAAACGTGATATGTTAATTGTACAGTTTTAAAAAAATATACTCCGATATACTGGATGTTTCGTAAAAAAGTGCCATAGTACAATTCATTATTTTAAATAGAACCGCCCTGTATAGGTTTACATCATGGAAGGTCGGTCTAATCACACTCCATTCTTCCCCAGATTTTGAAAGCATGTTCTTTTTGGTTTTCGAGTTACAAGTGTTTCTCATCAAAGATCAAAAAACGTCTATCCCAAAGAAAGTATTCCTACGTTCATACGCCTTCAAATAACAATGATGTCAACAAATTATTTTTAGCACCAGTTGACGCGGTAATCACCAAGAAAGTACTAACTTTACCTTTTTCAAAATGATTGATGATTGATGATAATGATGTTTTGTGTAACTAAATATTCCCGCATAATGTATGTATATCCACAAAACATCATTAGCTGGTACTGCTTTTACATTTGGTTTAAAAAATAAAAAACCCTTAGCAATTGCAGGGAGCTGAAACTATACGCAGATCATTGCCACCACAAAGTACAACTCTTGTATCTATTAGTTTTCAAGTTATAATATGCACAGTGTTCTATTAAAAGAATCAAGAAAAATCAGTGAATTGTGTAATTTCTGCCAAATTTGTCATAGTCGATCTACCAGTCATAAAGCCATGCTGTTGTGTTGATATCAAATGCTGAACACGATTGTAGATCTTATTATAAAGCAAGTGTTCGAATATCTTAGAGCAACTGCACAAAATTGCAATCGGCCAATAGTGGGAGATATCACACTTAGCACCTTTTTTAAATATAGGCATTATCTTACTGATCTTCCAGCAATCAGGAAACTTCGAGGTGCGAATTGCTAAATGAAATATGGTGTGTAGCGGATGGCAAAATATTGTGGCACAATCCTTGATTAAAAAAATTGAAAATTCATCATTACCAGATGTAAAATCAACTTTAACGCGCTTAATAGATGTCAGCACATCGGAAGTCGAGAATAAGTCTATACTCAGTGAATCAGCGGCTAAAAATGTGGATGTAGAAGACGGTGTACATGGTTGATAAATTGCAGTGAATGATTTGGTAAAGGCATCGACTATAGCTTTGGCATCCGTTAACCCAGCGTCTCCAAAGCGCAGGTAACCAGGGATTCTAGAATTTCCAGATTAGTATTTTTCTTTTGTATTACTCATTCTCGATTTGCAGTTTTTTGAATAACAATAAATATAAATCATGTGCAATTATTTCCTACCAATTCAAACTTACGACAAGTACAGCTATCTGGCGACTTGCTTATGAATGGAAATTGCTTTCTATTCGCAATTCAATCAATCAATAGAATAATGTTTGTATTAATCAAAAATCATGTCTATTTTTTAATCGAAGCATTACTTTGGCGTAGATTTAATTGACCAATCACATCGTTACATATTAGATTATCTTCTGTTTTGAAATAGAAGATCCGTAATAGATATTCTACTAGCATTCTGATGCAGGAAAATTCAAGTAAGTAATTGAAACTTCTTTAGCTAAACTATTCCCATCTGAAAAAATCTAAACACTAAAAGTGTGATGTTTAGATCCACAGAAAAAAAAAACCATTTTTATTCGTACTCTGTTTTGATTTGATAAAAAATAAAATTGTAAGAAAAATTATATATTAGAAAAAATTAAAAGAAATTTGGTTCGATTATAATTAGAATATTCTTCTGAATGAAAATATAGTTCGATCAAATTGGCTAGACACTGATAGAGGTGTGCCACAAGATTCATTACTAGGAGCTTTTCTGTTTATATTATACACAAATGACTTGCCTAGCATAACAAATCATTTTGATCGGTGATTATTTCAGAACAAAACAGCAGTGAACTCAGAGATGAAATAGTGAGCGTTATTACAAGAATGGATACCTGGTTCCAGACGAATAATTTATCATTAAACATTGAAAAAGCTAATTTAATAAAATTTGCTTTAAGAAATAATGAAACCGATAACAATTAATTACGACAACAAACAATTAACATCTACAGACACAGTTAAATTCTTGGGAGTACATATAGACAGCACCCTAAACTGGAAAGAGCATGTTAATATTCTCACCAAAAACTTATCTGGAATGGTTTATGCACTGAGGGCAATATCTTCAGAGGTCCACAAGGAAGCAGCATTAGCAGCGTATCACGCTTACGTAGCATGCAGGCTAAGCTACGGAATAATCTTCTGGGGCAACTCGGTTGACGTAGAACGAGTATTTAGACTTCAGAAAGCATGTTTACGAAGTGTTTTCGGGCTGAAAAAGAGAGAGAGACCTGCAAAGAAATTTTCAAAATGTATAATATACTTACCGGGGCTATATATTTATGAATGTGCGTGCTTTGGAAAGAAACACTACAGTGAGTTACTTGCCAAATACGAAACAAACCATAATTACAATACTCGCGAGTGTGATAAAGCAACATTACGTGTGCCTCAAAGTACATACACAAAGGCGTGGTGACACAAGTTCATAAAATTTATAATAACGTTCCAAAAGAATTCAAAGATTGCAGTCTGAGGACTTTCAAATTAAAATAAAAAGATACTTAACAATGAAGTGTTTATATAATGTGCAAAGATTTTTATCTTTGCTCTTAGGAACATTAATAAACTTTTGTTTAATTATTTGTTGGTTTTTTTCTAATTTTGTAGTTCTTTTTTTTCTTACTATTTGTATTCTATTTCTTTTTTGATTTATTTCATACTGGTTTTTGGTAATATGAAATAAAAGGGATATTATTATTATTATTATTACTATAAAAAGATATGATCAAAATGTTTTGACTCTATCAAAGATCTGAATATACATACATATCTCCCGTTTAGGTTTCTTTCGTGCAAATAATTTACAACTCATGGAAATGTTTTACTTTCCAAAAGCAGCCAGTGCGTGTGGTTACGTATCTTACATTAACATAAAATTTAATTAAATATTTATTTAAACAAGTGAGCAAAATTTCGTATTCTGCGTTATCAAATGAATCTGTAAATGTTTATTTTATCTTCCATTGGTAGAGGAGTATATTTATCCACCTGAAAAAAATCTCATGACAGACATGCCCTGTAGGGAAATTTACCGTGAACGTATAGTTGAAATGTAGCTAACAATAAGAGAAAAAAAAGGAATATTCAATATCTCAACGTCACTAGCAAAGGAAAATTAATAATAACCCGTTTCGCTTTCTACCTCGACGCGAACGTGGAAAAGAACTGAAAGGGAGAACGATCAGAAGTACCGCAACTTACCCCTAATACTGTTTATTTTGGCTTCATTGTCCGTCGCGATGATTAATCGAATTTAACCGCTGAAAATCAATCGCTGGTTGATTTTGTAGCAGGTGAACGTGATCGGTAATTTCATGAGAATGGACGGCGAACGAGAGATAAAGGAATTATGATTTATTGCGCGGGGATTACAGACTCGGAATGGGTTTATACCAGAAGGAGAAAAAAAGTGTTTGCACAATTTTTCGAAGTTAACTTTTGTTGTCGGGGACGAATTCGGGAAATTAATGTATTTCTTAACTGCTTTGTGTCTTCCCCGGATTATATCAGTGAGTTAGAAGTTTGCCCTAAATACTTCAACAGTTAGGAACTCTCTTATGTTAATGGAAACATAACGTCAGTCAAGTTTATTAACCTATGAATATGGATTCTCTTTTATAGATGAAACTCGTCATTAAAGACGATGATACAACAAAAATATTTTTTTGTTATTTCGTCCGAGAACATTAGTTTTAAGAAAAATCGGATGGCAGAAGATATAAGATAATGCTTATATCATATTTGTACGCTGCAAGTCTCTTTTTTTTTAACGGAAAATGCTTTATACACACCTTGCAAAAAATATTCTCGTTAATTTGAGACTTCACCTTCGCAATACCCACTAAAAGCCGTTAGTACATGCTTCGATTTCTGATGAGCAGCGTCTCAAGACGTCTACATCTACATGATTTAGCTTATTCTAAGAACCTGACTCTTCATGATTCATGATTCTTTTAATCGTGTTATGCATTATTACATTCGGTTTGTCTTTAGATTCGATCACTATAATTGCAATAAAGAGCAAAACAGTTCTTTTAGTGGAATATATGGCTTGTCTTCAGTTAATTAGTTAATTAGTGAATATACATATTAACATGTCCATTTATATACATTTCGACTAATTTTTTAGTCTTCTTCAGTAAAGAAAGCATCGTTAGAAAACATAATTATATTGAGTATAAAACAACAATGTGGATTAAGTAATTTAGTTACGTTAATTAAAAAAAAAAAAAACACAATAAAGACATTACAATCACGCACACACAAAAAAATAATTACTCAATTTGAATATAAATGCATCACATTGAATGTAACATAACTTCCTATATAAGCAAGAAAATAATGTATTTGAGAATAAAATTTGTTCAGTTTTCCAAACCCGCGAATTTGTTAAACGAAACAATTTTTTAGTTCAAATGTAATCAATATACATAAAATCATTATGAACATATAATATTTTCACCACAAAAATAATTATTTTAGATTCGAGTAAATAGATTTTCTCAGATAGATTGGAAATTATCATATTTATGCCTTAATAATTTATGTGCATTTGATAGAAGTATACAATAAAGGTATTATTTGAAGTATTGCCATTATTTGCTTCCAAAATATAAGTATATTGAACTGATAATACTTACCTGCTTAATCTAAGCATTTCTACTATTCAAGAGTAATAATTACCTACTAATTTTGTGTCTATAACACCAAAAAACATCGGTAGGGGAAAATTAATAAATAAAGAAATATTATGTAATTAAATAAATTTAGTGTCATACTTTATAATTTTACAATGTTTGGGAGAAGGTAGCGTATCGGAGTACTCCAGCAGTGCGCACGGGATATTGATGCGTAGAGGTATAGATGTTATGCGTATCCGTCGTTGCCACCGGTGTTCTCGGGATACTTCCCACTCAATGCCTGCGCCTGGTGTATAGTCGGCATTGGTTATTGATATAATCTCAATCAGTATAATAATTTGCTGGTATTACCTACTGTAATAAATGCAGGTAATACCAGCAAATAAATAGTAATTCATTATTTTTATTCATTATGCCAAACGTATAAGGGATTTTATTTTGAATCTACAGGCTTTCTCACTATGATTGCGAAGATTTATTTCATACAACAATAACAATGTTCATTTGGAGGAAGTATACTTCAATGCAAATATTTATACTATTTGTTCTAAGAGTATATTGTGTTTTCAGAGAATTTACTCTTATGTTCTAACCAACAAGATTTAGTTCATTTAAATATATATTAAGTTTCGATTTCTGAATAAATAAAAATATTCAGATTGATAATAGATTTTTTTGTGTGCAGACAAGACTTTCAAACAGAAATAATGTGCCCAATATATGCTTCGTTATATTGGGTTTAAGTTAAGTTTAAACTGTTAATGAGCCATATGTTTCACTAAAAGAACTGTTTTGCTTTAATAAATTACTGGCTACTAAAAAACCTACAGACATTTTAAAATTATATTTACAATGTTGTCAGTTTTTAATTGTTAAACATTATGAAAACCGGTTTTCTGAAATTATTCCACCTGTTACACACACAAATCGTATGTTTAGCCATGTCCAGCCCCAGGTAGTTATCAATTTCCTCTTTTCCAAACCGCTTCGCATAGTAGCTATAGGTTAAGTGTTAACGCCTATTTTATAGAATAACCTAATTTTCAATGTGTACAAGCACTCCAGCAGACATGGGTGTTTTAATCGATTAGGCGTTCACATTTTTTTCTCTACCGTCTACATCGAAAGAAATTAAATACTTATTTACGAACGAACGAAGTTTGTACAATACTTTTTGTACGAATAACAAATATTGTTAACACAAAAATATTGATATATACGGTACCATCGCTGTCAAATATGTAAATTAGAACGTTCGACTGTTTTGTTACTTTATTGAATGTGTCTATTGATATATTTGGTTCCTCTGGCCATCTTCACGACAATGTTTGTGATACAGTATATTTAACAAATTTTCTATCTCATGTAGTATACAAAATTGATAGTAATAAACACACTGTATAATGAAGGCGATTAATTGGATCAATTAGTTTTTTAAAAAAAATATATGTGTGCATGTAACCAGTATAATATTTTTCCTGTAACTTACATTGCATTAGACAGCTTTCTCAATGCTATAATGGTTAAATTACCATTCATGTTCTCTTATGTTAGAAGCATACGTGTACAGTAAAGTCGCAGTTTGTTCATAAAATTAAAAACATTAACAAACAATGTATACTGAAATATCCCTTTAGAAAAAAAAAACACGATGAAAGCAAGTATTCAAAACACAATAACTTCATACTAACAAAAGGGTACCAGCTGGAAGCTAGTTAAAGTGAAACACGTTCGCGTAAAGTAGGGAGTCCTTTTTTTTCACATTACGCGAACGTTTTAACTTGAATACGCACCGCTGAATCTGAGATAGGAGCTTGCAGAATTCCAAATTCGAGTTCGGGTCATGTTAATGCACTGTACTCACAGCTTCAACTGCTTTGAATGCGTTACGTGTACAAGCTATACGTACACGTGAAACTAACGACGCCTTTTAGCCACCGAGAAGACGGTTAGGGCATTTGAAGTGATGTATTCGGGTGCCTTTATGATATTAACGCGGTTAGTGTTGTGCTAAAGACGAGCGATGAATGCTAACATGCTAGGTAGTTCTCCACGAAAAAGTTTTGGCAAAAGAAAAGGTGTGATAAGAGTGGAAATGATAAAGTGGGGTAACATGAGTCATACTGTAATTCGTTACTAATGGTATATTTATATGATGGTAGAAAACATTGAAATTAAGAAATACCAGATAAGTTTTAAAAATAGTAAAACTCTTGGTGAGAATAGGTTAAATAATTATCAAAAAATCAAACACTGTAAAAACATTATCGTCTGTTTTTAAAGAGTAAAATATATTTAACCTTAGATTACGGAACTTATTTCAAAAGACGTCTAATATGGGACTATTGCAAAGTAGTTAATGCTGACTATATTCACTATCCCATAAAATACACATAAAGGCCATCTTCTCGTTTTCCTGTTGTAGCTCCTGTGGGAGCACATTTGGTCGAATGTATCGACACCAGCTTTAGTGTCATAGTAGTTCTGAACAATTGCTGGTTTGCCTGTTTCTTCTACAATTTCACGCCCTCATGCATTGTAGACAATAGGAGTAGTACTTTCTGTTTCTTTGGGACGTACGAAAGTAATACCTTTTGTATTTGCATTTCTTTGCCTTATGGCCAACAGTTCTGGAGAAATTTCTTTTTTATTCTTTCCTAGTGTTCCAATTATTGTAAGTTAAAGGAGTAATTCATCTGCTAAACTGACTGATGTAAACCAATTGTCCGTGGTTTCGTTTCTGTTAGTTCCATGGACAGATTTTGTAAGTACCTTTATAAAGTAGGTAGCAAGCATCCCACCCTTATACTTTGTCGAGGAGTCACACAACCTTATAATTGTCATACCACACTTTGAAGGTTTATTGGCTATGAACATGCGGAACGAACATCGCCCACGAAATCCCAAGAGCTGTTCGTCAATGGTGTGGTAAAATGATAGTGTGTATGAGGATCTGCAGTTTTCAATGAAAATATCCCATATCTCCCGGATATATGTAAAAGGATCATTGATTCTTCTTTCCTCCCATGTTGCTTTGTCATCAAACCTGAGACAGTCTAGTAAAAACATAAATCTGTCACAATTCATACACGCTCTATAGAAGGAACCAGAAGTGGTCGTATCAAACATATGTCTGGCAGATAAATGGTTGACTTTTTTTGGTAGTCGAAAGGATCAAAATTGCAAATAGGGCTTGTAGTTCTTCTTTCGTAGTAGCTGACACATTGTTGTTACCGCTGTAATTTTTGCTTTTCTGTACAATTTGCGCGTTAGTGTGCAGTAAGATTATATTGAGAATATAGATCAGAGAGGAAATGTAAAAAATAATCCTTCAATGTCACATATTTCTTAGCTTCACCTTTCGGACCCGACACAAAATGGATGAGAGTTTCTTGCGGCAGTTCTCTTACCTCTGTTGAGTGTTTTGCTGTCCATTTGTTGCCATTCTTTCGTTTCAGACTTATGGTACTGGGTTTAGCTAGAAACTTATCGTTTCTACCAACTTCAAGTTACTTTATAGGCAAATTCTTATCCAAACAAAATTCATTATCTGAATTATCCGAGTCCTCCATCGCTTCTACTTCCAGATTATTTAAATTCCTCAATCACTACCACTATTCTCAAATGGATCTGGGTCACTATTTTCCCCTGCTATAATTTTTCTGCCTGAGAAAGGCTCCGCTTTGAAACCATTTCACTAAAAAAAAGGCAAGCCTTCAGTACGGCAAACATAATAAATAAGAAACATCTTACCTCAAAATAAATAAACATTAGACAAAAACACAAAGTTCCATCCAGGCCGCTATCTAGCTGAGCACTAAGTAGGAGGGTTCTGAAGGCTCCACTCCAATGTGTTATCTGGAAATTCACGAAAAATCACGTCCTGCATTCTACGAATATCCCGTAATCTAGCGTTAACTTTATTACTAGATCAAGATTTACATATGTTATTTCAATATAGCTCGGTATTTCTTAGAAGCACGTTTGCTGTCAAAATTTACAGATTCTACAAATAAAATGAAAAAAAAAAAATTTTTTTGGTCAGGTTTGCTAATGAATCCAAATCGAGACAAATAAATAAAGAACTAATGTCTTTATGTATACTTAACAAGGATAGATTCGGATTCATATTTCTCTACACAGATAAAAAGATTGCTTTAAATAAAAGAAATATTTCTTTGCTCGTATTTAAAAGAACCATTTTTTTCAGTTAATACATATATAATATTATATTGAAATGGAATTTCATCCAGTGGAAAAAATAATCGAGATTGGACCATAAATTTGATGAATGAAATTCAATTCGACGTGTGATTTTTCGAAGCTATGGAAATCAACAATTGATTTTCACTTAAATTTTTTGCTGTATCCCAAATATTTTTCTCGTGATTGTCATATGAAATATAAAATAAATAAAATAACAGCAATAAAAGATGGAAACTTTTCTCCAAGATTGGTTGTTATTTATCTCAAAGGTGTCAAAGCTAATCTTTGTTAAATTGTGTACTGTAAATCATCCAAATTTATGTCTTTAAGGAACTGCGCAGATGCACGTGTTGTAGGTACTTCAAATTACAAATAGTTTGCTGTAGAATAATTGTCTCTCGCCCTAGGGGTTTGTTCCTTCAATGTTTTAACAGCCCCTCTGCCAGTAATAAAGGGAATACATAAATCTAAATAATAATTGTATTAGCATTGAAACGACCTGAATTCGGACGGTGTTCTTCGTTGCCAATAACAATTAAATGAATGCTTAAATGTACAACGTTTTGTAATATTCATTAGTGTAAATGTTGTTTGTTGTAACTACAATTTTCTCTTCTTTCTTTTTTAATTATATTTCCCGATTAAAAAGAATGTATGACGGCGGCAAATTTCAATTAATTCCTTCCGTCTTTGTGTTACATACTCCAACGCAGTATTATGTAAAAGAAAGTTGAACCGGCTAAAAATAAGACAATAATAGGCGTTTTACAACGCCGCTTAAATTAGATAAGTGCACGCAGTTTCACGAAAAGTACACACCGACAATGTCAAAGTTCCTTAGCCTTTGAGTATATGTGTGAACAAAACCGACATAGATTAGTTTAAATTTATCACTTGAAGCAATAAAGGTAATTTGATAATGAAAGGTGTCTATCTAATGGATCTTCTCAATGTAGACTGGAGGGCTGAGTGGAATAATTAAAATCGCGTAGTGTTGTAGTTTGGTGTAATGAAATTAATTTAGTTAGTATGAGAAACAAAATAAGTAGACAACGTGGAAGAAAAAAAATGTAACAGTTCTTAGGTTGCAAGTTATTTGACCACCTAAGAAAAATACAAATGTAGGTAATTAACATAGATGGACAAACAATTACTAAAATTTGTATGAAAAATATGCAAAGGTTTCCATTTTTTATACCAATACCTGTCTCTATCGAAACGACATACCAAACTAATATAATTAGTTATAATGAGTATATAACCTACATAATTTAATATAGCTCAATCTACATACATTAGATCCATCATCAATATATACTATCTTCAGGTCATCAGTTATCAAAGGCACTACAGGGAAAATATGTATTGAAATTATACTTATAAATAATAATGAAGCTAAATTTGGGCCTTGCAGTGCACCTGACCTTGTTGGAAATGGAATAAGCTGTTATTTATTTACACTGTAAAAAATTACAGTAAATTCGCCATGGTAAATCAGGAATATTACATGTAATAACGTTGTGAATTTACCACAATAAATCATGTTAATTTTGTTTTACATGTTTTTTCTAGGATATTTAACATGGAAAAAGGAATTTCGGTAAAATTTATAGCTTTTTCATGTAAGTTTAAGATGTAACAAAAATTCAAAAGGAAAATACAGGAAGAAAACGTACAATTTTGTATTTACTCCCAAAATTTACTTAAAAGTGTAAAATTGACATTTTTTTGGGGTATTTAGTGCACTTTAAAAGTTTACTAGTGAACTATTAATTTTGCTGTAAAAATATGAGGATCTTTTATATTTTATTTGTTTTTATTTGAATTTTCGGGTAAAACTATAGATATCATGGAAAATACGAAATTCATACGCCGCAATGTGATTGGTTATTGGATTATTTATCTGTGCGCGTAGGTAATTCTATTCCTTTGTCGAACTTATTATTGGCTCAATGATATCATGTACGTCACAAACAATCGTAGGTTTCGCGTAAGCGTGTTCATTCTTGATCCCTGGTTGAGCGATTCAGTATGACCTATTAGGTGCTATAAAAGAATTAGGTAAGTTGCTTGCTCTCTGTATAAAAATACATATGAAAATTACTTCAGTGTTCGATAAATATAGAGTTCATATAAATATTACATACGAATTTCACAGTACAATCTTTGAAAAACACATCAGCATGTGAAATTTACTTAGATGGTAGAAATTTTACACCTTATGAAGCAAATTTATCTGTAAAATTGTAGGCAACTTTGTTACCAACGATTTTACATGTAATTTTACTGCAACTTTTTTTACAGTGTTTCACCTTACCAAGGATCATCAGTGCTACTGGTCTAACCTAATGTATTATACGAAGAAAGTGGTATATATACTTAATAAGTGGAAGAATTCAAACCTTCCTCTTCTTATTCTTCCTGTTATTTATTTATGATTAATTATTTTGTTTCTCAAGCAATGCAAGTGGAGACTGAAAGGTCTGTTAGCTATTCGACTGGACCATGTGTATAAATTAATTTGTTCCCAAATGCAAAACAGACACAATTTCAAAGTAGACTGTATTTCGCACCGGGATAAAGAAAATAAGTTCTTTACAGTCAAGTTGGTAGTAACACTATTGGCTCGACGCTATAAATAAAATAAACTTAAGTAAATATGCCATGATGGATTCTACCGTAATCAACAAGAAATTCCAATCCATATTTTGTGTCATTGCGTAAGCCTAACAAGGCTAAATATTTTACTATTACAAAAAATGAAAAAAAAACACTCATTAACTGAAGATCGAGCTTTAAAGGGTCACATATGATGATACTAGCTTTCAATATACTATTAAAACTACCTTCTTTCTCTTTCTCAAGACATTACAATCTACCAACTCCTTACCTTGTTAGAGGTATAGTAATTAGAAACCTTTGAAATCTAATCATTCCTCTCTGGTGTGTTAACAACGACAGCGATACGAATCCATTATAATTTTATCAATGTTCTTAGGGAAACCTTGGTAAAGTACGATAATACAGTGACTGGCTTGACACTTAGACTGACGCTATGTTAGACCCTTGTTGCTGAGAATGGAGAGCAAAACTCGGAACTACTACTACATCACATTAAAATTTAATTGTTTTCGCTATTATTATAGGAATGAACTTTTGCTCTTCTAGAATGTTGGGTTTTTTACGTAAATTAGTTTTATACCGTCGAGTTCAAATCAAGTAATTTGGCATTTAGATTTATCTCTCGAAATAAAGTCTTGGAAAGTAGAAAACGTTTACAAAATTTGGTTCTGAGAATAATTACAAAAAAATTTAATTGAATTTTAAAACAATAACAAAAGAGTAGATTAGATTAGATTAGGATTGAGGTGGTTTACAGACCTGCTTCACCGCGACCTTTTTAGATTTTTTTTCCTAGAAGACGCTCTTAATAAAACATATCATCTTTAAGGGCGGCTTCTTTGCATAGTTGCTAGTTGTGGGGTTCTCCATCCCCATTACCAGAAACCTTGCCTTCGCCAGGTCGTCACATTGGCACAGCACATGAACTGGTGTTTCTTCCTCCTTTTAGCAGAATCTACAGTTTGCCATCATCACCAGGCCTATGTTGTACATATGCCTATTTAGTCTACAGTAACCAATCAGCAGACCTACTATCATTTTGACAGTCTTCTTATCTGTATTCAGTAAATCCCTGGTAAATCCGGGCCTTTGTTCCTTCAGAAATGCGCTAATCGCTTTAAGTGTAGTCAATTCACACTCAGAGAAAACAACGACGCTTTTACTTGGCTAGGTCCATCTTTCTACTTCTCTGACACGATGCTAAATCGCAACAACTTCAACTTGGAACACCGTTGTGTCTTTATTGAAGCTTACCGAAAGAGCCTTTTAGGAATTTTTTTTTGCGTATATTTCAGCTTCAACGGCGTAGTACCCTTTTGGGCCATCTGTATATTTCTTAAGTCGAATTTCTGCAATTTACTTATCGGTACTTGACTATGCATAAGTCTAGGTGCTGTAGACCTAGCAGTTCCTGGTATAAATATGTAACGGTGGCAGGTTCAGAACTACTTCAAGTGCGGTAGTGGGGGTCCATCCCATCGCACCCGTAGCGCACAGACGCGTCTGGTTTTGTAGACCACTTATGGTTTTGCCCGCCTCCACCTACTGCACCTTTGGCCACCATACTATCGCCCCGTACGTTGCATGAGTCTTTTTACCCCTAATTACAAAGTTGTGTTGGGGCTAAGTCCCCAGTTCCTTCCACACACCCTCCTGCACCTATCTAGGGCGAAAGTAGCTTTATTGGCTATGTGTTGGATATGTAACTTCCATGTATGTCTAACCATATCCCCTTTCACCTCCTATCACCAGTGGTTGTAAGCCTTCTGGCGTTCGTTTCCTTGTGAATGTGACAAACTTGTGCTTTCTCAGCATTGACTGATAGGCGCTTTTGTTTACACCATTGTTAACCGCATTTAGAGCAGTTTGCATACACTTCTAACAAAAGAGTAGAAATAGAAATATATGATAATAATGTTTAAATACGATTATGTAGTTTAAGGGTGGCGCCGTGATGAATGCTATTGACTATTACTTATTATGATAATCTCCTGTTTTCGGCAGTTTCTGTCAATACTGAGCTGGATACATCTTTCTATATATATACATATATGTATTTGCACCTGAAAGATACTTGAATGTTTTTCCAAACTTTTGAAATATTCGACTCTAGACCAATTTATTCTTATTCCAACTTCTTCTGCTGTTTTGAAGCCATTTGTATGTTATTCTATTCTTTTCTGTATAATTTTGACTTTACACGCTTTGTGGTAAATCCTTTTACAAAAGTGATTGTTTTCGGAATGCTATCCCAGTTTTATTACCTTTAGGAAATCTTTTCCTAATTATCTTGTGTCACATCGTTTTTTGATACACTCTCCACCAAAAATATGGAGAGGAGTAAAATACGGCAATAGGTTTCCATTGCCAAGCTAATCACTGCACTTAATTTTTGCGGTAACTAGATTGGTTCTTTTGCTTCAAGCCATTATTCCATAAGTGATAATGCCACAACAGTATCTTTGGGTTGCATCGTCAACTTCTTCTTCCAAAGTCTCTCACCACGATTTGATTAGGGTGCTAATGTTAATAATTAATTTTAAAACAAAAATTCATGAAGTACTCTAGGTATTATGATTAATCAGTTAAAATGCTTACAGTAATTTTAATAAACGACATAAACCAGCAATGCTCATCTATCTAATCGGAACTGCCAGAAACATGGAAAATTTTACTAAATATCATTGCCGCGACTTCTCCTTCGTCTTGTGATGGACGCACAGTAAAATAGCACAGCTTGCATAAAAAAAATTCTTAAAGTTATTGTTTGTTTCTCCTTTTTATCTCGCCTACTACCATCTACTTGCGCGCGACATTCCGATGCGCCGGCTTATGTTCGGGCCGCGACTGCCACGGTCTAATATTAAAACGTTTTATTGTGTGCCATCTTAGGCGGAACGAGCGCCGAAGACGTGAGCCATAAATATTTAATGGCTGCGAACTGAGGGATTTCCTAATTCCGCGCATATGTCTCATTTGTTCCGACACGATCCGATACCATTTCCCAATGGCGGCCGTGTTAGCGTTCGTATCTCGTACTGACACTTTGATGTCCGATTCCATCCCTTGGTGGCATCCGTTCCATACTTTATTTTATATCCGCCGAATGAATTATTATTAATGGTTCCGCTATTTGATAAATCGCTATTTTGGGTCCGGTTGGAAAACGTTCAATGATTGTCCGAGTGGAATCCATTGTGACATGCGGTTTCAAAATCCCGAATGGTGTGTTTATTGCAAGATGTACGCCAATATTATAGTTCCTAGATGGCGCGATTCTTCCACTTGAAAGCGGAAATAACTGAAGGCATTATCTGTGCTACACTTTTTCTTATGGCGAACTTATACAAACGCGAAGTTAATTTTATTTTCAAGCGCTGCCAACAATGGAGAACAAAGTTGCAAGTTTTCTATTGAATTCACACATTTTTAAGGATTTGATAAAGGACCCGACAATAGGGAAATATTATTAAGGATATAAAGACAAATAGGAGTCCAGGAAGATGTTTTTTTTTTCATACTTCTCTTTAATAATTCGACCAGAACTCTTTCTTAATTAAGTAGTATAATTTGCAGGAAGCAAATAAAAGAGAAATTTGCATATTTGAAAGACGGTTATTTTAACAGTGCCCCAAGGAAACTATCATGTGATTGCTTTGCCTTTTATATTATTTATTGAAAGATGAATATCTTATATTATACCTTACAAAATTTAAACAAGAATATTTCTATCTTTCTTTACATTTCTCTTGAAAATTCGTATCTTCATGCATCTGTCTTTTTCAAATAAACAAAGGCTGGATAGTCCTCATAAAAGGTATAGTTAAACCAGAAAAAAAACGTCACTGTGCATATAAAAATCCAAAAACATTTTCAACATTTTCGGCTTACTACAGAACATGATTGATTCAAAATTTTATACAACATTTACGGATTATCTTTATCTTCCTTGCAATAAAACATAACTCATAATCATTCAAGGAAATTGACTATTTTCTGAAAAGAAGAACCTGAAAATGGCCTTATTTCAGAGGTATGGTGCCTTTGTACACTTGAAGAATAAAGTATCCCAACAATGCGAGCCTAAGCGAGCTACAGAAAAGATATGGGTTTCTTCCATTACACGGAGCCCATATTTCCTGTCTTGCTTGTTCAAGCTTGAATCGTTGTTGTTCAAGCTTGAATCGTTCTGGTATTTTTTCTTCAAGTGCAGCAGTAGATAATTTAGACGCGTACGCTTCCAAATAAACTCTTTCAAATACAAAGTCTGTATCAAATTATTCAGAAAACTTTTTTGAACAAAATGGAACCAAATCTGTCCAAATATTAAGAAAGAAAGTGATCGAACTTCCCTGACTTATATTTGTGTCATAACCTGTATAATCTCAAAGATTCTGAATATGTCAACTTCAACTTGAGATAACGATTACTTAATCAAACTTTATGTTATCAGCATAGTTTTATGTCGGACACTCTAACCATCGAGCATTTATAAAATCGGTTGTAATGGCTGTGATAAAGTTTTCAGTGGACAAACAAAGCGTGCGATCGGAACTAGGTTTAAGGAAGATATGGCAAGTTTCCGCTATGGGAGACTTGAATCATCTAGTGTTGCACAACATATAAACGGTATCGGACGTAAAATCGATATAGAAAACCTTCAATTATTGAAAAATGTGCAATCCCTGAAAGAGTTAGACACATACGAAACCATATATATGAAAAAATATTCTAATAACTTATTGAATCAGGAAATGGCACCCCATTTACATTTGTCGCTAATTCTAGGTATGTCGAAGGACAAAGTCAGCGTAGGAAAAGCACTTTTAAATATGTTTCCTGTTTAGAGAAAGATAATGGCGCATGTTTAGATAATAGGTCATTTCATACTTTTACTGAATTCATTCGGTCTTTGATAGATAATGAAAACCCACGTGAAAAATTGTCGCAAATTAGTAAAATCTGATGTAGCGTGCATGTGATATCTTTGCAGCTATCTCTATTAACGCATAACCAACAGTAAGGCTTAATTAAGCACTGAAGGTCTGATCTTCAAGAACCTCGTGAAAACAAACGAAACATTACACGACATTTTAACATTAAATTCTTTTATTCAGAATCGAACAAAGAATGTCGCTGCGTGTAGCTTTTGCGACAATTTATACAGATATGGCATTAATTTATAATTTCATTTAAACCACATATTTTCTTCAAAAATTGTAATGCTGTTAGTTGGTCTGACAATGTCCTATTGAGGACGAAAGCGTTGCAACGCTTTCGTCCTCAATAGGACATAGGACATATAGGCAACGCATTGCCTATATTTAATTAATGAATTTGTGAGAAATTAAACCTTTTATTGGACATATCTTCTCCTACTGTATCTACTCACAAGTCACAACGAATTATATGATTAATTGTACAATAAATATTAATGTAATATTTTATTGAAAAGGAACCAATTATCAAAGTTAAAAATACGAATATCATCAAAAGTGAATATCTATTACAGATTGTGGTGTATTATATATAAAAAAATAAGGTAAATATTTTTTCTGATACAGTGAGATATCTAATTGTGTAATATAATATAAATATGATTAAAACATTTAAAAAAATATTAGATTTTTAATATTTATATTATATTGATTCTTTTCCTATATGTAATATTAAAAAAAAAACATAATGTTATATTATTCAAATATTGGATATATATGTTATGTGCTGTTTAGCTACATAATAATTTTACTACGTGATTTATAATGATTTAATAGTTAGAGGAAAACAATTCCAATTAGCCCACTTTCTGAGCATTCAGTTCTCGAAAACTTGCGATTATCAGCAACAGTTTATTGTCTGAGTGCGCACCGGCATTCAACGAGACGAGATGAATTTTCACCCAACAAGAGCGGTGTAATTTAAATATTTCGTACGGGAAACGGCGTCTCATAAGCGCACAACGTTGCAACGCCAGCGGTTTCTTTTTGTTCGGTCGCTGCTACGGAGACGTGTTTGACGTTATCACAATGACTGCGCCCAGCTTTGACGCCCCGCAACACTAGAATGCAAAACGTACGTAGCGAAATTTAATAAACCGTATGCATTTTAGATTATTATGCGGAAAACAGAGCTACTACACTTTGTTATACACGTTCACATAACGGCGCTAAAATGACGCGCAAATAATAAAAGCCGCCGCTACTACTACTGGCGAATAGTTCCTATTGCGCTGCGTGTAATCAGCAAAACGGATTTTTTTACCTAATCCAGATTGCCGGCAAGTAAATACAACCGAGCGGCACCTATCTCGTTACTGTTTACGATTAGTATTACTGCAGGGCTTAATTCCGTTCGCTGAACTTAAACGGTTTATATCCTGTGACGTACGAAAGGTTCATTGGAAAGCGTATATGCAGCTATGCACCAAATTCAGTCTTAATTATACCACCAAATGCATATGTGGAATCCGATTTCTGGTCAGTCAGTCAGTATGGTATAAACGTGACTACTTTACCGCAGATGCGTCACATCTATCCTGTACTTCCACGTATGTATATTGTACAGTGGAGAGCAGCTTAGTTGAGTTCTCTGAAATAGTGTTGAGAACGAAGCCTTCACTTTCATTCACGACAGATTCCGCTACACAATACGATTTCAAACTGGTCATTTCATTCATTTCATGAATGAAAGCGCATGCAGTAGTTCTTTTATATGGCTTTTCGCTACAACAATTCACTATTTTTAATTTATCCATAAGTTATATCAAGTTATTTTCTAAAAATTAAAATCTAACCTATTATATTATAAAAGCCATGCCGTGAACGAACGGCTGCCTGCCTTTCACAAAATGTATTTGCTCACATCGTGAAAGCAACCTTGAGCATTTGTTTCATTCATTCTCTGATCTCGCACTATAATATTTACTCATACCACACAGACGACTGAAACTACGTTCATTCCAATACTTCTCTGCAAGCAAACGTAGATTTTATCTACATTATGTAGCAGTAAAACATATATGCATGATCACAGATCTGGGAGTACATAAATGGACCACTGTAATTTTGCAAGTTGCATTGTCATTCATTAATGGATTATATTTAAGTAGGCGCTCGTTGTTTTATATACAGGGTGTATCAAATAAAAAAATAAATTTTGCTTGAGTGTTAACTACACAACATATAAAGCACAAACCCGCCGAAACCGGATTTCATCATTAAAAAATAAAAAAAAGTAAAATTTAGAGTCAAAATTTCTTTAGTCCGGGCCTGATGCAAGGATACGTCATGTTAAGCACCCGCTAAACGTGCCATTATGTATAAATATATTGCACTCATTTAGTATTATTCTTAATGGTATGCCATAGTTTAACATTTAACATCGTCTTCTGGAATAAATAAAGGCCTTGTAAAAAATAGCAAACTGAGGGCATTTTAAATTTCTTCTTTTATAAAATAAACCTTCCTTTTTTATTAAGAGCATTCTACGTAAATCTACAAAGTATTATTTTTAATATCCTGACAAGACGTTTGAGTTTCACCGGATATGCAACTGCACCAGTTGCCAAAAAACGTAAATATTTTTTGTTGCTTGTCGAATCGAGAGTTAGTTGTTAATAAACAGCACCACATGAACTGAGTTTTTCTTTTGTATTTGATTTTATTCAATAACCGCGAAATGAATTGAAATCGAATTACCACTGAAATAAATGTAGGATACAGAAAATTTGCAAACACGCTTTTTTGTCGCGCAAAAATGAATCTATACATTCCCCGCGCGTTTGCCGATGCATTCAAGCTTCGCATTTTCTTTAATATGAATATCATATGGTCCTGGAAAGATCGTTTTTTCGAAACGGGAAGAATTTAAATGAAATGTTCGAAGTGGCTTGCACTCCAAGCCATCGATCCATACTGAATGACAGTGGTATGTGGGGTATACTGGGACAGCATTAGATTGGGCACAGGTGCGGCTCTAGCCCATGGCATTTGCAAAATATTTTTTTCTCGTTAATGTTACAGATAGGACCCCTTGTGAATTAACTTTTTTGATCGATATATGATTACTGCCTACATATTATTATTTACCTTTTTATATCTGATACACCCTGTATATTATTATATATATATTATATATATATATATTTATCCCACGCACTATTTTGCGTCCATGCATTGCCTTTTACATTACATTTTGTTTCTCCTGCGACATTTTGCGTCCGTATACCGGACGCAAAATAGTTCCGGCCTATTAATCGAGTAAACCGCTAAGAAAAAAAAATGTGTCCGTACGTGCCGTTGTCATGCCACCTACCATTGCCAGGTTTTTTCTCGTATTTTTATTCCAACTCCGTTTAGTACCTAAGATGGAAAATAGGTGGAAGCAAAATAGTGCGTATATGTAATTCACGTATATTTTAAGTTCACAGAAAATGCCGATAGAGCGAAAAATAATATACTTATGCCGTATATTTTTATTACATACCGCGCATTATTTTGCTTCCTTCTACTTGGCAACGTCGCACACATATAGAAGAATCGATGAGGTAGTGATTGTAAATCAGTAGGCGTATGTATGACACAATTAAAAAAAAATGTTAGAAGTGTTTCTTTTCCTTTGACTAATGAATACATTGTGAAGCATTTGAAAAGTATCGGTTTTAGTAAGAGGTGCCCCGTGATTTTGATTTTTTTATAGATGTTTCTTTACAAAATGTAATATTTACCAGAAATTTAAAATTATTTAATTTATACTACCGTTTCTCTTCCAGCATTTCTATTTTTTTTTTTTGATACCTCTACATAATTTTTCAGTTAGGTTCTCCCATTAATTTATTTTAGTTCAATAAGCCAAGGATATCTCCACAACAATTACAAAATCCAGTTTGCCACAACAACTATCTTTCAGTTATAGTAAACAAATCTAGAAAATGGAATATCATATGATAGATTTCACTATTGTACTAATGTCGACTATGTATAGACCTCCCTAATAAATCAATTAGAATCAAAAACACAACTTTAATCTGAGAAGACTTTGCCACACGGGAAGTGAAATCGACTATTCTTTCTTTACAATTCTTCTCAAATTGATTACAGTATGGTATATCATAAGTAATAGCACGGAAGAACTGCCAAAGATTGAAGTATGGCACCTGGCGCCTCCACCAAAATAAAAATGTCATAGTCTTGCTTATCCAATAAGTGGGGAAATCGACATTTAAAATAGATTTTCAGTTCAAATATTCAAAAATTGCATTCAGCTTAGGTATCTGATTTCTAGGATGGTACTAAGTCTGAGGATAGCTTCTTCATTAAAGCACACACTTTTTTACCTGTTTAATTGATATATCGACAAATGTAAATAGCAAACATTTGTCGATATATCAATATTAAACAGTTATTAAGTGTTTTCTTTCATGCGACCTCAACCGACACATAGATTAAGTTGGGTTAGGGTTAAGATGGTGGATGGATAGGTTTCACTGCAATCTTTTCAGATCTATGTGGTCACCTTTTTTCCTAGAAGACACACTCTAATTTAATTAGGTCTACTATCCTTGAGAGCGCCTCTTTTGTGTATTTATTAGCTGTGGGGTTCTCCACGCCCATGACTAGAAACCTTGTCCTCGCCAGGTGTTCGCATTATCCACAGTACATGAACTGGTGTTTTTTCCTCCTCCTGACAAAATCTGCAATAGCATCATCTGCCAGGCCAATGTTGTACATATGCCTGTTTAGTTTGCAATGACCAGTCAGCAGACCTACTACCATTTTGACATTCTTGACATATTCCTGTCTTTACTCAGTAGGTCTCTAGCAAATTCACGCCTTTGTTCCTTTAGAAATTTTTTTGCCTGTCTCTGTCCTGGCCACTTTTGCCACTATTCTCTGGACTCATCATGCGTTTAGTTCCTAGCTTTTAGTTCTGTAGTTTTAGTTGAGACGACATTTTGTTATTGTTTATACATATCTCAATTGTTATTTTTAATATTGCTTGTTTATGTATATTCTGTGTCGCCACAGTTGGCCACATACTTATAAACATCATATTGACAAGTGCTGTAACCTGCCGTTACAATTACTTTGACACATCAAGAAAGTAGTTCTCATCTTCTCAAATGTTATCGCTGTTACGAGCATACTTCCAACGGCAATCTGCCCCATAACATATTTTCATGCTTATCGACGATAAGGACATGGCACGCTGCTCACGATGAAAAGCATTACTTATAAAAGACTTTGAAGTTTGAAATAGACCGACGGGTATTATGAGACCCCTGTAGGTTTATCATGCTGGTTATAAATAAAAATAAATTTGCGATTCTGGTAATGCCAAAAAGAAGGACCAACTCTGACGAAGGACCTTAACAAGTCTTGCCTGGAAAGATCATCCGCTCTCTTATTTTCCTCAATTTTCGAGTGGTTGGGAACCTATGCTGATGTAGATCGGGTACCCACCTGATTTAGGGCGCTTACAACAGTCCCAAATTACCTTAGACTCAGCACTTACGTAACGAACGCCTTAAGTGTAGGGTGGTTCGATTTCTCTGACACAATGATGAATTGCAGCAACCTCAGCCTAACTACACCGTTGTAGCTCTGCTGAAACTTACCGTAACAGCCTCTCTAGGCTTCTTTAACATATATTCCAGCTCCTATGCCGTAGCCTGTTCCAGAGGTGTCTGTATACCGTTTCGAGTCCGCTCTCACGGGTGCCCTTTCGGTCCTCTTATCTGGTATTATAATTTGATATTTTGAAACATGGCATCGCATGGCATCCCCACAAAGATGCCTCCTTAGTTTATTCAATAGTTTTTGTTGTAGTCAACGCTGTGCAATTTACTTATTGTTGCTTGAGTATGCTATATACTATTTCCTTGTATGTAAATATACGCGGTGGCAGATTTAGAATGACTTCCATTACAGTGGTGGGGATCGATCTCATTGCAGCCGTGGCCACTTAAAGACGCTAGCCTTTGTTACGACATTTGCGTTTTGACCGCTCCTTTACTACAATTTTGGTCACCATACTACTGCTTCCGTACGTTATGCTGGTCTATAATCATAATGTTTCCATTTGCACTGCTTTTAAAAGTTGTTGTGATATATAGTGCGAAATGCCAGTTTCACAATAAGAAAAAATTGAGATGCATGAGATTTCTTGAAAATATATGTTCCGGCTCTATATCAAGATGTAATTTAACACGTTAAAACAACACATAGGGAAAGGATTACTGTTAATGTATGATATGTACCTAATACAGCGGATACAAATTTATTGATTTTTATTTTTTTATTTCTGTAGTCATTTGTAATTAATTGAAGAAGTTGATTCGGTAGAATTTTGTGGCTGGTTTCATGTAAAATCCTCATTATTGCCAAACGATTCGACTTTATATTTTTTATAAAATAAAAATACCTTAATTAATTATCTAATCATTAAAATTTATTATTATAATATCTTTCTGGACCTATGGCGTATACAACATCGTTATTATGCGGCCAAATGTTATTGTACTGGACAACACACACATATACTAAATAATTTCAAATGAAAATATTATGGATATCTTGATATGAATGTGCAATTTTGTTAAAAGCAGATTTTTTTTGTATACTGATAAATTTTAAGAAGGTAGATATTAGTGTTTGCAAAAATCACCAGATATCAAAAACCGGTAATCGATTTTCAGTAAAAAAAAAAACGGTTTTACAACTTAAGGTAAAAAAACCGTGTGTATTTTTTGAAGTTAATTAAGTTATAAATACCTGTCTTCTGATTTCAAAAATGGATTTTGGTTTTGAAAACTGAATATAGATCATCTTCCTATTCCTTTAACACTGCATTGTATTATTCCTTAGATACGAGTAGTGTATTTCTTTACATAAAGAGGTGTTAATTGCCTTAACTAGGCTTCGCAGCCTGTGTGGTATTTTTTCCGGCAGATTAGCCTTCAAGTTGATTGCTTCCCGCAATGGTAGTCTCTGCCGTTCCAATGAAACGCATTCAAAAACAACGTGGTGGGCTACCTTCTTCTCCTTGTTGCATAGTCTACATACAGGTCCATCTTTAAAGACGCTTATTCTATGTGGATACTATCTTAGGCAGCCGTACCATGTTCATCGATTGGTACCGTTCTAAGCTGTATTCGGTTGCTAAATGCCTGGATGATTGCCTCATTATCCTTTATTGTGTTTGTCCTCATTACTGTTCCAGTAAGCCTGGTGTTTATTTTCGGTCCACTCAGTTACTGCATCACGTATCGCAGTATTGGTTATCTCGAGAGCTGGGTCAGATCCAATGAATTTTATGGAAGAGTCCTTGTTAGCATTCGCAAGTTCGTTGCATGCTAGGTCCTTATGCCCTGGTATTCACACCAAAGTAACTTTATTGTGTTTAGTCAGTAGTTCAAGATTTACCAAGCAGTTCCAAGTTAGTTTTGAGGTTACTTAATAGAATACTGCTTTAGAGCGGTTCGATTGTCGGATAGGATACTGATCAGCTTTGCATACCAATTTTGGGTTTTGCTGTCCAACCACCCCGTTCACGATAATCTTGAAGGGTTTGTCGAAGGAGATTTGAGAGTAATTGTATCACTGCCCATTTAAAAATACGGTGGTTTATGTTATTCTGACATTCCTAGGAGTTTCCATTCTTGCCACCCCATTAATGTAAATAAAGAGAGTAGATTTGACATGGTTTCCATAGTAGATTTATGCAGCTGCAGTGATGCACAAGCAAGCTAATCTTCGTCTCTTTGCGAGTTTAATAATCGTCTTCCTCTGCGTGGTCTTTGTCCACCAAATCAGGGATCCATAGGTTAACAAAAGGCTTACAAGATGTCAATCTCGATGTTTTCCGAATTGTTCTAAGGGTTTTCATTCATTCATTAAAGTTAGGGTGGGCACTTACTGTCGGGCACTTGAGCTAGGTGCTCATTGTACCATCCCTATTAATTCTCTTATTTCTACTCGAGCAGCTTGGTGTTCTCTATACAGCCCAGTATCTTGCCCACTGGAAACTTGAGAACCTTCGAGGGCTCCAATAGATCTCTCCCGAAATATTTCTGCCTGGAGTACCTTCAGTTCCTCACATGTGCAGATTACATGTAAACTCGTTTCTCCTGTAGTTCGCATCTTCTACACCACGGTTCGCTTACCCGGCCTGTGTTGTATAGATGTTTTTGCAGGAGACAGTGTCCAGTTACCCGCCCAGTAATGGTTTTAACTTCTTTCTTACTGCACCTGAGTAGGTTATCAGAGAAACTAACATCCCATTCCCTATCAGGCTTTGGTATATAGTTGACCTTCAGTCGACCTCCATTTCTTTGTACTTTCTTTATCTAACCAGGTCCAGATCTCCCTTTTTGCGGAATTCTTAGTAATTCCACATACGGGCTCTGAACCCATGAAGTGTCTCTTAGAGCCTCAATCGGCTAGTTCGTCGGCTATTACATTGCCATTTACATCCTTATGTTCCGACACCCAAATCAGAGACACCGTGTAGTCTCGTGCCAGTGCATTGAGAGATTGTTTGCAGTCCCGAACTAGTTTTGACCTAGTTATGTGGTTCGAGAATGCCTTAATGACAGCCTGGCTGTCAGTCATTATATTAATTTTCCTCCTCATGTAGCCCCCTTTTGCAATCATTTCTACACAGGTTGCAAGGGCGAATACCTCTGCCTGGAAGACTGTTGTATGTTTCGTCAGGCTTATGGATATCCTTTGATTAGGACTGGGCCCACAAATACCGGCTCCTGTGCCCTGGCTGGATTTGGATCCGTCCGTGAACCAATTATCATTAGCAGTGCTCTCACTACGTGCCTGGTCTCTGTTCGGTATGGAAATTTTCACCTTTTCAGTGAAGATAATTTCAGGTGCCATGCTATCCGTGGGCATTTGCAGCAAGGCCCATCGAGCATCGTGCCCGTAGTATAAATGTGCCCTCCCACCCTGAAGTTGGGATGTCACAGGTTGTTGGCTTTCAGTCTAAGGATCGCATCCATTGCCTCCGCTCTCACATAAAGCTCCAACGGGGGGAGGCCCACAATGGTCTCCAAAGAGGCGGTCGCTCTGCTGTTAATTACACCAGTGATACCCAGCTGGGTGCCATGCATTAATGCCATTAGCTATTACATTTATTTGTCATGTGGTCAAGTGTTGATTCCAAGTTAGTTTCGAGTCAAGAACCATTCCTAAGGATTTGGATTCTTGACTGAATTGCATCTTTTCATTATGAAGAGTTGGTGGCTTTAGGTCACCCAGCTTTCTTTTTTTCGTGAAGGAAACTAGTGTAATTTTGACAGGATCAGCCTTTAGGTTTTTCTTTACACACTACCCCTTTGTTGGTTTCAAAACCCTCTGAGTACTGAAATGATGCTTGTAAGAAGTTTGTACTTGGTGATATTTTCTTAGCAGTTCTTTCATTTGCCAAATACTTCCAGGAAAGTAAGTATATTTTGTTTCAAAACTTTTGGTTCGCAGGAAAATCAGTTCCGAGGTATTTAGTTCGTACCAATATATTTTATATTTTCCCAGATAGGCATAAAATGTGCTTTAAAACCATAATAATTAGTACTAAATAAGGCTTTATTTTTTTAACACTCACATTATGTTTCTATCAGCTTACACATACAAAATAATTCTCAAGCATTAAAAAACGGTGCTAACCTGATTTTCAATTCAATTAGTTATCAAATTCGACCAAACCTCATACAGTGTTCTCGACTGGCGATATACACATTATTTCGACTAATTTGCGTCCACCACGAAAGAACACAAAAATACAATTTTATATTGATCCTATATTAAATATGCTATATTGCTTCCTATATACGTTTATTTCGGCCAACACGTGGCAACGTGGCGGACGCATTATACTTACAAGTTTATACAAAAAAATATACATCGGACGCAAAATAGTTAGCAATTTGTCTGAAAAATATACGCAGTGGACGCAAAATAGATAGCAAATGTAAGGAAGCAAAAAAGTGCGTAGAATAAAAAATCGTATAATTTCAATTTTAAGCTACAGCGATAAAAAAGTGATTGGGGTTATCAATTTTTTCCCGCGGTTCAATATACGTCACTAAAATGCTTCTAACTACGCTCCTTCCTGGGGACGCACTACGACCGCGTTATGAAAGGAAGCAAAATAGTTAGCGGGATGTAAAATATATATATATATATATATATTATATATATAATAATTATATTTTATAATAACTGAAATTCTTATTTTTGCATAAGACAGCAGCATCTTGGTTAAATACTCCAATCTTATTAATATTCTAACATGTAAATAAGCCAAAGTTGAGCAATTTTGATCATTTTAAAATAATTTTATGAAGTGCCAGATTTTGACGAAAACTGTTCATCTTCTCAAACTACAACCACCCATATTAAGTTAAGAACACAATGTATTAATATTAATTAAAATATCATAAATAAAATTAACAATTGATCATGGAAATTAAAGAATTTATGTCAATACGCAGCATATTATGATAAATTCAATTAAATAAATTTTATATAATAGTCGACAGTAAAACAAGCCTTCAAGTGTCTTGATACCTCTCTGTGGTGATTTCAAATGAATGAATGTTATTTAAAAAAAAAGCAATATTATCTTGTAAAATTTTATTTAAAAAAACATAAAATAATAGTATAACATAAGATAATTCAAAAACAATAAACAAAAAATAGTAGATACTACGAAAAAATAGATCTCTCCTGTACGTAACAAATAAATAAGAGAACCTAACAAAACAATTAAACAATAACTTAAATTAAGAATTAAATTAAGCTGCTCTACACTGTACAGCGCACTGCGGCAAATATATCATTGCTAACAATTAGCGTTGTTCGTTATCAAACATTTGTGTTGGTCTGAGAGATTCTCTGTGTAAATTCATTCAGGTACTAAACACATTCAAATAAGAGAATTATTTGCCAGAGCCGGATACATACTTATATATCAACTTATTATGTCTTCTACTGCATACATTTCCCAAAGTAGCTCGCTAGAATAATCAATGTTAACAGTCTTTACAAGTAGAGCCAAGAGCTTCATGGGCTCTTCAAACAAAATCTCTGATTTGGTATTATACAGGGTGACATATGAGAAATTGACGATTTTCAAATGAAAGTAAACTCATTTAATATTGATGAAATATTTATTTTATGGTACAAAACGAAAGATCAATATCTACCATTTAATTTAAGTTTTTTATGTAACGACCATCTTCTTGAATACACACCTCAAGTCATAAACTCTACTATGGTGGCACTTTTTGACTAATTTACGCACTTTTCCTTTTGATATTATTCAGTTTTTATCGTTTAAATATATAAAGCTCTCATAATAAAAATAGTTATATTAAATATTTTGAATCATTTTATAATTTTATCGTACATATCTTGCCAACATCATCCACAATACAATTTCGATTTCTCAAGGAAAATATCCTATCGCTCTTCATCCAAACTTCGTTTTCGGTATTTTTCTTTCTCTTGCGTCGTCCGTAACGGTGTCAAATATAAACAAATTACCGATCCTTTAAACTTCAAACGTCCACCATAAATATAATTTTCGCTGCGTTGTCCTTTCTGGTTTCTCGAGGGAATCGTGGTGTCGAAGCTATTTTTATAACCCAAATCGGTGCTTTATCGGTCCTCCTCTGATCGTTCTTATTGTCCGGCGGGAGAATAACCCTGACCGTTGGCGATTTTCGAAAGTTTTCCTCGGTTTTGGTCATCGAAGGGAATATTATTGAATATTTGCTGGGCGCAAACATTAAAATCACAAGCGACGCAATAAACATTGAATAAACCTTTAATATTGGTTTATTTGCGGTATAATCGATAGTGATGTATGAAACTGCCTCTTTACGTTAGCAGCCACAACCTGCTTCTGCTACTTTTTGTAGCAGTTTTCCTTAAATAGCGGTATACATTAAGCAGATAAACTATTTCTACAACTTTGCACAGTACCCCAAAGTGTTTGTTACCGCTGATTTATTCAATATTTATATATATTTATATTGCGGACGACTCTATTCGATTCAGTAACGAGTGGAGATACATATACGTACTGCTGTGTACTGAATGTACCAAAGAAAATGCAAAATGAATTTCAAAAAAGAAGAATGAGAAATTAAATTTGCTAGCTCAACGGATAAAAAAAACTAAAAAGGACGCAAAAGAACAATTAATCTCAGAGTTACTCTCGCGAATTAAAACTTGTATCTAATCACGAAAAATAAAATATGGGTGAAAGAAATCTGACTTTCTTTAATTACCCCAAAAATTGAAAAGGTTTAATTACAAATAAAAGTACAGAAATTTGAATGACGTTAAATAACAATCAAGAATTCTTATTATAAAAAAAAAAAACAAGTTAATTATAATTCGCAAAAAAAACCGTGAACATAGGGTTCTGCTCGAAATCAAAAACTGCTCGAAATTCTAAATTACGATAGGACAATGCTAATTCCTATATCAAGGCAAAAGATTAATTAGTTCAGAAAGATAATTCTTTCGTATCAAATCAATCCACGTTGTTTCAAAATTAAAACAAATTAAATTAAACGTGGACAATTCAAGTAAATTTTCAAAAGAAAAATTTAAATATACGCAATGCTTCTATTCACGCAACCCGAGGTGATTAATAATTAAATACAAATCAGCAAAATTAAAAACGAAAAAATTAACTCTTTAAACTAAAATATCTTCCCGAACAAAAATAATAAATGATCTTATATCTAGAATGTGTACACGACAATATAATTAACAATAACAATTATTATTACGCGAGTTCCTTGATGGACAGAATAAAATTCAATTTAAGCGAGACAAATCTTTAAATCACAAGTATGAAACAAAATGGCAGCAAACAATATAAAATTACAACTACTCACGTTTGCGTCTATCTCGGAACTAGTTCTTACAATCTCGACCGCTGCGTATAGCGAAGCCGCACAGAGAACAGTCCGCCAACGGACAAAATCACAAAACAAAATAATATAAACAAAACCAGCGAACGCAAAATAAAAATGAATGGAATTAATTTAAAAACGACTGAACACTTAACTAAATAAATCATACAATCAATTCATTAACTAAATCTTATGCAAAATAAAATATACATCTGTGAAAATTTGCTCGAAACATTAACAAAAGCCGATTGGAGTAAAATTGACAACATCTGAATTTGCGAAAACCGGGGCGCTAGTCCACAGCAGTACGTATGTGAATAGGTTTATATATGTACACCTAGGTATTGTATATATTTTCATGATCTACTAATATAAATAATTGATTAATAAACGAAAAAATGTAGTTTCTTGAACGAAAAAGTATAAATTTTTGCATTTTCTTTCTATTAATTATAAAACGGTGATTGTAACAAGTAGCAATAATAAGCAAATAAGCAATAATAATAGGTTCTGAGAGGTTACGTTTCATAATGATCGAGTTTCTATAATGATATATATTATGTGTTTTTGCGTAGGTATTTCTTAACCAAAATCGATATAATACATATTCGTGCTCCTACGAAGTTCAAGTTCAAATATAAAGTTACTGGTAATATATCCGAAATAACGCACGCCGTGTCGGCCGAAATAGATGAATACGCGTTCGTATAGTCAATTAATATTGCCGTAAATTCATTCAGTTAATTTATTTACGAACAGTTTCTTTGGCTTCTTTTTCTGCCGTGTTTTTTATACTCTAGTTTAGGCAAGTGTTTACTTTCTTATTGTTTAATTACAATTTCTTATGTATAAACTTTTGATAATAATAATATTTCTTGTGCCCCCCCCCCCTCTTCCTCCTCATCCCAGTTTTAAAGTCATTATATCATTGATTAGGTGGATATTACAGTATAGAAGTTTTCTGATAAAGATCTTTGATAAAGAGATATTTGGCAAAGGAATTTTATGGTGTTATTGGTTAACTTTTATGAAAAATTGACATCTTTTACAAAAGTTTTGTAAAAGTTTAATAAAAGTTCTTTGTCAAAGAACTTTAATAGTGTAATATTCAGCTTAGGAAGAATGAAATAGACAATGGGATTAGTTCGGTAATTGTTTAACTGCCACAAATAGATTAATTTGATTCCACATTTCTTTGGAACTGTATATTATAGAACAGATCATTCCTTCAGATAAAATCGTTTGAAAACTATTAGTGTTCTGTTGACTTAAAAACAATTCTAAATAATTGAAGAGCAGAAAATGCATGCATTGTACACACTCTAAAATAAAGCAAAGATGGAGTGCCTTTTTTATTTTCAAATCAATAAAACTGCCACACAAAATTCTTAGAACATCATACGCATGACGCGTTCACAAACGGACAAATCTAATAAATCCACACGATTGACATCACGACTTAGCTCGATAAGAACCATAATACTATTTCCGAACCTACTCTAGGGAGAATACATAAGTTACAGTTCGATTTGTTCTATTTCATTTCGAAAATTATCATATACCAGCCGAGCAAGCAATAAAATTTCCGTACTGAAAAAAAATGCGTTCTGCCCTACTTATGTCTCGAGTGAAATGAAGATTACAACATAAATTCTAAAAGAAAAACACGTTCCAGCGTCTATACTACAATATAGGTTTATTTGACCATTTCCAATTTTGAAATTGGACGATAAACTTACTAAAACAGCGGAACAAAATTGCTAGAAATAGAAATGTGTTGGTATTCATTATTGCCGTCTTTGTAGTTACACTATTCCTAATGTGTTATGACTGCTCTACGGCATACGACACAATAAGGTGCAAAAAACAAGTGGAAGTCATATCCGCACGGTATTAGTCAGTTTTGTGGTGGTAGCTCCAACATAAAAGTGGCTAAATATTTGTCTGTTGAGTATGCATTAAAGTTATTATTTTTCATAGCCATTATAAAATTATCTTTTCTTTTTACTAAGTTTAATAGAATATAGGCCGAGTGATAATGAAAGAACATATTAAATCTTTCATTTTGACCTATTTAAAAAGTCTTTTTCAATTACTTGGTTATGATTTTTGTTGTGTGTTTATATTTGGCGCGTTTGATTCTAGAGCGAGCTATATCTCTCCTGAATGTTCCAGTACATTCGCACTAGAAGCTTCGACTGCGTATCGGTGTGGCATATTGACAGCACCTTCTAGGGGCGGCTTGCCCACCTAATGTGATTTCCACATGCAACTATTAAGCCTAGTCCGCGTTGCACAGACAGCGCCAGCTACTGGCGCAATTGGAAATTCGAAATTTAAATAGACACACGTAACAAAACTTAATGCATGTTGAATATAATTGGCAATTAAAAACCATAAACTTTGCTGTTGAGAGTAACAAAATTATTACCGTTATTGATTACTCGTCTTGGTGTTCTTGGGTGGTAGCGGACGGAATGAATTATACAATTGTTTGAATTTTAATTAAAAAATAAATTAATTTGCATTGGGCAAACCAAACAACATTTAACAGAAAGACTTAAAGGACGTAAATTTTCAACAAATATCACCTCTCTCAAAAAACACAAAAATTATGAAAACCATAGTTTCAACTTTGACCAAACCAAATCCTTGTTAAATGAAAAAAATAAAATAAAGTATCTGGTACACTTTAAATTAAAATTATAGAATGATGAATGCCAGAATAAATTATGTACACAGGGTTAGGATAAAGTATGAAACCAAGCAAATAACTTTAAAACGGAGAGGATGGTGTTGATGAAACTTTGCAGATAAGTATAACGAAATATAATACATCTGATATCGATTTTGTTGTTGTAACTGTACTTCCTGTTCAATCAGAAGTTGCCTATATATTTTTTTTATTTAAATGGAACACCCTGTATATTTTTGCAGATTATAACAGACATTGTTTTTCCGAATTCGACCATATTGGTTTTAGCACCATTATCTGTAAATAATGGTAGATAGAACACTACATTTACTAAAGAATTAATTTTATTAATTGTAGATTATTAACAAAATGATAGTAATCTTATAAACAAATTCATTTAAAATGTTCAAAATGCTCGCCGTTTATTTCCTGACAATATATAAGTCTTCTACGAAATTCCTAAGTTACGTTTTCCAAAACTTCTCTACGAACTATATCACATTCCTTGACTATTCTTTGCTTCAACTCCTACAAAGTAGTTGATCGCCTAATGTAAACACAAGGTTTGGGAAAACCCCAAAGATAGAAATCTATTGGACTAAGGTTTGGAGAAC
The DNA here is from genome assembly GCA_004143645.1 of Protaetia brevitarsis. NCBI lineage: Eukaryota > Metazoa > Arthropoda > Insecta > Coleoptera > Scarabaeidae > Protaetia > Protaetia brevitarsis. The sequence continues at coordinate 2,458,175 of RXPK01000134.1, forward strand.
CCTATGAATCCTCTAGGTTCAATCCATCGATTTGGGAAACTAGCATCCAAAAAATTCCTAACTCATCTATCATAGTGGGGAGGCGCTCCATCCTGTTGAAACCGACAACTTTGAAGCAACTCCCCATTGTATTGAAGTGCAGGAATAATGTGGTTTCTCACTAGATCCCAATGCTTTTCCCCGTTCAAGTTTCCTTCGGTAAAAAAGATGGGCCTATAAGCCTGTTTTCAACGATTCCCATCCAAACATTCAACGTTTGAGGATGTTGAGTATGGGCTTCATGGATCCGGTGAGGATTCTCATTGGACCAGTAACTGGGATTATGGCCATTAACTGTTCCATTTAAACAGGAAGTTGCTTCGTCAGAAAATACCATATTAGTTGCAAAATGTTCGTCTGCGTTACAAATTTCCATCATTCTTTCGCAACACTCCAGGTGTCAGTCAAAATCATCATCTGACAGTTCTTTTCTTTTCTCTTCCGTATTTTTCCTAGAGGACGTCGACTTATACCATGGCTTAGTGCTAAAGTTATGGTAGAAGTTTGAGGTGATTCTTCTAATTCAATAGCAATATTTCCTCTAACAACTGCGTTAGTTGCGGTCTGCGGTCTTCCTGTTTTTGGTAAATTTTTAACCGTTCCAGTCACTAAAACATTTTAGTATGCCATTTAGTGACAGATGAACGGATGCAAATCATTAAAAAGGTGACACACTTCTTCATGAGTTCTAACACGATCGCCAAACCCGACCATAATTAAAATTTCAATACGTTCTCTTTCATTAAATGCACCATTTTTATCTGTACACTTAGTAATTCGACGGACGCGAATTAAATAGACTTGACTGCTTGTTAATAATTACCTACTAGATGATAATACCTTTCGTTTGTTTGTTGCTGGACAAAGCTTCGGTTTGTAGTTGACACTTTTAGGCACTTCTATCTATCTATGGACTTATTGTGTCATCCCCACTGAAATTTTGCCGAACTAAATATCTCTCAATTATTTAGAGATAAAGGTGCTAAAACCAGTACGGTCGAATTCGGAGAAATAAGGTCTATTATAATCTGAAAAAATATACAGGGTGTTCCATTTAAATAGAAAAATAAATAAAGGGAACTTCCGGTTGAACCGAAAGTGCAGTCACAACAACAAAATCAATATCAGATGTATTATATTTCGTTACACTTATCTGCAAAATTTCGTCAATGCCATCCTCTTCGTTTTAAAGATACTTGCTTCGTTCCATACTTTATCTCAACCCTGTATATTCATTAGCCATGTACATAACCACAATCAACTTAAATTTTATTAAAAATATTCTGCAAGGATATTCCCGTGCGCCCATGGAGATTGATCGGTGTAACAAGTAAACAAGGATAGATAGCACACTTTTGCTCCTGAGTGCTTATTACCATTTACGCAGAGATAGGAAACTGCAACTAGCACAGTGCATACGAATGTACGTATAGGTGGGTTAATCAGTGAGTACCACTAGAGAAAATCAGCCGAATTACTGAATAGAATTTAAACAATGGAGGCAAATAATTACTCGCAAACAATGGAAAGCAAACATCCGCAGAGCAAGCGGTACATGCACGCATATAATAGATTAAGCATCACAGACAAAAGCCGCGATGATTTGTACTGGTTACCCCACGACATAAATATATTTACACGGCAACAATGTTTTCCGTTTGCTTGACCGCGCTGTACTCGAGATCAGTGAATTTACATGGGCGCCATACGTAATTATTGGAAGCCCACATAGGAAAAGTTTTTGTGTACGGTACACCCTTTTCAACATATAAATTGCCAGGGAATTCCAATAGTGTGGGCGGCCGCTTCTGATACTGACAAAGTAATTCGAGAACGTGATGGATGATTTGTCTAGCGTACGAGAAATATGGATTTCACGAGACAGTACACTTTCAGCGCCGACCACAACATAATACCCAAAAGTCTTATTACATCACATGACTCGTTTCTCCAGAAAGGCGAACGTTCAAAAATACAATCGAGGACCAATCATCCGTTTTTTTTTTACCTTTTTATTTTCTTTCGATAGAACGTACGTGCCGCAATTTACTGACCGCAAATTTGTTCATTGTTGCCGGGGCAATTCATCAAATTTCAAATATTAACAGGCTTTGTATGGATTTTGCTTCGTAAACGACGTCGGAGACAAGCTGTCTTCATACTTTTAAATTAGAAGTTTCGCGTATGTTTCGTGTTACTTCGCTGGTAATGGCTGGTGAATCGATATTACTGCAATCCTGTGAATGGTATCTCGAAGTGGCTGCTAAGAAACTTGACGTCGAATGGAATTTACGCCGGCAAAGGAATTGTGTAAACGATGTCTTTAATGCAAAGGAGTTAAAAATGTAGCAAGGCGCTCGTTGTACACACAAGTGCTTTGCGCTAGTGATAAATTTTCTTTTCTCATTGAATTTCCTTCTCTCTTTTTAGATAAATCGATGGAATTAATTAAATAAAAGCGAAATCAGTTTTTTTTTTAGCATAATTGTATCAATAAGTCGTCATTTTCTATCAAATTTATAACTTATAAAAATACCACTCCATTTCAATTACAATTAATACTTAAACTAGCCTTTATTGTCTAGTATCGACGAGTATATGTAGTCGAATTTAGGATTCTACTCGGACACATATGCTCATGAGTACTGTCTCCGTGTACTCAACAGAAGTTTGAATGCATTCGTAATATACTCTTGATGAACTCGTGTTAGCTTCTCCTAAAAGACAAATATAAACTAGTTTGCGGTCTACTGTATAATCCTACGTATTGCTGTGTACTGATGATACAAGCATAAATGCAAAGTGAAATTGAAAACTCACAATAAAATCTATCATGAAAAGTAAAATGTGGGCGTTTGAAAAATTTACTTTCTTAAAAATCCCCAAAGATTGAAATGGTTGATTCAAAATAAAAGAATAGAAATTTAGAATGACATTTACAATCATTAAATTTTATTTTTATAAAAAAAAAAACATTTGTTACAAATTGCAGTAAAAAAATAAACCATGGACTTAAGGTCCTGGACGAAATAAAAACTGCAGGAATCTACAATTAAAAAGGACGATGCAAATCGTTTATCAAACAAAAGACAGATTTGTTCTAGAAGAAAATCCAAATCGCACAAAAAAATCCACGTGGTCTTAAAAATTACAACACACTAAAATTAAATTAAACGTGGACAAACAAGTATAATAATATTAAATTGAAATATAATTACAAGCTCAATGCTTATCTTCACCTAAGCCGAGGTGATTAAATATAAAAAAACTAATTTGAAAAACTAAGAAACGGAAAAATCTAACTCTTTAAACTAAAAAAACAATTTCTTCTAAAGCAAATTACAATAACTGATCTTACATTCGATATGTGTACACAATTAAACACAACAGCAATTATTAATTATAAGAGTTCCTTGAAAGCTGATAAATTTCAAATAAAATGAACTACATTTTAAATAAAAATGAATTTACCAAAAATGCCATCAAAGAAATTAAAAGACATGTACTTACGGTATCTTTCAAAGAACTACCTTTAAGAGGCCCTAGATCGCATACATATAACAAAATAGATGCGTGGCTAAGCAGCGCATAAAATGCAAAGAGAATTCCCTTGAATATTACAAAATATACAATACTGACGAAGGCAATAAGTACAAATGAATGAAATAAATTTAAACAATTAAATACTTAAATTCATCAAACAAATCTATTAACAAAATCTTACTTAAAAATAAAATATTAACTTCTGAGAGAATTTGCCCGACGCATCGATAAAGATTGATCTCTAATAATAACATAACACAGAATTTATAACCCCCGGGGTGCCAATCCACAGCAGTATGTATTATTATTGTTTATTTGAATTAAAATATATTGCATTTACACAGTGTGTTGACATACGAGCTTCCATTAAAAGTTTATGGAGAAGCAAATAAATGCGAGATTTAAAAATTTTTGTAATGAAGCTGTGGGTGTAGGTTATTTTATCTGAAATATTTTTGACTTCTGGTAATACCGGAAGTGTTTGCCAAGTTTGTTATTTCAAATGGGAAGGTAGTATTTTTATTTCAAATTTGGATTCTACTCTGAATTTTTGGTCAAGTATATCTAACATGCCATGCTTTTAATCTTTATGCTTTACAAGATATTCGCGTTTTTTAAATAATTTTGTATTATGCAGTGATACACAAACTTTTAAGTTGCTTGCAGTTGGTACAGTGTATTTTTTTCATTTTCATTGTAAATAATATGCACCAGATGTGGCATCTATTTCCAACAAAGAAATTAAGAAACATTAAACTGACTGCAGGAAGAGAGGGAACAAAAGAAAAGACCTTCTATTTGTGATAATTCATTTTTTAAATAGCAACCCTAAGTTTCTCTGCGCCAATCGATTGACCGTCAAGAAATAAGTATAAACGTTAAAACCGTTTTTAGCTGAAATGAATGGTGTAGAAGATATTGCAAAAAAACTATCGCAGCATAATCATTATAATCATTATGCATCACATGATTCTAGGTGATTGATACTCACAGTAGTACTTACAAAGTAGATTTTGACAGAAAACATATTTTAGTATTATTAAATTAGAAATTAAATTTCAGTTTAATAGGATTTTTAAATGTATTTTTATTCCAATTTCAAAGCTATGTCAATAATATTACACAGAGAGAATTGTTGGCATACAAATTGGCCTAAAATGACATATATTCACGATTGCTAGTGTGTTTTCTATACTTACCCGGCGCCTCCACCACTAGTCGCGTTGTTATTTTAAAGAGCTACTGAGATCTGTACTTACCCGGTAAATTCCTTAGGCGACACTTTTTACTGGAGGGATAGGTATAAAAACACACTTTTTAAAATCACGAACAACTATGTATATTCTTTCACCAAATCCGACAATCGACTCCCCCAACTCTATCTTTGGCGGCTAACCCGAGCCCTCGCTTCCTATGTCTTCATTTGCTGACTCAGTTATTATTTCTTTTAACGATCATACCACAGGAAACGAGGCTTCGATTTTCGCCTATCATACTTATTATTTATGCAATGCATAATAGAACTTTCCGTTGCAATATCTACACTACTTTAAGAATCTGAAATTGTTGTTTATAAGAAGTAATGAATATTGTATATAATCAAAAGTAATTTTTAAATGATATATGCGCGTATGTATTGTGTTCTAGTGTTAAGATGATTCCAAGTTTTGAGATTTTTTTTTCCTTTTATATTTAATTTTTACGTTGAATTTGCTTCTGTATAGATATTTTCATGCTTTATATATTTTGACTCTCCTGTTACAGAAATTTTAAATTACCACATTCTCTCACCAACTGCCATAAGAGACGGTCGTGCTGTGGTCATCTCGTCAATTTAAACACTCATATTCAAATAATAGCGAAAGTATTCCAAATTATAACCAACAACATTGTTTATGTAAAGAAAATCTAAAGTATTCCACATCGATATCCGACAATCAAAGCTTAAGAGCTTTTAAAATAGCAGGATATAATATTATTACTCTAGAAATATCAACGGTCATATTTAGAAGCTTCCATCTAGTTTCTCAATTTTTGTTGAAGATTTCATCTATTGCTTTTTGTGGAAGTATGAACAGTGGCATATTTACGTATGGGCTGAACGGGCTATAACCTAGCACGGCAGAATTGTAGGGGTGGCAAACATCTCTTTACTTAAAAGTAAACGAAGGAAACAGTAAATAAAGACAGAAAAGTGTGTTAAACCATGTGTGAAGGGTCTAGTTGTCTTCGACAACTATTGGGCTAAGAAACAGTTATCATGTCAACAATATGAGGAGACATTCTTCAAAAGTTTAATTTAACCAGTAAACAGCTGCAGTCCATTGATATTGATACGTAAATGTGTGTAACTTGAAACCTCTATTGTTCTTTAGCAAATTATATTGAGAACATAAGGAACAGCTATGAACATTACGATCACACACAAATCTTCAATTACTGACCATCAGCCTCAAATTGGTAAATTTGTAGCATAATGAAATGATCAATAATTCCTCTCATTCATTCAGTAGTGGGAGCTTTCTTTTCCTTGTTTTTGGTTCTACATAAATGAGCCCTTTCGATGATTTCTATGGTCAAAGGACAAGATGAGACAGTTTCGAAATGAGGACAATCCACGCAAGACGAGGTGACCAATATATGCCTATATATTATCTAAATTAAATTACCGCCATGTTATATACTAAGAACTGTACAACAAATCTTCTTTCTTTATCAATATGTCAGATTTGAGTACCGATGAGATAGCTCACAAAGGGACTGAAAGGGATTATATAACACCGATTTAACGGTTGAGCCAACAAATTTCGTAAATGAATGTCTATATTCTCTTAAACACTCTAGATATAGCTCCTAGTACAACATTTTCGGTATTTAATAATAATAATAATAATATCGATTTATTGGGATCATACAAAATATATACATTTTCATAGAACAAAAAATTACCTGTGCAGTACAATGGCTCAAACGCGTCTGAATTCTTTAGCTGTGCTTTCAATAGAAAGCAAATAGAGGGCTAGATGTGAATTTTGCGGATTTGTTTAACGCTTTTGGCTCACAGCAATTCCGAAGAAAACTATTTAATAAATAAAACTACTACCTAAGTATTCATAAATGCATTAAATAAAAAAAAAATGTGTCGCTATTTTTAAACCATGGAAATCATGCGGGTAAATGCTGGCTGGGTTGACAGAGGCAGCCAGATTTGAGTAGCCAAGGACAGCCCTGACTATAAATATGTCACTGAGTATGGACCACATTAAAGCTTAAGAGAATTTTCTACAAACATTCCAGTCGCGGCTCGTGAATTATGAAAGAGGGTGGGGGACAAAATAAGAACTTCGCAATTTTTTGTACATAAAATCCATTCTCCTATTTTTCATGCTGGAAAAGGCGTCTATGACTTTGTTGTAAAAATGCGTTCACATTCTGTTGTCGACATGGGGGTTCTACAAATAATATCCAACAGTTTATATGTTTCCATCAAAACTTTTTTCCAAGTTGTTGTGTGTTATGAACACTAAAAGTGGCAAAACACCACCTACACCTACGTCACACATGTCATATGCGCTCATAAATTACTGAAAGTTCACTTTTCAATTTTACGCTGTCCAACATAGGATAAGGTTTCACAGTTTTTTATACACATAAGGCATAATTAACCGACACCGGAACATAGTTTTGAGCGTTTGCATATGCTCTAGCGTCTGTGGTGCGGAAGGAATCTTTGATACCATCGTTATAACAATACGTAAAAATAATAAAATAAAATAATGCGCTGAATTACATACCAATTTCTCTCTGTGTTTATCTTGGTGGTTGGGTGGGCACGTGCCCTTGTGCTCTTTAGTACCAGCCGCCATTGAAACATTCGCTAAATGAGTTTTAATGAAGATATCTTCAACCTTACTTTTTAATAATAATAATAATCTTTATTGATTCAAAGTATCTTAAGATAATGGAATCAGTCATGTAAATTTTGCGGAAAAGAAAACGCAGAAGTAATTAAACAGTACATAAACCCTTAAAAATAAAACCAAAAACAAACATTAGAATAAACAAAAGAAGAAAATATAAGTAAGAACATAACTACTACTACTGACAAACTGCACTTACATATGTATAAAAAGTTTGTCTTAATTACAATAGAAATTCTTCAACGGTGTAATAAGCTCTGGTTAATAAAAGATCTTTCACTTGCTTTTTAAATATCTTGTTCGGTTGACTCTTGTATTTTGTTGCAAGTTTGTTATAAAGTTTCCTGCCCATATATCTAAACCCTTATCCGTACCCTGTAGTTTAGATTTCGGCAAATGAAAATTGTCCGCTTGTCGAGTGTCATGATGATGCACGTTTTGGTTTGTAGTGTAACTGTCTTTGTTTTTATGGATGTAATAGAGAGCTTCCAAGATATAGAGGCATGGCAAAGTCAGAATTCTTAAAGATGTAAAAATTGGCTTGCATGAATCCGTTGTTCGTATTCCAACAATCGCTCTTATTAACTGCTTTTGGGCAATAAACACTGCTGTCGCAGGCGACAATGAGCCCCATAGAAGTATGCCGTAGGTTAGTCGGGATTGTATCTCTGAATAATATAAGGATATCAAAGTTCTAGCGGTAGGGAATTTTTAAACTCCTAAAAAGATAGATTTTACTATGGAGTAAGCTGACTAATCTGTCGCAATGTTCATTCCACAGTAAGTTATCCTGTAAATAGATTCCTAGAAACTTTGCCTTATGTTCTTGCTTTAACGGGTGACTGCCGATGTTTATGTTGCACGTTGTATTATACAGGCGTTGATAAGTATGAAATATCAAATAATTAGTTTTTTCTCGATTCAGACTTAATTTGTTTGCACAAAACCACTGATGAAGGAGACTAATAGCATTGTTTGCAGTTGCTTCTACTTGATTTAAATTATTTTCGGATGCAATATTATAAATATCATTGGTATAGAGATTAAAAATTACTGGACCTAAAACTGAACCTTGTGGTACACCGTGCACAATAGGAATACTACTAATTTTTATCTTAACAGTGCCGTGAATCATCTATAGTTTGAAAAAGTTCGTATGAAAGCATTTCTCATGAAGCTGATACGTTTTACGCTCAAATGCGTACGCTTCAGAAACCAAGTAATACCGTAAAAAAGGAGCAGATCCCCTTTACGGATAGAGTCGTTCCAGTGACGAAATTCAATCCCGAGGTCCTAACCTATCGCAAACGTTGCCCTAATTGCGGTCATAAACGCTCCAAATCTATTTTACATAATAACCTATATCCGTCAGCCGTCGAGCTCGTAAAATTGGAAATAGAATCAGCTGCCTCATTACGGAGCTTCGGCGGGAAAATGGCGCGAACGGAAATTCCGCCAAGGCGTCCTCGTCCTATCCCGGGCACGTTCAGAAAGCGGTAGGTTAAGTTCTCCGCCGACTCTCTTGCACGCCGCGGAATTTAATAATCGCCCTACCAAGCATTTTAGGATCGATAATCGTTATCGAAAATTGGCGAGCGCGGTGCATATGCAGCATCTTGGCAGTTCGTAAATCGTGATTTTTAGTGACAGCGTTAAATAGCGGTTTGAGAAGCAGTCATTTAGGGCGGATATTAACACAACCTCTGATAAATTTCCCATCTAAATGGTAGACTAATCAGCGAGCCTTTAGAAAATTGCCATGAAGTGCAGATGAAATATTCACGTACCAAATTAGTCGGCTTCTTTTACAAAGATTACTCGTCAAATATAAAATAAAAGTGGGGAGGGAATTGTAAGTTATCGGAACGTAGGTATCTAGAGTGGATATATATTGCAGTATACGTGGCGCTTATCTAAATACCTTCAGGGCGAAAATACTGCTTTTTGTGCCCACCACCCTCACGAATGGACTAAATGCTCTATTCTTGCGCCACTTCTTTGACGGATCTCAGTTTATTTATTCGGCGCTTTTATCTGGGATTCACTTTGTTCGAATAAAGCAAGTTTGCGCTTTGCATATTAATGATACTTGGGCGGGGAATAGGCGCCGAACTCTTGAAATTGTGTTTCGGCAGGAGTTATGATCTTCCGGAGTAAAGTTGAAAAGAATAATTAAAGTGATTTGTGCCCCATTTTTCTAAAAAAAGAAATAACTTCATCCCGAACACGAAAACGAATCCAGCATTTACAAGCTTTCTTTTTATTAAGAATTAGATGGCCTGTCTGAGTAATAAATTCGAAGCAATTTCTAATATGAAATAATATACACGAGAACTCCCTAAGCTGATTCTTTTCAAGCTTCAAGGAAATTCATTTGTTTCTAAGTATAACAGTAGCCAGGAACTTGCACCTTTCCTGTAGGAATAGGTAACAGATTGCGCAATCACAATTTACGAGATTAAAGTGCTTCGTTATATAGGAAAAATTATTTTATCTGGAGTGGAATTATAATTCTTTTCCTGTGTTACTCAATATACTTTCATCTTTATTTTTGTGTGTACAAATTGGCGGGAAAATTGTATATAGCGATATTTTTTGTAAATTTCCTAATCGAAAATCTTAGGAGCAATATTCTAAGGTTATACTTTGCCTCCTATGTTGGCAGGATTTATTTGAAGGAAAAAAAAAACATGCATGTTACTTAAGTTTGTATTAATTTGCGCGGTAATTGAGGGTAGTGCATAAAGAATCAAATATAAACACTCTAAAAAAAATGGTGTAATTTTACCCATGAATTACAGTAAAATTACATGCACTAGCAAAGCAAATTTACAGCGATATTTGGTGTACTTTATAAATTCCTTCTTATTTATTTAAAGGGATTTTAAGGCGTAATGTAGTTTCGATATAAAATTTGACAAAATGTTGGGGAATTTTGGACTTGCAGGTAAATTTTCTTGCGCTTTAGGGCAAAATTGCAAGCACCCTAAGTAATACTAGCGCCAAATAATTCATTACAAAAATAATAAAATCCATATTTGACTGTGTGTAAGTTAGTAATTCCGGAAGTAAATCAAACGAAGGTTTAGTTCCTCACAAAAATTCGTTTAATATCACAGAAGCGACCGGAAAATCTAAAAAAGTCAAAATATAGCGCAATGAATAATTAGCATAATGTAAACTTAAATAGGAAAATGTAAAAAAGCTTACAGAATAAGTTTCAGTGAATATAAAAACGTTAAATAATAAAATACTTACAATTTTTAAAAATCAGTTAAATCATCAAAAGATCAAAGAATAATCAAACTTTAAAATTAAATTAAAATTTGACTGTTGTTTGATTTACTTCCTGACTTCATTACATTCATTAAAACACCGGGTCATGGAATATTACAACAGTAAAATTAAAATATTTACATTTGTCGTTTGTGTTTCTAATGCCGATCGAGGTTTTTGTCTGGTTTTTTTTGAAAAAAATGAAAACCATAACATTTTCGAAAAAAATTCAGTCGAATTTAGTAAATTTCGCTTCTATTTTTACTACGTAATTTTACAGACTTTTTTTGAGTAAAGTTTTACATTCTCACTTTTATTTTGCTATAATAAATGGCAAAACGAGGGTTTTCAATTCAATGAAGTGTAATTAATAAAGAATTAGATGTAAAATAAGAGTTTTATTTTATTTCTTTAAACGCTGAAATTGAAGCCGTTAGTTTCAATGCATAGTTGCAGCCCTAGCAGTGTAGTTTCAAGCACTTGCTCTAATATTTCTGGGGCAATTTCCAACATCGACAATGGTTTCGTTCCTTCATTTCGTTCCACATTTAAGAAAGGGGTAACATATTTTTTCTTGATAAAATTTCAAACAAAAAAATCTCATGGATTGGACCACCACGATCAAACTAAGGTAGAACAAGGGTGGTTTTGTGTATTATTTTGGATAAATATTTCAAAGAAATTGCCTTACAAGAATAAATGTTTGAAAAAGAAACACAAATATAGGAGATAGGATTTTGCAAATTTATTTTGAGGTAGGTGTTCTTTATATTAGGGTCAATTAACGTCTCATTTGTTTAATCCCTATATTTTTCAAAAACATTGTGTGCTTCATCAGGAGAAGTAAACTCTAGAGTGCAGACAGACCACTCATTATGATGAAAACAGGAACATACATTTCAAGTTATGTAATCCAAAAAACAAATACAAAACCCGTTCAAAATTATTACAAATTCAAAATTTTAAAAACGAAACAGTTGCAGGTGTCCCAGCCCATAACTTTTTTCTTTATAAATATTTTTAATAGACTTGGAAATACATTATTTGAATTAACTTTTCAATTATTTAACTTATCTTATATTTTTTATCACTTCCGATTTTATTGGAAGTATGGTTAAATTTAAAATTTGAAATAGAATTCTCTGTATAGTAATGAAAAACACATAATTTGAAATTCAAATGAAACCTCAGGCGTCCTGAGTCCTCCATATTAATCTAAAAAAGATGTGTTTCCCAATTCCAATGACACTAGCAAATACTTGGTATCCAATTTTCTCGATAGATTAAAAATACTGAATATATCCATATGCATTAAGTAGTAGTATCACAGAAAAGTTGACCGTTGATAGAACTAAACAATAGTTGCTGAATGAATTGTGATCGTTGTGTGTCGGGAAGGTAAAAGTTTTTCCTAATTATTTAAAAAAAAAATGAGTATTCACAGCATGTCATAGAAACAATATAACAAAATAACCACTGGATACGAAATAAAAAGAAAACTTAGCTAATAGAAAACAAATCCCACCACAGAAAATGATATTACACAAATGCTGATCAAAATTTTATGAAATAATTACTTGGTATCATTGAAATCGGCAAAAACTTCTCTTTTAGATTAAGGCAGATGACTCATTAGGTTTCATTTAAAAAAAAACAATTTTTATGAATGAACATGTTAAATTTAGCAATTTAAATTCGAAATAGAAGCGGTAAAAGCGAAAGGTATAAAAAATAATAATTCATAACAGGTTAAATAATTGAAAAGTTATAATAAATAAGATGTATCGGATTTTATTAAAAAATATTTAAAAACAGAAAAGTTATGGCCAGGAACCTATGGGAACTATAACCCATTTTCAAAATGGGCGCAAGGTCATTTGGATTGGCCACCCTTGTGGTAGAACATAATATATTGGTTATCATGTTATTTTTATGATGAACTGCGCAATACATGTTTTATATGTTTTTGTATGAGACCCTCTAGCTACATCACAGAAACGATATTAAGTACCTATTGCAACGATATAAAAATATTTCGAACATCCAATTTCCTATTCTAATTAACTTAACCACTTTTGACCAAGAAAATAGAGTCCTAGAAACCACTGTGGAAAGTGCAATAAGATCCAATTTAATGTCTGCACAGAGTGATCGAGTTATTTGCAAATAAAGAGCAATGAAGCATTCCATTTTAGTTGTTCCACAAATGGTAAAATTTTCTACAAGGGCTGTGAGGTGATATGACATCCATAGAAGTTGTAAGTAAAAATAAATATTTAAATATTCCAGAGGAATCGGTTTACTTATTCATGAACGAATATTCCATATTAGCACAAGATTACCAGTTCTAGCAAGACGACTTATTATGTCACTTTTCCAAAGATGACCAAACAAGAGTTAAACAGAATCGCATACACTGGAATGGCTTTTTAGTATACCGAAATTGTTCCCAATCAAATCTTATTGTTACACGAGATCTTATCTTGTTTTAATATATCCTGAACTAAAGCAAAAACTTTAAGAAACACGGAATTCTTTTACGTCATAATTTTGTCAAGTTGTCCAATGACCTGCAAAGTTTTGGATTTGATAAAAAAAAACGTAATAATTTAATGAAGTGATGGTAAATAACATTGAATGGATAAAATATGTGTATGTAGTACCACTTGTATTTTTGCTGTCTAAATATCAATTTCTGAAAAAAAACTGAAACGAGAAGGGATTCGTATATTTGTACTCTTTTTTGCGAACGTCACACACGTAAGTGATAATCATATATATAAACCCAAGGAAAATTTCACGCCCTACGATGCTTCGTCAAAACTTCAAAGTGTTTACACGACGAACATACATTTCAATCTCTTTGTTTCCTTGTACCGCCCCAGACCCGCTCAACGTCTCAGAACTTTCAAGAACTACTTCATTCCGAGTCGTTTTCCTCCAACGCTGGAGGCGTATGCTTGGAAATTTCAAAGTCGTGAACAATAGGCCATATACCTAGATATGTGTGTGTATAAATGTATAAAATGAACGTTTCGAGCATGAAAATATGTTAAAATCCCCAAGGCGTTCCACGTTATCGATAAAAAATACTTTCTAATATGAAATATAGTTATTATATTTTCAATAATATTCTTTTTTGCACTGCAGGGTCCAACTGTGATACCATATACAATAGCGATTTATCGAAGAACGGCACCATATCGAGCCTCTCCTATCCTGCGCCCTATCCGACAAGAATAACTTGTCGCTACGTCTTCCAGGGCAGAGGTAAAGAACGGGTGCAAATAATCTTCCAAGATTTCAATCTGTACCACACTAATGAAGAATCTAAAGAGTAAGTAAGTTTATCGTTATTACGACTATTAGATTAGCAATATTCAAAGATGCAAAGTCCGGATTTAGCTTACTATACAGCCCCTTCCTTGTATGTCTTTTTTAAATTTTGATTAACCCCCATCCCATAAACTGACTGATGTGTCAGAATCTATTTTGGCTCCAGCCAAATTCCCATTGCAGCTTTTTACTAAATAAATAGACAGTAGAAATGTGCAAAAAGTAGGTATCGATACGATACCTAAAAGACAGAGAATAATATATCGGGTGCTGGATACAAAAAAACGGATAAGAATTAAGACAATATATTTTATATGACCTATATCATTGCACTGTATCGTAGGAAGCTGGAATGGCGTCTTACTGACGAATATGTAAAGCCAAAGTACAGGTAGGCAACCATGATTGCTGACGTATTTCTGTTTCTTTCTAACACGTTACGATATCAATTAAGGAAATGTTGTTATAACAAATATATGAAATAAAAAGGAAAATAAAAATTATTTACAAATGCATATTAATCGGGCACTTTTATTTCTGCCTCAGTATTGTAACCACAGACAATAATTTGTGTATTTTTTGATGCCATTTTCTGTTAACTGAATATTTTTACAGCCGTATACTACACAATAAACAACCAAATGTCAATAAACCCTTAAGTTAGATACAAATCTACGATCACAAATTATTGCCTCTGTTAGCTTTATAATAATGTCAAACGCCGTTCCAGTTTGAATAGAATTTATTGAGAAGTGTGTGTATTTCTGCCTCAGCACCGTAACCATAGGTAATAATTTGTATAGTTTTTATAATTACAGAAAAAATAATTATCTTATAGTATCTATTATGCACACTACTAGTAGGCAGATATATAGTGTTGCCGTCAAAGAAAGTTCCTAGATAGCGCTCGCAAAAATCACTAGATTTTACCAGACTTTGTAACGATTTGTTTTAAGAAGATAGAAATACATGGGACACGTGTAGGAAGGGCAATTAAATAGATAATCTCAATAAACCTCGGAAACTGATTTTTACTGGAAGAAGTCCTTATTTTTCTAAAAGTAATTTTTAAATATTCACTGGTCTACGAAGTTTTAAACAGTATGAATAATGAAAGCGTTATAAAATAAATAGAATCACTAAAGCTACGTATTAATCATACAGTTCAAACAAGGACGGCAAAAAATACTCAACCTGACAACAAGAAAAAAATAATGTGAAGGCCGACTCTAGCAGATCAATTTTTCTAGGAAAGGCGATATCATTAACCACAATGTGATACTGAGTCTTTTTCATTTAAACATTAGAAGTATCAGAAACAAATTAACATTGTTAAGCGCTTTATTAAATTCTTTATGTTCCCCGAGCCTGGTTTGTGTGTCTGAGCATTGGTTAACAGCGGATGAGGTTAATTGTATTAATGTTGATAATTATCATTTACTTAATAGTTTCTGTAGGACTTTGCATAGAGGCGGTGGAGTTCTGATTTTTGCTAGACGTGACATCACAGCGCGCCCTATTCAGATTAATAATGTCGAGAACGTTGAGATGCAACTAGAATATACTGCTGCTCAGGTCAAAATGGGCAGTTTGAAAGTGACGATTTTGTGTGTTTATCGGTCACCTAATGGAAATTTTAATGTATTCTTAGAGGGGCTTTTATTGCTTTTAGAATCATTTGATGCCTATAACCAACTCTTGATAGTTTGCGGTGATTTTAACGTGGATTTTAGTGTCGGTGGACAGTGTACCGATGATATTCTTAACTTGTTTGATTCATTCAATTTGAGGCCTTTGATTGATGAGCCGACACGGATCACAGCTGGCTCTGCTACTCTGCTCGATAACATTTTCACTAATGTCGTCGAGCATTTTAAAGTCGCTGTTAGCGACTCGGGTTTGTCTGATCACTGCTATCAGTTGATTCGTGCAGATCTGAGCTCTTGTCACAGTCCTAATTTAGTAAAATTTGTTGAAAACGTTATATATAACCATAGTAACATAACTCATTTTCAATCCCTGTTAAATAACGAAGATTGGTCAAAAACTTATCGCTCTTGTGATCCCAATGTCAACTTCGATAATTTTCATAATACATTTAAACATTATTTTGATATATCCTTTCCTCTCCGGAAATTTCGTACGGAAACAAATTGTAATATACCTTGGTATGATTCAGAATTGCGGAAATTTGCAAATAATCTAAGAGATCTTTATAATATTTACAAAAAATACCGGGATCCGGACCTGTATGCCGCTTATAAAGCGAATAAACAGCACTATGTTGAGATGGTAGATAGAGCCAAACAAACTTATTATGATAACTTACTTTCATCTTCGCGTAATAAATGTAAAACGTCTTGGAGTATCATTAAACAAGAAATTGGTGGGGGACCAAAAAGCAATTTTGAGGTACTGGATGAATCTGGTAATCTTATAAGCGACCCTGACATCCTTTGTAATCTTTTTAACAATCATTTTGAGAGTAGCCATCTTATTGTTCCCTGTCCTAGTACTTCTGTCTCTCATATCAATATTCAACCTAATCGTAACACTTTTTTCTTAAATCCGACAGATACGTACGAGGTGACCACAATTATCAATGAAATTTCAATTAAACGATCATCTGGTATCGATGGAATTCCATGTTTTCTCTTAAGATTAGTGAATTGTCACATAGCACGACCATTGGTTCATACCATAAATTCTACGTTTGCCAGCGGCATTTTTCCAGATAGGCTAAAGATCGCGAAAATAACCCCTTGTCTAAAACAGGGTAAACACAACGATCTGGATAATTACCGCCCGATATCTCTGTTGCCTGTATTTAGTAAAGTTTACGGAAAAATTTTAAATAATAGATTGAAATCTTTTTTATTTAAAAACAATATTTTATGTACATCACAATTTGGTTTTATTTCTCAGAAATCAACTAAAAATGCAATATATAATGTTTTGAATCACATTTATAACAACTTAGACGATAAACAGGTAACTGCATTTTCTTCTATCTAGCTAAGGCATTTGACGTATTAGATCATAATCTATTATTGAGGAAAATGGAGTGCTATGGCATCCGTGGTGTCGCCCTAGATTTGTTCAATTCATATCTTTCCAACAGATATCATGTAACTGCTATAGTTGAAAATATGGACTCTACCAGTAAAGATCATATGCCGGATTTCAAAAAATAAGAAATGTCTAATTACCTGTGCAATTAAAGGCCATTTTCTGTTAACTGAATATTTTTACATCCGTATACTACACAATAACCAACCAAATGTCAATAAATGATGTCAGACGCCGCGCCGTTCCAGTTTAAATAAAGTTTATTGATAGATGTGTTTATTTCTGCCTCAGTACCGTATCAGTACAATTTGTGTAGTTTTTTATAATTTCAGCAAAAATAATTATTTCATAGTACACAGAGATCTATTATGCACACTACTGGTAGACAGATATACAGTGTTGCCGTCAGCGAAAATTTTTAGATGGCGCACACAAAAATCACTAGATTTCACTAGAGTTTGTAACGATTAGGAACTGCAATTAATTAAATATACTACAATTAACCTTAGAGGCTGGTTTTTTACTATAAGCCCTTGTTCTACCAAAAATAATTTTTAGATATTCACTGGTCTACGAAGTTCTAATATGATTTTAATATTTGATTTCCTTTTTCTTGGTTTTTAGGTTTTAATATTAAAACATGAATGAATACGACGACGACGTTTCGCTTTATTAAAAAGCTTTTTCAAGTACATATATAAATAAATGTAGAAATTGTAAATTATAAATAAATTGTTTTTGGTTAATAAATACACGGTCAAGATTTAAAGTTTTAATATGATTTTAGAGTTTCAAAATAATCTGCGTATTAATCAGGAAGTTTATGCATATATAAGCAAGGACGGCAAAAAAAAGACTCGGTCTGACAACAAATAAGTTTAATTGACATTGCAATATACCTAACTAGTAATGAAATACTATAAATAAGAACTTATAAAATAATTAAAAATAACCTCTTTTATGTTTTCACTAAATCAAACGAGATGGAAAATCTTATTTAGTAACTTAAATTAATCTAAATTATATCTCAAATGAAATTCTTATTTTTTTTTTATAATTATTCTTGGAAAATGTATTATGGAACTATTGCGAAGATTAGAGGTTTTTTTTTACTCAAAAATATATAATCCTTCTATATTCTTAATTTTGTTGTAGCTGTGATAATCAAGATTCCCTAATGGCATTCGTCCAGAAAGATGGCCACATAGAGGAAAAAATCGACAGTTTCTGCGGCAATACATTACCAAAACCGATAATGTCTAATGGCCCTCGTTTAAAATTAGAATTCCAGAGTGTCCACGGCTCCAGGTACTCCAGAGGGTTCAAGGCCACGTATAGTTTTACCGAAAGTATTACCACGCCTCCAATGTTCAGCATAACATAACTAAATCCCATATACACTAAACTAACATGTTCCAGATTTCGGCATAAAGACCGGAGTGCAATTGCCGAACAATTCTTGCGCATTCGTTTTCAGTTCGAACAGGTCAAGGAGCGGCTTCTTTCACAGCCCGAATTATCCGGGCTTCTATCCGAGAGACACCGAATGCCATTACTTTTTCTACGGGAATAACAGGGAGAAGGTCCACCTGCACTTCAATTATTTCGACGTGGAAGGAGTGTTGCCGTGAGTGAAACGATTTGCTCGGCCGTTTAGTTTGCCGTGGAGGGCACTCTTTCGGGCGTATCGAGTATTACTTTATCGTTTTTTTTTTCTCTCCACGACTTCCTGGGGCTTTTAAGGCGAGCACGAACGCATTTTCCGCGAAATTATTTTTCCATTAACACAAAATAGGAAACTGCCGCGAGCGACTCAATGTAAAAATGAATAAACGCCCTGAATATTAACATTATCTGTATTGATTTATAAATAAATCATTATGTATATAAAAACCATTTTACGCGCTCGCGTTTTGATTATAAGATACTGAATTGTAGACTCAATTTTTGAATTCAACGATTTTTAGCATAGTTTCAGATATTTCTAACCTGCAGTAGCTTTGACATTTGTAATTTCAAAAATTATAGAATATCATATGTGTAAATTCTTTTCTTGACAAACACATCATTAGTAATAATCAACATGGCTTTAGAAAGGGAAAGTCTACCTCCAGTGCATTAATCGAATTTTATTGCAATATGACAAAATATCTAGCAATATAAAGCAGCTATTGGTGTATTTTGCGATTTGCAGAAAGCATTCGATTGTGTACAACATGAAGATCTGTTACAAAAGCTTGAATTATAGGAATAAGAGGAGTACTTGGGCGCTGGTTTGCTTCATATTTTAACAATAGAATGCAGATGGTAAAGGTGCGTTACAAAAACAATGAAGAATGGATTTGGGATGGAGTTTTTCGCAAGGTTCGGTGCTAGCTCCTACACTTTTCAGTTTATACATAAACGATATAGTCTTCAAATTCTGTCATATATATGATTAACAATTTATGCTGATGATGTTGGAATGTTAGTAGCTCCTGAAATAAGTACCCAAATTACTGAAAACATAACAAATTCTCTTTTAAATAACTTATGCAACTGGTTTTCGAAAAATAAACTGTCTTTAAGCTTAGAAAAAACAAACTACATGGCATTTCATGCGAGGCAATGAACATTATAATTGAATTATAAATGAAAAAGAATTATTTTGCCGTGACAGTACTAGATTTTTAGGAGTTATTTTTGACCATGCGTTGACATGTAAAGAACAGTGTGACAGTATTGAGCAAAAGTTACACCAAAGAGCCTTTGTCTTTAGGCGCTTAAGGTCTGAGATATCGCCAGATTGTTTAATTTTACTGTACTATGCTGAAATGAAGCAGAAATAGTATATGATTGCTGAAAAGTTTCTAGCATTAAGTGCTTCAAGATTTTTTCACTAAACTGCTTTCGTCGCGATGATAAAACATGGTTATATTTTGAAAAAGACCGTTCAATATCTAGAGATACAAACGCATAATTAAAATAATCTTTATAGGCAGTTAACGGATCAGATAGAGCCACACCAATATATAGTCAGATTTGTGCCAGCACAATATGTTTATCGCACACTGTACAAACTACTTTGGCACCACCATAATGTAAATCCTTGAATTCACCGTTATACTTTTCTACAGTATGAAATAATGGTCGTTTTCTGAGATTTTCTACTCCCGAGATTGTATTACATTTACAATGCGTATGACGTTAACGGAGAAATATACTATCTCGCGTCAAGACGCGACTAACACTGATACTAGAAACTATGGCTAAACGTTTTGCATAGCGCAAGGCGAGTGCGGCCCGTGTAAGCAGACATGTCTGACCACCTATGTATCAGTCAAAAGCAAATATTCCAACCAATGTGAAATTTCATGATTATTACACTAGAATGAAAGAACAACTGCACTTACCTTCTAGCTCAATAAATATCATAAGTTAAGGTACATGTATTTTTGGAATAAAAGCATTTAATCATTTACCCAAAGAAATTACATGTCATGATACAGCAGCATTCCTTTATTCGGAAAGTAATACAATCTTTTGTTTTTTTTTTTTTGTTTACAGTTTTCTTTATTACCAGTTATGTTTTTTATATCTTATTTTTTGGATTGTTGTTTTACTGTCCTTTTCTTTCTTCTTTCTTTCTTTTATTTGGTTTTGTTCTTAAGCTTGGTGGTGGTTTTTTTCTTGATCTGTTATATAGACAATTGTGTGCTATAATTAATAAAGATTATTATTATTATTTGTTAACGAAAATTGGCAAAATTAGAGCATGTTCTCGTACCAGTTCTATGAAAGCCACTTGCATATTATAAATACATACATATGTATATTCCAATATTTATAGTTTTATTAACGAGTTTTTGAGATCTATAGGCTTTTTTTTTAGGAAATTGCTTTATTAGTTTTGTAATTCTTACAGTTTTAATACTGCGTAATTAATGACCGCTTTGTTTACAATATAATAAGCAATATAACCTCGAAAAAAATAATCCAAAATCAATAAAATAAACTGATGAGGAAATCAGAGTTAAGCCATTTCTGCGCAGGAACATTGATCAAATTTTATTATCGATGCAATATCATTTGTAAACGGAAGACACATCCACTTTATCGTTAAAATATGTGTTGTATTTTATTAATTACTAACAAAATTGTGACGGTGCAGAATAGCTTTAGTAATATTATTTAACACTCAATATTTAATGAACAATTTACCCCAAGAATTGTATTAAAATAATTGTTATATTCTGCATCTCTACGTAAAAACGTGTAAAATGTAGGCCGGATATAATTCGGAGAGCAATTAAATCTGTAACGCCACTCTGACGAGAAAAGTTTTGGCGAGCGCTCAATTTCAGTTATTCCCCCAATTTACATAATTCCATTTAATCGAGCAGGTGCGAAACGGCCACAGCCAGCGACTACGTGGAGTTCTCGAACTTCGTGGTGAGAGATAGGAATTACGCGAGACACTGCGGACAACTGAAGGAGTTCGACATCGAATCTGACAGGAAATTCTTCAGAGTGACGTTCAAATCGAACGACAGATTAGATGGTACCGGATTTAATGCTACTTACGTTTTTGTCGACGTAAGCGAAGCTTACACGACGATGTCCGGATCCACCAGCAGGGGATCTAGAAAAGGTGAAGTTCCTAAGTAAAAAATAAACAAAAATCCCACAAGTATTTTTAGTGATCTAAGTGTTGAAGAGTTGAATGAAGGAATTGTTCTTGTTATGAATTCCTTCAGTCAATGGTCGGAGTTTGAAATATGAAATTACTTAGGATTTTCCATTACATTAATACCGACATAATTGTAGGAAAGTTTTTAATTTGGTTGCTTGAGTTGTTTGTTGTTTTTGTAGCAAACATTTTTAATACACTTGTAAAAACACTCATCTGGGGTCAGCGGCTGCTCGTAATATATGGCTCATGTACTAGAGCGAGCGGGAAAATTAAAATATTGGACGGACTTTATTCTAGTCTTAAACCTTACAGAGCAAGATAATTCGCATCCTGAATTTTGAGGATCTAAAACATTTAAATGTTCCAGCAAGAAAACACGAAATTAAATAAGTATTAAAACTGACAAAATACAACGTTCCTATTGGATTTAAATACCCAGGTAGCACCAAATATTAATAAAATATTTTTTGCCAATATATATTTTATATAGGAAGTGACAGATTTTTTTTTATTTCATAAATATTGCCAACTAATATTTCTAGCATATTATCCAATACATATGTAGTATATATTTATTTCTTATATAGGTATATGATAATATTTCTCATGTATGTAGATATAGTAGTTGTTAACTATTACATTCATGTTGTATAAATATTACGTGCTATACATGGGAATATTTCCCATATTATTTGAAAACTTAATATGTATAAAATATACATTTAACAAATATAGGTGTTAGACTCATAAAATAAAACGATTATAAAATAAATATTCAAAAAATATTTTGCAATAAATATTAAACTTCCAATATTTTATAAATATTGCTTATATGTTGAATGTTAATTTTGGGTTTGGAATGTGTGATATAAATATTGTTTCTATGTATAATAAATATGACTTTTAAATATATATGCACAGTTATAAACAAATATTATATAAATGTGTGGTTTATGTTGGAAATATTTCTCATACATATAATATTTGTAAAATATAAAATAGATATTTTATAAATATTGTGTGCTACCTGGGTATCCAGCAACGGATGTGAGTTTTGTATTTGTTTGGTAATTTATTTTTTTATTTATATTTGCTATTATTTGCACCTGTTTAGTTACTTAAAAAAGGTTATCTAAAGCCCGTTTTACACCTAGCTATTTATTGCGCAATTTAAAATTGTTATGTGTATAACACGGATTTAATCCGTAAAGCATATTAATCCGTTAATCCGTCTTAAGGCCGTTTTACACGTAAAATTTTAAATTGGCCAATAAATAGCTAGGTGCCTTTAGGCACTTTATATGTACTATTTGCGGATATGCTTAAGAGCAGTGTTGCCAACCTTTTATCTGCTTTTTTCTTCTCTAACTTGAAACAAAAATTTCAATAAAAATACATTTTTTTTGGTCCAGTTACCGAAATAAATAAAAAATCGAAACAAAAATATTTTACATCGCAAAAGCACTTTTCTTATATATATACAGGCCTTGTTTATATATTTCTTAAGGCCGATTTACAGTTCGCAATTTTTCGTATTGCGTGCAATGAAATATTACAAGTTCTAATCCGTGCAACACCAATAAGATTGCACACAGCTGATCGAAATCCATGATATGCGCATGCGGACCGGGTTGAGCTATAACGGGATGATTGAGAGATAACGCACGATATAAATGGGATTTTACATTGTCACATTGCGCCATCTGTCAACCATACCGTTGTAGCTCAACACGGTTGAATGACTATAAGAAATATATATGTAATGATCCAAGATTTCTCACGGTAGCCGTTCGTTTGAAGTGGTTAGAAGAAACTTAGAATTCTGAATTTTTGGACTACAAAGTTAGTCACGATATTTTAAAATATTTTCAAGGTCGTACCACTTCCACGTTAATGGAACACCCAATATATTATCTCGTTTTTGGATTCCTGAGAAAATTTCACGATATATTCCATCTTATTTCCCTATACCTATATTCATTTATTTCTGAGATATCTTGATTATTTTGAAATTTTTAAAATATGTAGTCTTATTTTCAATACTGCGCCTTTTACCCATTTTCGACTGGTGGTAAATGCTTCTAGGATTGATGAAAGGACGAGAATGGTACTTTCGAAATTCACATTGAAAATTTATTTATCCCATAGAGGCTGTCAAAAATTTGATGACCAATTACATCATTTTCAAATTGCAAAAGTTGGTGTTTACAAATGTGACACCTGTATATTATTACAAGATCGGGTGCAGAGTTTAATTCTGCATCGACTTCTTTTTGGCAGAAACCAAACATCGTTTATTTGCTGGCTCATGGGAGAGGGGAGGGGAGGGGAGATAATGACACGAATTAGCATCCCCTACCCCTTCCACCCCCCTCCATGATGGACACCTCTTTACTTCCCACATTGCCAAATTTAAATTGCGCGCAATTATTTTTAGTAACTTCAACGTTGAAACATAAAATTACCTACTATTTATTACAACATTAAGGGCGCGTACCGTAATTCACAAATAGCAACCAAATTCTCGGTTTTGTGTCCCGAAAATAGCAGATTCCTGAAAATTATGATATTTACGGAACGCGGTTGCTGAAGTTTGGTTATTTTAGTTGTCACCAAAACAACCTCGCTCATTTTACGATTTCCTGATTTTTCTATCCCCTCCACTGCGGAAACATATACTGTGCATAAACCAACCTACTTTATTTATGCATAAAACGTGGTCGATCAAAGCGCGTTGCATCCACTAAAACCACATGGACGATGGTGGTTATCTTTAAAAGTGGTATAAAACAAAAAAAAAACTTAACATACTTGACATCAACCAAAGCGTCCCGTAAATTTTCTGAAATAATCGGCAATCACTAATAACCGCAAATAAATCGCAACTAACCATTTGGTTACAATTTTATATTTACGGTACGCGCCCTAAGTTATTTTAATGCTCTTACATTGAATTCACTAAAACTAGTGGCGGGAAATTTTAATTTGGCTATTAGGGTTATTGCTTTATTAAGATTTTTGTTTCAGAATTTTTATACATCACATCAACTCTTCTAACCGCCTTCTTAATTGGTTTCGTTTAAACGATATGAAGAAGTATTAAACAATCAAAAGCAATACCGCAAAATTGTCTTGTAAATTTTATAAGTTTAATTCATTTATAAAAAATATTGTTCAAAAGCGTACATTGATAGTCACCTTACTGTAATATATTGTATTAATTTAGTTTTGCTGTACATAAAATGTATATACTAAAATACTACAAACTTCGTTTTAAAAATGGAAAAATACTTATGAATCTACAATCTTATAAAAGCTAACTAATAAAAAAAAAGACTACCTTTAAATCCTTTTATTTAGTAAGCTTAAAAATAATTTCTTATAAATCCAATGCTGTATTTGTAATGTTAATATAATTTAAATGTATGAATAGGAAAAGAATGATTCAGTAATAGATGTAATAACATTTCATCAAAAGCATGATTTCCATTTAATTTTGTACAAATTAAATACAAGTATACTATTGATCTATTAACAAACACTTTGTATATAAAGATCTCAGTGCGTAATAAATTATTTCTTATAAAGTTTTGGTTATTTTATTCTGTGTACATCATAATGTTAATGCCAAACAATCTTAATTAATTTCTTCACAAAAGCTACGCAGCGGGTTGATTTTGCATTTTCAATTCCATAACCTCTATAATAGCATCTCTTATTTTACTTTTCTCCATACCTAGCATTTGGATTTTCTCCATTTGTTCTGTGACAAAATTAATTTTACGTTTAAAGTATTCCTTTCCAGATTCAATATCCTAAAAACTATATTTTAGCTCATAGATTATCAATACCAAAAATAAATACCTTCTGTGCATAATATCTCGTACCAATATCTATTATTACATTATTAACATCTACTAGTTTTCCAGGTACATACATCTACATAAAAAAATTAAGGAAAATCACATATTGTTGTGTTTAATACACATGTTAAAAATTAAGGATACAGAACCCGTCAATGGAACTAATATTGATCTTCCTTCAAGATCTGATGTAACTTTCTCTAAACATTCCCCAGAATTTTGGAACTTGGTCTGCGCTATCTTCAACGACTGCAGTGACTCTTGGAATAAATTCAGTTCCTGATTCATAAGCATGTTCTAAATCACACGAAAATGTGAGGTTATACCGGTTTACCTGGTCTAATTGCTGCTTAAGCGTTGATAATTGTTGTAAATTTAACGTGGTAAGATCAATTTGCTGCAAATGGGGAGCTTCTCTTGCTGATATTTGTGCCATTTTTGTTAGAATTCGTTCTATTTACTATATACGGTCACAATCATAAAAAAATGTCATTCGCCCACCAACAACTAACACCAACCAAAAAATATAATATTCAATACCAACGATACCAACCAGAAGAGCAAGCCATAGACAACCAACTTCCCTAAAGTATAATGAATTGACAATTAATAAGAATAACGTGTTTAAAGAATATTATTGATTTGTTCTAAATAATCTTATATAATGAAGTATAACTTATATACAATTTACAAGATCACTTGGATATCATAAATTGAATATAGTGAAGTAGGAAAATTTGGCATTTGAATATATCACCAACACTTTTGACGTTTCTGCCATTTTTAATTATTTCAATCAGAGAGGTTATAATTGAAGGCTAGAATATTTATACCTCTCAAAATGATTACTTCTAGAGCGTATAATTTGCTGAGAAATGTAAATTTTCTAAGAAATAATGCAAAACTGCAAGGGGTTCGAAATGGCCACCAGTGAGTATCGTTTATTAGATTATGTAACTTATCTAAAGAAAATGTTCTGTTTAGCTGGAGTTATCGGTCAGCAGATCATCATCAACCAAAATTTTTAACAACCGCTGCTGAGGGAATTACTGCATTTATGTGGTGGTGGGTGTTGTGGCATTTATGGACTGAACCTGGTCATGTTCTTGTAAGTAATGTAACAAGCAAAAATTAAAATGAAAACCTATAAACATGCCATTTTAGGGAGAGTTTGATTATCCTGTTGCTTCCGAATGGACGGATGCTGAATTAGGAATACCAGAAGATTAAACATAGGTTATATGATAGTAGTAATTCGTGTAAATATAAAGCTTCTTTATTGCTAATTTATTATTTAAAATTCACCCCTTTTAATAGTTTCATATACATATTTAAGAAATACCTAATCTACAGTTAGTTACTTTTACCCAAGGATTTTCCATCAATAATTTCTTTGTGGAGAAGAAACAATGGGATTTATGTTTTAAAATTTTATTAATGTAGCATTGCATATCGGTAACAAACAAATTTACTCTCTGAATAAAAGAAAAGTGTATTATAAAAATTTTAATGATTGATAGGTAGTTTGATAGAAATGGTCTTTACTTCCAAATATTCTTTCATTGCATCTGGACCCCTAAACAGACAGAAATAGCAGTTAATTACGAATTGAAAAATAAATTTTATGCTAGATTCTTACAGCTCTCTTCCTATTCCTGATTGTTTATAGCCTCCAAATGGAGCTTGCGGCACTACCGCATCATAACAATTGACCCTAAAATAAATATTTTTCAGAAAATAATCAAATTATTCAAACAGATACTCACCACACAGAACCAGCTTGTACTGCTTGAGAGAAAACTAATGCATTATTTAAGTTTTTAGTAATTACTCCAGCAGCAAGCCCGTAAGTAGTACTATTTGCTCTTTCAATTACTTCATCCAAAGTATCAAATTTCAAAATAGACTGAACTGGCCCAAAGATCTATAACCAATTCTTTATAGCTTAAGTCTTTACATCATTGCCACAATCACCTCTTCTTTAGCAATGGCCATATTATCTTTGACATTTGAAAATACAGTTGGTTCAATAAAGTATCCTTCCTTACCATACCTTTTACCTCCAGTTTCCAACTTGGCTCCTTCTTTTATGCCACTCTCAATGAATGTTAATACTTTATTGAACATTTTCTCGTCGATCTACAGAAGTTTTGTTATAAATATCTAAGGTTTAAGTAAATAGCATCGTTTTAAAAGCACCTGCGGCCCTTGTTGGGTTCCTTCTGCGAAAGGATCGCCAACTTTCTTTTGTTTCGCCATTTCTGTGGCTTTTTTAACGAATTGATCGTAAATGCCTGCTTGAACGAAAGTCCTGGATCCGGCGCAACAATTTTGTCCATGATTAGCGAAAATTGCGTTATGAGCAATTTCGACGGCTTCATCGACTTAAGTGAAAAATTGTTTTAATTTTTTTGCCAGGATATATGTTTTCTGATTACTTACTGTCAGCATCATCAAAGATGACCAGAGGACTTTTGCCCCCAAGTTCTAGAGAAACTCGCTTGATGTTACTATCGGCCGAATGTGCTAATATTAAACGACCGACCTGAATATATTAACCACATAATTGTTGATAAAAAATGAAGAAGTGCATTTTTTTCCATGACGTTTTAAATTAATAATAATAAAGTTAAGATATTTATAAATGCTACATGGAGAGTCAGCTGGAATCATGTGATATTTGTCTCAAAGAAAAATGCATAAATTATCATCATGTATTATTTTTATCACTTGTTTGTGCAAATCCCTCTTTGTAAAAGTTTATTAAGTTCAAATTGATAACACCTCCATCAACAACATAAATAGATTCTTATCAGTATTCTTCTTCATAAATCAAGAGTTAAAAATAAACTATAAAATCTTACGGCGGTGGATCCTGTAAAAGCTATCTTATTGATATCCATATGCCGAGCTATAGCTTTTCCAGCAATTGGTCCATATCCAGGCACCACATTTACGACGCCTTTAGGAAAACCAGCTTCTTTGGTCAAAGCAGCTACCGCTAAAGCTGTGAGAGGAGTTAGTTCTGCGGGCTTCAACACTACAGTGCAACCAGCCGCCAAAGCGGGGGCCCACTTCCAAGCCAACATTAAAATGGGGTAATTCCATGGAATGATTTGACCCACGACTCCAACAGGCTCCAATCTGGTCATACTGAATAAGCCATCTATAACGACGATAAGTAAAAAGTTACTTTAGATGCGCGCAAATTGGGCACCCTTTTTTTACCTGCAGGAATTGTATTCCCAAAGGTTTTGTCAGCTATGCCGGCATAATATCTGAAAGTATCAATTGCGCAATGTATGTCGAAAACGGAATCCCCAACCGTTTTTCCATTATCGAGCGTTTCTAGTTTGGCTAAATAATCGATATCTCGTTCAAGAAGACCTGCTAACTAAATATCAATATTACAAAAGCATTTTAGTATTGATGGAGGTAGTTAGATAACAAACTTTCTGTAAAAGAACTCCTCTGGCGGACGCATCAAGCTTTCTCCATTCTGAGCCTCTTTTGAATGCTGCTTTTGCAGCTGCTACAGCAACATCTATATCCGCCTATTTTGAAAATGAACTGTAATAAGTAATTTATTCTATGGTTTTATATGAGTATATAATACCTCTGTTGCTTCTGAAACTTGAATAATCGTCTTGCCATTTACTGGATTTACTGTTGGAAAAGTTTTTTTGGCAACCGAATCAACAAATTCGTTGTTTATAAACAACTAAAATTAGTAAGAATAGTATTGTTATACTGAATATTAGTATAAAAACGTTATCCGTTAAGGTAAAGCAAATAGGTAAATGCTTATTATAATACTTCATTTTTTTTTTAATAATCTACTCATATTTAATAAAATATTCTTACTTTTTACTTTTTTAAATATTTGCTAATAAAATATTAACGTTGAGAGAAATTATAATTAATAATATTATAGCTACTTTAGTTCTTATCCAAGAACATTAAAAATAATGACTACGCATATATCAGTGTATGTTACCACAAGATTTTACTTTGATTTTATTATAGAACTGATAAGAAGTTGATATATGCCGATTGCATAATAAATGTTGAGTCTAGTTAACCCATTGAAGGGCTATATAGAGTAATTTGAGCAATGAATTTAAGTTCAATATTACATTCTATAGGTAATTTATTTTTAATTACAGATGCCTAAATGCCCAAAGATATGTAATGTACAATTAAAAATAAATTATAGAGAGGCGTTTCATTGTATTTCACAAAATATTGGGAACTTAATGTTAATGTTTTATGCTCGCATATTACGTTTTTCAAGGTCTAACCTATAATAGTGTTATTTTAAAATATCAAAAATATTAACATGAGTATTTAAAATTACCAAACATTAATAACAATTTTAAAAATAAACCATAAATACGTAAATAAAAGAGATAAAATACCTTAGTGTATTTAATTTCTACACAATCTCCACTAGCACTCATGCTGTTTACGTATGAATTGAATATTCTATTAATACAAAGAACACTTTACCACAGACTAGACTTTACTAATTTTATAATTTATAACTTATAACAGAAAATGAGCAAGTGCAATAAAGCAATCATAAAGCAATTACAAGCGCAAAGCTTTTATAACTTCCCAATCGAAGATTAATATAATTGTTGCTATTTGCTGGAGAGTGCTAGTGGGGCGTAGAAACATTTTAAAGATAGAATGTAGAAAGAATCGTTTTCAAGTGTTTATGATTTTAAGTTGAACAAACAATACGAAAAAATTCTTGATTGCTGATATACCTAACTACAATTATTTATGTAGGATACGGTGCCTTTGATTGATTTTTCTTTTCGGTTGTATACCGGGTTCTTTTTTTTTGTTGTAATGTATATGGTATTACACATTACACTTTCCCAATGTGTACAGTTAAAAAACAAATTGTCAACAAATCTTGTGCAAAATTTTTATTTATGGAATAGAATTGTTTTCATATACCTATGCATTAACAAAAATCTAATTTATACATAATTTGCCTTCTGAATATATAAATAACTGAGTTGAAGCGTAAATATTTTCATGTCACAATTTTGATGCTGTTGTATGTATTTGAAAATATATAAGCACTGGATTGGAAATATTTTATATATGTAATTAAAAAAATTATAAATTCTTTTACATATTTCCACTTTTGCAAAGCCTTGAATTTTTAAAAAGTCTTTTTATTTTCACAATGTATTTATGCAATTTTACCGAAAACAGTTTTATATGTTATTAAATTATAAAGGCTTCCCACTTGGCAAAATATAAATTTCCCACAATTATTCCTGGTAACTTCAACATTGAAACACGAAATTACCAATGGTTTTGTATTAGATTTCTAGTTATTTTGATGTCTTTCTGTTGAAGTTACTATAAATAATTGTGGGAAATTTAAATTTTGCTAAGGAGGAATAGGCTAACGCAAAAATCGTCAGTTTTTTATTGGCCTAAACAGTTGTGACGTCTTAGAACTTAATTTGAAATGGTTTTACTCACAAATATGAAACCAAAATGTTGAATTCGTTATCGTATAACACAAAAATGAAGTACATTAAGTCGTTTTTTGTATAACTTGTTGAAGGACACGGCCCTGTTATTTTCAGTTTCCAATTTGATATTTGTATAATATAAAAATCGAGTTCAACAAAAATAAGTTTGAGGACAGCATTTCTCACAAGCTTTATGGCAGTACATAGGCTAGGATAAACTATAAGAAAATTTTATTTGTTTTTGTTAATTCTTTATTTTTTACAGGTAGAATACATATATATGTATTTCTTACTATTCTCTCTACACTTTTCTTTTACTTTATTTATATTTAAAATACTATATTTTGCCACAGTTTACAACTTGTTAAAAAATATTATGTACATAACTTTTATTTTTAAAAGATCACTTAATTAAAAATTAAAAACATGTAACAATTACATGAAAATGTGTACATGTTAATAATATTAGCAATCCGTTACGCCGTGAAGCTACGTTTCCATCTTCGTGGCCATCACCATACGGTCCATTATCGATATTGCTTGCAATTCGCCCAGGTTTTCCAGGAAGTTACGAATCGTGAGCAGATCATTTCCCCTCTGTGAAATGCAGAAGATAAATTAACCATTTATATTGCATAAATATCAATTGATTGTACCATTGCAAGCTGGAGCAATTGTTTGCTTTTACTTTTCGCGTTTAGGAACATGTCGGTGTGAATGAAATGCTCCAGATCCAAGAGATTTGCCAGATTCCGCCAGTTTTCGGATTTGTCAAGTAACCTTGAAATTTCTTCCAGACAAACAGGAGTGAAGTTCGTCACGAACTTGTATATCGGCGCCACGTCGTCGAGGGATAATTTCTCGATTTTACATTCAACTGTATCGAGCTGAAAATAATAATAAAAAAAAGATTAGGTTCACACGAGGAAGATATGGAGAAGCATCGAACTTACCTCCATTTCTTCTTCGGATTCGATTTCTTCTTTAATGACGCACTCTGGTTGGAGACCCCTCTCAATCTGGTAGGAAACAAAAGAAGTGTTTATCTAATTTTTTTTCAAGATTACTAGAATTTAAACGTACCATTGTCTGTTCAATCATTTTGTAGATTTCTATCCTTTCTGGTTCCTTATCTTGCATTAAATGTTTTGCTGTTTGCAGCGGAGTCAGCTCTCTAAAATCTTTTTTTAATATGTCAATGTTAGTTTTCTCCAACAGCAGTTTCACTATTTCCTTGGCTTGTTCTGTGATAGCTATATGTAAACTATTAAAACCTGTTTTCTTATCGATCAGATTTACATCAGCCCTGTGACGGTAGAGGAGTTCGACATACCTTGGTTTGTTCATTTTAATAGCCATATGTAATGCAGTTAAAGAATCTATAAAATAATAGATTTAACACATTCACTAATTAACATCCAGACTAATTTTATAAAATATTAATAAGGATTCCCATATGTTAAATTTTACAAAATAACAATTCAAAAAATAATAACATAGCTAAAAGTAAAGCGAATATTCTAATACATGTATTTTAAATGCAATGCCATCGTAAAAACAAAACAAAATATCCTTTAGGGTATACGAGGAAGATTTCGGCTTGTGCAGAATTTGACCTTTCCGCCAAAGGGTTGAATGTAAAAAATATTTTTTAAGATCTGCACATGCGCAATCGTGGGTAAATTATTTAATTCTCTTGTTTACGGCTAAATTTGTACCGCAATCAAAAGGTATTTTTCTTCCTCGCATAAGATCGGTAAACAAATTAACAAGGGCGATGACATCTAAGCATTTTCTGTTTGTGGGAATATTGCGGCAAAAGTTTCTTTGCGTAAGTCGAAGATAATTCAGCGGTAAATGAATAGATTTGTGAAAAAAAACGACATAATTCAGCAAGTGAAAGCACAGAGATTCAGATGATTTGAGTTTATACGTAGGCAGGATACCAAACCGAAGAAATTGCTAGATGCAGTCACCGCAGATATGGAAATACTGGATGCAAAGGATTGAAAAACTATGACACAGAATCGATGTGAACGGGAGAAAACTTTGAAAAGGAAGAAAAAATAAGTATAAAGTATTTCGTTCTTACCATTATTTTCTGCATTTACAAATAATTCCGCGCCATAAGGAGATCTTAACAGAGTGTCAATGACCAAAGGACTTTGACCCTTCATTATAGCGACATGTAAGGGCGTACAACCATTGTTATCCTTGATGCTCAGATCTAACTGATACTTTAATAAAGTCGTTATAACTTCAGCATTTGCCGGATTCTGCAGAGCAAGATGTATCGCGGTCTCTCCATTGTCGTTCCTCATGTTTAATATCTTAGGGTTCTTATAATACGTACTTATGATGTTCAGGAAATTTTTTACGCATCCTCAGATTACCTTCAGAAGCGGCAATATGCAAGGCGCTAAAATTATCAAAGCAGTTAGTGAATGTGACGTAATGCATTGATGTAACAGTAAATATTCTCACTTTTCTTTCACCTCGTTGACGTATTTGGTGAACACGTGCTGTATCATTCTCAGTATGTCTTCATTTTTCGGGTTAGATTTCATGAAGTCTTGGAATTCTTCGAATGCCCTTTTCATAATCTGTTTGTCCGTGTTATTAGCACTTGAATCTTGACTGAGTTGACTATAAGGATCGGTTGGTAAGTAATACAGTTAACAAGGTGAAATCCATTATACTTTACGGTGATTACCTGTTTGTCAATCTCCAATGAGCTGACAAATAGAGACTGTCTATGATATCGATGTAAACATATTACAACTTTACTCAATGAACTTTACCACCCCACTGAATGAAACACTCATGAGTTATTTTGAATAGTTGGCAGTTAAAGATGAACGATGCAAAAGAAACAAAAAAAAACGTTTTAAGGCGGTATTATAACGGCTGATTATACTGAAAATACATGAAAATAAAGTGATGTTTCGGTATTTCTTGTGCCTAATTTGCGCGTAAGAGTACCTGGCAAAAACGACCACCTATGCTCATGCGCAATAGATAGAATAAGTTCGACAGCGAGAAACATTGTATGTAACTGTGTAAACACGTCATAATATGTGGCATTTTATAGAGTTTAATTAAAGAAGTGATAAACCGTTGTCAGATGTGTTAATCATTTACGTCATCATAAGTGTAATCAACCATAGTACCTACATATTTTTTTTTTATATAAAAGGAACAAGAATCTAGTATTATTATTTTTTTTAGGGTAAAAGTAGTAGCAGTCAAGTAAATATAATAGAAGACAAAAGAAGTTTAGAGTTTAGGGATAAAACATACATTAGTTGAAATAATATAACCTAAATAAACAGATCTAATTGTAATGGAATTATACTTGCGTAATTATAAACCACTGTATAGTTAAGATTTGTTGATATTGCAAAGATGATGACAGAGACAGACAATAATCACGCAAGAAAAGATGTTGAATCATCAGTTCGTCGATGAAATTGCTGATTAAGATTTCTTAACATGATCCATTGTAATGAATAGAAGTATAATTATAGCATTAGTATTAGATTAGAGCTAAGAAATGTAACATCGACAATGTAACGTACGAAATATGTATGTGTTAAGTAAAATAAAAAAAATACCAGCAAAGAAAATACTTTTACTCAAAGCACCAACTAAAAAAAAAATATATATTACATGGCGATCATGCTAAACCGGTGGTTTTAGTCTAGTTTAAATGCCAGTTAGTAGTGTAAAAGTAAGTGCCAAAATCGAGTGGTGCAGCAAAGAAAAAGAATACGTAATTATTGCTCAAGCAGGAAATAGCAGTGGTACTACTTCAGGAACAATTGGAATTTCGTTCACCATTTTAGAAGTTGGAGGCATCCTTTGCGTGGTGGCCGTCTTCATAGTGTTAATATATTTCATTTGGCGACGAACTAACACGCAAAAGCTTAGCAGAATTAGAACAACTTTGAAATAGTTTACAAGAAATAAAAATTGTTTATAAATATTGAACTGAAATACTGAATTTTTGAAATTTAAAAGTGAATGTGTTTGCTAAAAATTTTTCAACAAAACCGTAATTCTGGTATCAATAACTGATCTTATCTAACTTAGGATTTTGAAGATGCCATTTTTAAGCCGAAACATGTAGTCTTGAAATATATTGAAAACTTTTGATGAATGTAAGGACGTTTTTCTTCTTATACTCTTTTACATCCGTGATTGCATGCGAAAATCTAAAACTTATGTCGTTTGTTTTGAAATTATCATCTTTAAGCGCCACTTACTCAACAATAACTAAACTAGGTATTTTATCCAGTGGGGTGGTGAAAAAAATAAATGAAAGTTCATCAAACAAACCTCCAATATGTTGACATCGATATCGTAGACAGTCGCTATTTGTCAGCTCATTGGAGATTGACAAAAAAACAATCAGCGCACCTTGAATTCGTTTTCTTCTGGGAATCGTATTCCAACGAAGGGCCGGTTCCGCCATTAACGAATGAATCTCCGAAAATATCGTATATCTTTTGGAATTCTTCCGAGTCTATATTTTTCAGCGCGGCCTGCAAGTCGGCGCTGCTCACTTCACACGCGATATTCTGATCGACTGAGACCAGCGTGGTCGGTAACTCCGCACTGTTAAGTGAATTCGAAGAATATTCGCTGGACGAGTAGAGATTGGTTCGGGGTCGTTTCATTCCGGCTTTGTAGCTGTTACTTGGGGTGTAGGTAAACTCCCGCGGTTCGCTTCTGCTGCCGTCCGTCGGTCTTTCCAATTCAATGTAAACTTTTCGCGGTTCTTCGATATTCAATTCTTTATAGGCGGGGGTTCGAAATACGATCGCGTATTGATGATGAACGTCTAGGTCATTAAATTTGCCATATTCGGACCATATCTCGTTCTCGTCTTCGTCCAATTCGAAGAATCTGATCTTTATATTTTCTGAAATAAAAATATCGCTGCATAAACACGATTTTACGCTTTTATAATATGAATTTACTTTTTGTAACTTTCTCTACGAGCATGAAAATTTCACGATTACCCTTTGCCGGGCTGCTGCTATGGTCCATTCGCACTATTTTCAATTCCCCAGTTAGCGCGCTCTCTAAAAGCGATATTTATCAATAAATTTCTTGGCAATTTTTTTTTAATTATACTCACTTAAATTATTTATGGCGTGGGAGTAAATTGGTTTGCAAATCGGATATAAAATACCATGCTCTCCCCTTCTGAATGCATCGAACCTCAGGCAGACTATATTCAAATTGATTGATTTGCATTCTTCATCAGCGCTGGTATTGATCTAAATACATTATTTAGAAATAATTAGAAACGAAAGAAAATATGTAGATTCCAAAAGGTTGGCGTTGTTTGTATTTATAAATATTTTACTGTAAATGGAATAATAAGTTTATGTAATCAGATTCTCATGTTAGATAATTTTCAAAACCAAATGATGTGTTCAATTAAGTCTACCTTTACTTTTAGAAATGCAGTTTTTTGCTTATTATCACGTGGTCAAACTTAAACCTTAATCACAAAAATAACTTTCTCTTCATATGAATGATATCGATCGCAAATTTTTAGTAAATGAACTCTGAAAAAAATTATTTTCCCAATCAATGCAACAAAATATGTTATTTTGACAGTAGTAGTAAGCAATCTTATAAGCGTTATTTGGGAGATTCTTTAAAGCCTTTATAAGTGACTGAAATTTGACAGTTTTTAAGCCTTCATTACTTAATGTGAAATAGTTCTTTACATGAGAGTGGGGTAGGTGTAATTTACAGCGCGAAAATTTAGTTTCTGACGAATTCAAGCGCTGTAAATGATTTGTATTAGACTTTTTGGCTGAGAAAAAAGAAAACACATGAGACGATACCCAGACGACCCAAATTCAAATTTCCCTCACTTATTTTTAGTAACTTCAACACTAAAGCATTAAGTTACCTACGATTTTGTATTACATTGATAGTTATTTGAATATCTTTAAGTTGAAATTACTAAATATAATTACGGGAAATTTGAATTTTATTTACTGGGCATCAAAGATCTTTCACAACGTATTAAGCAAAAATTGCACTTAATAAATATTGCCCAGACCAGTTAACCAATAAAATATAAATATAGTTTTTAATGCACTAGCTAGAAGTCCCGTTCTTCCACTTCTTGATTTAGCATTATATAGTATATATATGAATATGTTGTTAACCAAATTTCCCCAAAATTAAACGTTTCAATCGCTAAAATTACCTAATATTTAAATTCAATTTTTCAAAGAAGAAAAACCAAAAGACAATCAGCTAGTTGGAAGAGCTTAAATTAAATGTCCTAAATTTACCAAAACCTAAAAAATTTAATCTATCAAATTCGCAAGAGTTGTAGAAATTACAAATGTTTAATGTAGCAAAGCTGATTTATTATTCCATTTTTGTTTTGTTATCAATAAATGTTGCAAATAGTTAGTTTTTTATTGAATAGCTGTTACGTAAAAATTTTGATTCAATAAAACTGTCAGAGCCTCCAATAAAACAATTTAATACTTATCAACAAAATAAAACACTATAAAAATAAAATAAAACAATAATATAATAGTGTGGACGTATTATGCAGATATTTCTAAGAAAGTCAGTTTTCCAACATGCATTTAAAGGAATTGTTTGCCACTGTTTGGATTGTGAGCTAAGAAATGGCGGTTTTAGAAAAATATTTTGCATTTAAAAATATATATTGAAACTTATTGCAAATACTTACATATGTTAACAATTACATTATTATTTGTATTAAATTGCATACTAATCCAACTTTTAGAATTCCCATATGATTTTCCTAACGCAATCCAAAATCAATGATATCAATAACTTTTTAAGGCGTAAACTCATTATTATTAAAAATAAATTGTGCATATTGACGGGGAGCAGTAAAATAATTGCAAACATGTTGAGAGAAAAGTAGTGAAATGAGACAGGCACCAGAATAATTAAGCATAAGCTTAATTCAAAATCAGGTCAAATTCCATAGTTATTTAATTTAATTAAACAAAAAGTCATTTATCCTAATACTAAACTGCCACACTATTACATTATAGAGAAGGCATAGAGAAGATTATTACATATATATCTAAAACTTCATACCTCCACTTCTTCTTTAACGGTCAGCGGCCTCTTAATTTTTTCTATTCTGGCATTCTCCTCCATTTTCAAAAGTGTTTTCTTTCGCTTTAATTCACCTACGATATGTTTCTTAGCAGTATGTATGATACCCATACTATGAAACCTAAAATCTTAAATCAATATAAAGTTCTTTACTCAGGGAACATCTTCGCTTACGATCCCTCATAATTATGATCCTTCGTAATAAGCAGATCATGCGGATCATCTTTCTCTTCTTGACCATGCTTCATTATTAATCTGTGGGCATGCGGTTGACGATCATCTGAAGATCCAAACTGATATAGGGAACACCTTATAATAGCCTCCGCCTCAAAGAAGTTGTTCAACTGCAACCCATTAAATCCTAAATTTAAGATTTCAATTAGCCACTCTTACATACCTTAACAGTAGGATATGTCTGTTTCCTTGTTTTGTCAGAGTTTATGCCGGTAAGGCTGCCATGTGTCCCTGCCATTTCGGATTTGTAACGGAATCTAAATTTGTCAATAGGTTGTTCGACTATTGAAAGGTAGGCTGGAGGCTTTATTTCTACCAGTAAACAATATATATATAATCAAGGCATACTCATGCATGCAATAAAAACCCTACCTGTTGTAAATAAATTCGTCATAGATACATCATACTGATTACCAGTAGGTATAATGTATTGTGTTTGTATGTTTGGCACTGCTTGAAAGATATAGTGATTTGGAGAATGCATGTTTATCGTCTGTGGTGAGTCCTCATTAGAAGACGGCGGTGTCAATGTATATGGATATCCGATCATTTCTAAGAAAATTAATAATAACACGTAAATATATAGGAAAAAAATAAAATAAAAATTCGGTAAACTCTTACCGTTTTGAACGGTATTAAATTGTATATCATGCATGTTTACAAATTAGGATTAACCTAACTAATTAAAGAACTTGGCTAAATCGATTTTTGCGCAAAACTATTTCACTGTCTAACCATTACACTAACTAGTCAAGAGCATACTGACATTTTTAGATACTCACCAAATTATTAACATATAATAAAGTTATTCCCCTTTCTTTATCCGCAGGAAAAAAATCCCCCTTTTACGTATGTCAGATTAGTCAGCTTCGTCAGCTTTATCGCGATTCTTATAAACCTTCTTTGATAAAGTGAAATCAGTTATCTTAAAGTAATATGAGGGCACGTTATTTACAAAATTTATACTTACCACTCCCAGAAATTATAATTATTTATTATTTACTGAAAATTGCTCGTTTTGTTCTATAATTAGGCAAATTTGACATTAGTTGAATGTATTTTGGCACAAAAGATTTTAGAACATATGCGCCATAACATATTGAAAAGTAGTTTACAAACTAATTTATTATATTAAATACGTTGGCAGATGGTTGGCAACAATGAGATTATTTTATTTTCCACTGATTGATGACAAATTTCCTATAAAATAAGCCTGCGCATTGCACACAAATATTGACCTTTGTGGTCATTATTTCCGAAACGGAAAACTTTCCATTATAGACGTTTTTACTTTAATATACATATATATTTTCAATTCGCCTGGGTAAATGGAATTACCTATAGTCGAATTATATTCTATTTATCCGCATAATTTGATTAAGTAAGTTATTCACGAGTAATTGAACAGCTTTTTCGGCGTTTAAAAATAATTATACGTACTTATGTACATATTACATTTAACAGCCATGCTATAGCATTTTTCTGTATTAAGATATGCTTGATTGAAGCCCTTTTTTATGCAGCTATTTTAATAATTATATTATGTACAAATGCATTCACATTAAAAATTAAAGCCTAAAGTCAAATTAAAGCTAGAGAAAAGTTATTATTATGAAGAAATGTATGGTATATATATGTATGCACTTACAAAAAATATCCGATAGCAATAGTTGCTCCATCAGCACTGTATAGCATGACATGTATTTCACCTCTTGTGACCTTGAATTAAATGGGGATTCCCCAAAATTAAATTGCGTTTAAATTTAATCTGTACACCTACCATTATGTAGACTCATAAATTGGCACATTATCTAATTCATTAATGTATTCCTTTAGAGTAAACTATGCAACACAAAAAGTCTCTTTTTATTGTTTACGCACAAAATACTCGCGTTAAGTTAAAAGTGTAGTGACATGCTGTACCGTACATAATCATTGCAGATTAATGTACACCTTAACAGCATTGCTTTATCTGGTTTGATTTTTTATTCTGCGAATAATTACTTCATCAGCAGCGTACGTCCCGAGAACCAATGTTGGAGCATGCGCAGTTTTAAGTTTATGAATAAATTTATTTGGTTTATTTGCAGAAATTAATAACAGAAAAATATGGTTAAGTGTAATGAACTCAAAATAGTAAATTTATATAGTAATAAATAAAGAATTAACAATAATTAAAATCATGCATGTATGGTGTATTACATGTTTTGAAATAATACTGTTTTTAGTTAGGTTTTAGTTAGTTTAGAAACAAATATGTATTAATTGAAAAAAATATGATTATTTTAAATAGCACCGAAAAAATATTTCTTTGTTTTACAGAATCCATTTTCTCTGTGTAATTAGTAACCTATGTTTTATCCTTTCCGGTGTAAACAGTGTCCTAGTAGCAAAATTTAAATTTCTCACAATTATTCTTAGCAATTTCAATAAAAAGACAACAAAGTAAGTAGTAATATAATACAAAATCGTTGGTAATTTCGTGTTAAAATGTTGAAGTCACTAGAAATAATTGCGGGAAATTAAAATAGTAGATTAAGTAATTACAATTTATATAAACAAAAGTTAGATTTTCTGTAAAATGTATTATTGTTTTAGGTGGGCAGTAAATTTACAAAAAGATATGTTTGAAAATAATTATATATATAATTAATTTTTGGAGAATTTTTATTTTTTAATGAAATTTCATTACAAATTGTGTTTTTACATGAGCATAGCATATAAAATTTCTTAAATTAACTACACGATTTCGAGATGAAAAAGAATCACATGACATATTGCATAGTATGGTCCTTATCATGTGTAAATTCCCGCCCATCTTTGGCAATGCTACACCCTATGCTAGTTTAAGTAGAAAACTTTAGACTAACTTTAAAAAGCGTTATAAAGGGAAAAAATTTAGAATCTGTACTTTTATATTCCATGCTGCACCTAGCTTACGTATGTCACGCTCACAGTCTTGAAATCATTAGTTTATCCCTTGTTTTATAATTTCCTTTTATTCAAGAATAGCAAACACCAGTGCCATTGAGGTCAAATTTTAATTTCCTACAATCATTCTTAGTAACTTCAACATTGAAGCACAAAATTACCAATGGTTTTGTATTAGATTACTAGTTGTTTTGATGTCTTTCTGTTGAAGTTAACTAAAAATAATTGTGGGGAATTTAAATTTTGCCGACGGGGAAGCTATTATACCCATTATTAGGACGAGTTAGAAAGTGAAATCACGATATGTTTGATTTTACAAAGTTAATAAAGTCACGAATAGTTGGAATCAATTTTGTACAAATTCACGATTAAAGAAATTCAATATAGAAATTAAACTTAGTTACCAAATTTAACGATTGTCATACACTATTATGTGCTGCTCGCAAGTATAAGCACGTGCTGTTATATATGTATACTATCCCTTGCTTTTTTGACTACGTTAGTCGTTAGTAGACATTCTGGGAGCTGATTCTGCAATTTTCGAGGTATTTTTGACTGTCCTGCCATGCACTGTCGATCAGAATCACAAATAAAATATTGTCGAAACTTGATGTTTCTGTAAATTTTGTCGGGCATCGAGTAACTTAGTTGTGTGGTAGGCATTCAATACGATCGGATACGATATTCCGAATTTTCCAAATATCAAAACTGACATCATTTTTTTAAAGCAACACCTTATTGCGTCAAAAGTGATATGGCGCATGAGTTGGACAAACATTTATTTAGATAAACGACTGCGATTGACAAAAGTATCTTTTATCTTTATCCATGGGTCATAGATAAAAGCATCTATTAACTTTATCCTGGGCGATAAATATACTATATAAATCTATCTATAGTTAATTATCGGTGACCAGTGAATTTTATAAGAAACTGTTATTTCCAAGTTTTCATAAAAGAAAAGTAAAAATAGATATGCGCTATAATTTTATAAATCATCTTCAACTATGAGTAACACAATTACAGTTAACATTTTCTATGAATAATTTTCCAATCTATAAGTAATTTTATTTTTGAATAAATTATCTAGAAAACATGTTCAAATATTTGACCATTTAAAGCACGTCTATGAATAGGGGTCCTAATAGATGATGGCCAATGATACCAACATTTAATTCACACTATTTAATGAAAAAGGTGATTAGTCCGAGAAACAGATATTATACAAGAAGTTTGAACGTTGTTGAGGCGTTCGGTCATTAATTCACAAAATTCCAACCTCCTGTCAAAATCATCCTCATTCAACTCGTGTAAATGGATATATGTAATTTTAAGGGTTGAAATTTGAACGTTTTAAGTATTCTATAAACTAATTAACTGATGCTCGAGATACCTGTTGTATCAACGTCGCATTTCCAAACACTGCGACCTGACCTAAGACTTTGACATTGATATCTTCATTAAACCGATGAAAGTTTTTTTTGTTAGGTTATGTTAGGAAGAGCATTTGAAAGCATTTCATTCTAATGGTGTTTTATTCCACATATCGCAAGATATGCACTCTTTGCTTACTAATTAAAAGAAATGACTTTTTGATACATGTTGTAAAGGCAATGGCGTAGCGCAAAATCTTCGGGACCTTCGAAGAATTTTGTGTGGAGCCGCTTGCCTACTGCTGTATGCATGTAAAATATTGCTAAAAATAATATCTAAGAGCGCCTCAGATGACTGAGCTTCCCCGCCATGCAGGGGTTGAATTGAAATGCTTTGTATATAATAGATACAAATTGTACATTGTTCCTGCCTGAAAGAAATATTATTTTTAAATATTCTATAAATATATTTTTTGTCTTGGAAATATTTATGAAACATATAATATTTATACCACATTTAATAGATGTTTTATAGATATTTGGTGCTACTTGGGTTATCCATGATTGAGCCACAAAATGAAGAACGTATATCTGTCAAGGTCGCCATGAAATTGGGAAAAGAAGGAAGATTCCTAAACAAAGCACCCCGTTAGAGTGGTGTTCGCAATAGGCACGGTGACGACGTTTTTTCGAATCAGAAAAATCGCCAGCAGTTTCGCGCTCCCAAAGACAGGATTAATTTTAGACAGGAGTGAGCGCGTAACGCCAGTCTAGCACGCGTTGCTTTGACGAACGGTTCGAGAAAGAGAAATACAACTCACAAAGCACCAGGCACACTGGTAGCAGTAGTAGTAGATATTATTAATCTTGAAATCGCGCCGACGTCCTCACACACCATTTCCAGTGTACGGTTCCTCGTAGAAGGCGCCCACCGACATGGCGGAAACGGTAGAAGAAGCGTACGAGACGGAAGTCCGTCGCAAAGTCGTCCGGACCAGTCTCAGAATACAAGAAGTAAGTGAGATAATCTACGACAACGGTCTGCCACACATACACCACCAAATACAGACAAAAAAACCCGAAAACAAGATCACATGTACAAAGAAAGACGATTAGAATACTATTAGAAGCACATAAGCGTTTATTAGCTTATGAAGACAACTTTTTCATTGAATATTTCATTTATAAGCATCCTCTTGTAGAGCACGTGTTTGTTAAAACGAGAGGGCCACTTAAATAGCGATTATAAACGGATTCTTGATTTTGCATAATCTTTTTGGACATTACTACGTTCGACGTCATTTAAAACTTAATGACGAATTATTCAAAAATAGAAAGCCCCACATCGTTACATCTATTATACGTTGTTATACCAGGCACGTCTTGTTCACATTTGTTTTACTTCGGTGAATGAATAATTTTAGAAGTTTAAAAGCTAAACATCAAATTAAATATATCTATGTAAATTACACTTATAAATAAAGTATTCATGCACGTACATAACCCTCAATATTTGACAACTGACATATACATACGTCAAATTCACAAAACACAGATTTAATTATCAATGATCCAAAATCAAAACTATACTTAGTAATTTATTCATAAGCCTTTTTAGCTTTGCACATGTAACTAATCAATATTTAATTCTTAAATTGAAAACAAAAACTGAAAAAATTGAGGTTATGGAAATTTACCTTCCACTAA
This sequence comes from Protaetia brevitarsis, assembly GCA_004143645.1. Classification (NCBI taxonomy): domain Eukaryota; kingdom Metazoa; phylum Arthropoda; class Insecta; order Coleoptera; family Scarabaeidae; genus Protaetia; species Protaetia brevitarsis. Next base: position 2,502,776 of record RXPK01000134.1, read on the forward strand.
ACGTCAATAACGTTTTTTCAAATTATATTGAATGAAGCAAAAAAAAATATAAGATACTAATATAAGATATAAGATATAAGATAATACAAATAATGTATTATTTGAAAATTTAATTCACTTTTAAAGAGACACCGAAAGCCTTTGTTTTGTACATTATGATTTAAAAGAAATGTCCTACTTTTCCGTCAAAGTTTTATTTTTGTCATCGCTGTTTTGTCGTTGTGCTATTATAAACACGGTTGCCAGATAGAAGTACAAAAGACTATCAAATCATTGATGATAAATCAGATTGTTCAAACACACACACTTGTGTTCTTATATATAAAAAATATATTTATTGCATATTTAAAATATACATTCCACAATATTTCCAACACAATTTTTTATGGAACATTTTTCCCAACTTTGAACTTTTAATTCTCTAACATTACTTTTACATACATATACTTATGCTACGAACTGTCAACTTATCATCACACGTGTGCATATCAATAATTTACATATTTACTGACATAAAAATAGTATAGTTTTACTTTAGAAAATTTTCTGGCGTCAGTATTTTCACATTGTAAAGAGTAAAGGTTAGTAAAAGATTGTGTTGTTTTAACATTTTAAAATTCATAATTTTCAGTATATTAATGCCTTGGTAAATTGTAGAGGTATCATTTTGGCACCAAGAATGTTTAAACAGTTGACAGGGCATGCTTCCAACTTTTTTTGGGTTTAAACAGACATATATGTCTTAAGAAAATAAATAAGCAGCTATGGTATAAATGCACTAACTATACATCGCGTACGTAATAAAAATTTTGTTTATATAACTAACAGCTTCTTGCGGGTTTCGCCGTGTGTCAAAACTTTCGCTCGACGTTTCGCTGTTCATACTGACAGCTTCTTCAGGATAACTGAACAGTTCAGTTATCCTGAAGAAGCTGTCAGTATGAACAGCGAAACGTCGAGCGAAAGTTTTGACACACGGCGAAACCCGCAAGAAGCTGTTAGTTATAATTACACCGGCCGTGAAAGCCTACGCAGTGTTAATTTTGTTTATAATTTGCATTTTATAGCGTCCATATAATTTTTCCTCCCAAGGTGGCCTAAAGGTGGCGCTGTTATCAATATATTCATTGGATGCATTTTAAAAGAGTTGCAGACCGTTTTGATATATTTTTTTTTTGATAAAATCACGTGTAGATTGGTATTTATGATGATGACAATATTATTAAAAAGTGATTGTGCGTATTATGTAGATATTGGTCTTTTACATTTTCTCCGGTATTCTAATTCAAGAACGTACCCTTTACTCAGTCAATAACACATTTATTTTATTAAATGTTGATTATTATTGATAAATATGTTTACTGGCTATATAAGTTAGTGTTTCGCGGAAATTCACATGTACATACGCAACTATATCGCCCGCTCGGTAAAAAATACGCTCAAAATAAATTCACCGTTCCATTATGTTCGAACTAAATGCAATAGAACATATTTCTGGCAGAGTCCCAATGAACAATTCAACAAATTGAATCAAAATCTGCCCGATAGGCCGCGTTAAAAATACGTTAGCGGGGCGTCGATGCGAAATTCGAAAATCCATCAGACGTCGCCGTCTTTCTCTATTTATTGATACATCTTCTCGAGCGTGATCACAAAATAAACGACTTTAAAATATGGCCGACTTTAATCTCGATCGTTGTTACGTAACTGAATGAAAAACGGGTGAGAAGTCGAGAGAATTTTTCACTTATTGCCATTCTGATGTTACCATAATGTAAATATTTGAACGTGAAAGATGCATTTGTTGAATTTTATTCACTGTGCTAGTATATTGTCACGATTTCTTCTTCCGAATTATCTGTAGGGTCTATTTCTAATTCCTTTCATTTTTATTTACTTTTCCGACATCTATCGCAGGTTAAAGACATCTGCCAAATAATTTCGAAATATTTCGGTAGCTTTATGTTGGGAATTCGTTTGACTACAGTATTAAAATGTTTCACGTTTTCAACGAAGTTTCCACTTTTTCAAATAGATATATCTACCAATAATTTTTAGTTTTATTGCCAAAATTATTTTTATTATTATATTGGATAACATTCTTTTTTTGCTTCTTTATAGAATAAAATATTTTTTAATTATGCCTTTAGTCTTTATTTGTTGTTATTTCTTTTGAAATTAAGAAGGAATTATTTTACATTTAACACATAGGAAAGTTTTAAATAAATCATAAAAATTGGACAGAGGAATACCTTTTTTGGTTTTAGATTAGGAACCTTCTAGTCTACAGGGTTGATCGAAAATTTAAAAAAATGTTTAATTTTAAATCAATAGAAATAATTATTAAAATTTAGACAAATAGCACGTAGTACTAAACTGGTTGCGAAAAGTAATTCTTAGAAATTTGTTTCATATCGTTAAGCGATGTTGGGAAGTAGATACGAACAACATAAAAATTTCATAGTAACATTTTAAGAAACTATTCGAAGTTTGTCTTCCAAACACAATGATTTCATCATACGTGCATGTAGAAGGTGTGTAAAATAAACTAACATTAAAATTGATTAATTACACGTTATATTACTGCTTTAGCATTTAAATTAGGGCCATTTTTGAAATGTTGAATTTATATTTTAATGTTTAGCATCGTTCGATTGCTTGCTTAGACGGTATTGTATATCACATTAAGTTAAACCAAATGATTAAAAATTGTATTCGCAACGTTTTTACAAGTGCAATTATAATGTCATTCACAGTACCTACTATAAAATAATTTTATTCATTATTATATCATGTTGATTAATTTAAGGACTCGATAGTTAAACATATTAAAAATAATTGTATTATTGGATAACTACACTTTTGGGAAGGAACCATAAAATTAGGGTTTTGGTGGCTATATATTGAAAGAATATATAAGAACTTTTCTAAGAATACTTCATTCAGAAATGTATAAGCAATTTATTGAACATTCTAGATATATCAAATTGGCTGAATTCTTGTTACATACATGATGTAAGAGATTGTGGTAATTATTAGATTCTTTTGAAAAAAAAAAAGATAGTGGACTTGTTCTGAAATCGTTTCATTATGGAAAATGTCTGAACAATTTGCTACAGGTTCATGGCAAATGTAAAAAGTGGGATTGTATAAACTCTTAATGACCAAATAAAAAAGGCCGCAGCACTTGAATGGTTTTTTACTAAGCAATAGAACAGCTTATATTAAATATTTACCAATCCTTTGTTTCAAAGCACGTTCCAGTATGTACTCCAATGATATGGGATAAAGTGGACAATTGGATAAATGATGCAATGAAAAATTCCATGGCCAGACAATACTTCCTTTTACGGAAATCGCATTTGCACCACGTCTGGACATTCGATATTAGTTTTTTGTCGATTGCATCTTACTATAGTACTTTGATTCCATCTTTCTTGTCATTGCATATGTCCATAAACTATTTCGGTTAATTTGTCTGCCACTCTCGTGTATGCATCTTCTTTTGCCAACCTGCAGATTCGTCGGGATAACTCCAGTGATCATTTGTACTTTTTGGTTTCCAATAGAAGTTCCATATAGCACTGCTGCATATAATATAATTCGTTCAGAACTTCGTGAACCTCCTATATTAATCAAACAAAGGCTTGCCATATGTTAGGGAGTTAGTGAACAATCTCCCTGACATGTGTCCCAAGAACGCGACTGTCATAAAAAAACCAGTCCTGGATATTTGACAGTTCTTGTGAGAATTGTTCTCACTTAATTGCGAGTAAAGATCACATGATCTTGCATCTCCTCTTATAAGAATCACCTCAATGTCTTCTCCAGGACCAAAATTAGCTTGTGATCTCTCGTCGAGTTCTTAATCTCCTTTAAGCATTTATTGGTTTTTTTTTTATCAAAACATTCCTGTTTCTGGCTCCCTCTATTAACGCTGTATCATCTATAAAAGCAATCGTCGTGGTATCCACTACACGTTCGAACTTTAGGACGTTATAAAGAATATTCCACAAAATCGTCCCCAGAGCTGAACCCTGCGGAACACCAGAGCCACTGTCAAAATCAAATCACATACAGGCACCTTGCGTAAAAAATTGAACCGTATCTATTATTCTTTCCAGGTTAAAGAAAAGAACTAACAATGCGTCCTGACACAATGAGAACTTACTGCTTTACTTATTTTCGTTTATTAATTTCGGAATATTCCCACTGATTTAGATTTTTTTTGGTAGAGAGACTGCAAGTTACGCATACATAAAAAAAAATAATTACTAAGAATTACTAAGAATTTAAGATCACATTCATAGTTATAATATTAGGGGTAGTCATAGTTTACATAGAGAGAAATAAAGTTGTTCAGTCAACATTTTTTGAAATATCATGGTTTTATACATTGATAACACATTTAAGTGTTAAACCACAGTATAACAATAAGGACTTAATTGTCGGCACCTTTGATCTTTTGTAGACACGCTTTTATGACTTCCAAATACAGCAGAGTGAACTTAGGGCATCTTCTAGCGATAGCGAAATAACTAATCGCTAATATAGTCCAAAACAAACATTTCAAATAAATACGATTTTATGAAAAATACTTAAGTATTATATTATATGCATAAATAGCAGATAATAATTTATTAATGTTTATTTGATATTGAAATATTTAAAAGAATCATGACTAGTAGTGGAAGTTATAAGCAAATGGCTTTATAAATTTTTACACAGACATAGAAATTAATTACAAAATGTATTATAAATAAAACAAGAGAAAAAGTTTATTTAACTGATTTAATAATTTAATTTCTTTTATTATAGTTTTAACATTTTTATCACTTTTAACAAATTCTCATTCAAACATTTTTAGGTTTCGAATATCCTAATTGATAATTTAATACTTGTTGGTACAAAAAATCATGGAAAAACATTAATTGTTTAATATATTAGCCAGCTCACATTTGTTTCTTAATAATTTATTAAAGTGTTTAAAATGCAAGTCTTTAGAATGTATTTTCAAAGTGTATTCGAGCACTTTTCCATAAATTCCTCTAGATAAATATTATAATAATTTACATTTCTCTGTCCACTGTAGGAGCACTATAATACAAAATGGAAAATTTAATATATTTGATATAGAACACATAAGTAGAGAATTTAACATATTTTATTTATCAGAAAGGAAACAAAGTTACATCTCTTTGTTTAGAATAGAGATATGGAAGTTGACACGTTCTTAACAAGTCATGTCAGTAGTTATATTTCTTCCCAAGTTAAAGCTTTGTATAATTTTTGGCAAATTGCGTCATCAATACATGGCGCAGATGTTGAAATGATATTTGAATTACTGTACAAAGGGGAAATCCCAGGTTCCTTTGGTTATGGGGAACAACTTATGTTTGTATTATTGCAATACATAATTTAATATAAAACTGAGCATCAAGCAAATTTGTCCCTCGAAATTATATTATCGTCTTTAGATATTATATATAAATCTAAATGTATGTAGATTGCAATTTATTGGAAGAGTCATACTACTTACTATACCTAAGTGTAATATTGCAAATTATATAAAGTTTGTTGTCAGTGAATACATACATTGTTTTTGGAATATTCCTAGAAGTACTAATTACTAACAGAAGTATAACAAGTATCATAAACAACTCCGTTAAGCTGGTGCTCAAGCAAAACCATGACATCGCGGCCGGCGCAAATCTGTCACACGGACATCACCTATTTTCCCAAACTGTATGAAGTATTTATCCGCGCTATACATTAAGTTCCTATGAGCTTATGAGCAAACGCTTGCATACGTAATAAAATGGATGACATGCATATGTTATCCGTGTTATAAGCATAATGACTATCGGCGCACACGAAAGGCGGTTGGCCCATAATTTATGTCTAATATAAAACGATCATGAAGCTTTGACAGGCAATGGATTGGATTAGCGGGTGTCTAATGATGTGCCGCGATGACTGAGTTGCTGCTCAAGCCTTTTTTTACTCTCTCTGTGTGGTCACTATGCAGTAGTCGTTTCGATATTAGTTCCACAAGAACGATTAAAATAAGTATGCCTCCATCCAAATATAAGTCAAAGAAGACGTAAAATTAAATACTGTTTTGAAATCGATATTAATAAAGATCTATTTTATTTAAATAAAGTTAAACGGCTATGACCTATATACAGATTACAATTATTACATAATCACAGAAGCATATAAATGCACTGTTGGCCGTTAATTCTGGTATTATTACAAACAAATCATGGGAGGAACGTTTATTTTAGTTCATCGCGAATAAAATCAACTTTAAAATTTCGGTTTTTGTAAATACGTTCTTTATAACTTCCGTAGAATCCGCAACGCCGGGTTTATTTTCGATTGGGCGATTCTAAAAATCCGTTAGGTTTATCTTTCTTCAATTTAATGACGAAAAAAACATATAGGAAGTTTTTACTTAAATCTTCAATTACTGTAAGCACTTCATCTGACTTACAGTATGAAATTATTACGGAATTAATGTATTTCTGGTAATTACCGTAATAAATTTTAAGAGGAATTTTTCGCGCGAAAAATTTTCCCCTCATGCAGGATTCGAACGTATACACTCTCTTTTACCGGACGAACGCTTTACCACTTGACCTATATCAATTACAGGTATTGAAAGGCCGGCAGTTTGGCGATTATACAAGAATTACAAGCTTTTTTACAGTATGAATGAACATTTGAAAATTATAGAAGTTATACAGGGTGTATCAGATATAGAGGTAAATATAATAATATGTAGCAGCTGTAATCATATACAGTCAAAAAGTCTTAATGTACAGGGGGTCTATCTGTAAGCATTAACGAGAAAAAATATTTTATAAATGCCGTGGGCTAGAGCCGCACCTGTGCCCAACCTAAATGCTGCCCCGAGTATACCCCCACATACCACTATCATTCAGCCATTACCGCTGTTAGTTTTGTGTGGATCGCCGCTTGGAGTGAAAGCCACTTCAAACATTTTATTTAAATTCTTCCCGTCTCGAAAAGACGATCTTTTTCAGGACCATCATGATTTTATATAAAGAAAATCGAAGCTTGATGCATCGGCAAAAGCACGGGAATGTATAGATGCATTTTCGCGCGACATCATAGTAAAAATACATGTTTGCAAATTTTCTGTATCTACATTTATTTCTGTGTAATTCGATTCAATTCATTTTGCGTTATGTGATTAAATAAATCCAAAAGAAATAACTCAGATTCATGTGGCACCGTTTATTAACAACTAACTCTCGGTTCGACAAAGCAAAAGAAAAATATTTACGTTTTTTGTAACTACTGAAGTTGCATATCCGGTGAAACTCGAACGTCTTATCAGGATATTAAAAATAATACTTTGTAGACTTACGTAGAATGCTCTTAACAAAAAAAGGAATGTTTATTTTATAAAAAGAAGAAATTTAAAATGCCTCAGTTTTGCTATTTTTACAAGGGCACACTGGCCTTATTTATTCAGAATGACGTTAAATGAATTTTACGGCATACCATTAAGAATAATACTAAATGAGTGCAATGTATTTATACATAATACCACGTTTAGCGGGTGCTTAACATGACGTTTCCTTGCATCAGGCCCGGACTAAAGAATTTTTGGGTCTAAATTTTACTTTTTTTTATTCTTTAATGATGAAATCCGGTTTCGGTGGGTTTGTGCTTTAGATGTCGTGTAGTTAATACCCAAGCAAAATTTACTTTTTTATTTGATACACCCTGTATATTATAGTAAACAAGGGATTCATAGTTCTCCAGATAAAGCAATTCAGGGAATTTTAGAAATAAATACAGATATTATACACTGAAGATGCGACAAATATTAAATTACAACAAAGTATTTTTGAGTTAAAATTATAGCTAATCTAACAAGAAAAACATAGTGAACCTAATCGTATTATTTTGTTACATTTATTTTATTGATTTAACACACTTATTGAATTTATTTGAGCAGCAGGTGTTGTTCATTTAACAAAGTGAACATTATTAAATAAATAATGGCTCGTGGCGCGATTGCGAACTGGTTTATTTCGGTTTCGACCATTTTCTTTTTTATTAAAATTTTACACAAATCATCAAACAACGTTGTAAATCAATTTTCTTCTCTTTATTTATCTGCTACGCTATATAGGTATGCCACAAGGCTCGATTTTGGGTCCTGTTTTATTTTTGATTTTTGTTAATGACATCGTTCATTTCATTATACACTGTTTGTTTATGCAGACAATATCTCTGCAGCTGCTATAGGAAATAACTGAATCAATGGTTACTTATTATATGTTTGTTCACATGAGGATATTTAAATTGAAGTTGACTGCTAATATTACGTAGACAATTTTTCCTTATTGCTTCGGAGTGAGATGAAATTTCTTCGAATTTATATAGATGAGACTTTAAACTGATGGGAGAAAAATTGTACCGATGCTATTGGTAAAATGAATAAAGCTTGCTATCAAATTAGACACTTCGAAAGTATAGGTATTATCCTTGACAGCAGTATTATCTTTTTACTGTAGGGAGGTGTGTTCTAGGCTAAAGTATGGCATTGCTTTCTGGGGGTCGTCGAGTCATGCACATGGAGTTTTTATAGTTCGGAAAGGATTGTTAAATATATCGCTAATATTAGTGCGATCGCTTCCTGTCGACTCTTTTTTTCTTTAGTTTAAATTATTTTACAAAATTTTCACTTACATATTTAAAAATAAAGACGGGTTTCTAAAGAATGGTGAAAATTACGACTATAATACTAGGGTAAAGGATAATCATAGACATCCTTTCAACAAGCTTAACGTAACGAGGCGTGCTTAGTTGGGAGTCAAACTCATTAATTTTCTGTTAGAATCTTTAAAATCATGTACCAAAGAGAGCGTATTTAAGTATAAACTAAGAAAAATACTAATGCAAAATTATATAGTATTATAGCCAGTTCATGTACTGGCGTTTCTTCCTGAAAGATATAAAGTAATTCCTTCATAATTTTAAAATGTTGAAATGAAATATTTGAACATTATGTTTGTTTTGTAAGGAAAGATTTAGATCCTGCCTTAGGGTATGATTTCTTGTTACAGACACCAAGGAGTTAAGGCTCTTTCTTATACATATATGAGACAGAAGTGTTGAAAAATCATTGTGATTCAATGTGTTAGTTTTACAAAGTAGAATTGCCTTCTTTATGTGTTGTTATACTAAGTTTCAGTAAAATCACCTATTTTACCATGGTTTACGACTCGAATTAGTTACCGTCAAAGCAAAGAAACGGACGCGCATTTCTGACTCACGTCCACAGTTTAAAAGTTACCCGCTACTCGTGTAAATATCCGCAATTACTACGTTGTGTGTTTTAAGTCCACTATTTTCAGATTTACTGACACACAACATACATCTACTTATGTCGATACGCAATCGAAGAATCTAATTTTAACCAGTCCGGACATAAGAAGTATAGAACCACCGGTATATACAGACGTTCGGCGCACCAACAAACTTTTAGGAAACCGGTACCGAAAGCTTGTACAGAAATAGTTTCCGATGCCGTGCGGCATCGGCGTCCGTATTAAAGCGTCCGACGACGACGGCTCGGCTAAGCTACGTCACGCGAGCCAGCTGTTACTGCGATCTTTTGTTTTAAATACGTGTCCAGAAAAAAAAGAGACTTCCTACATTCTAACAAAAAAGATTGTCGACGATAAGAAGAAAGAGTTTCAGCAGGCTATAGCTCATTCGCGGTGGTCCTTTCAAACAATACAATTCGAAATATTCCGTTTTAAATTGCGTAAGCCTCTACGAGTTACTAAGCCAATCTATCTTTCATCTTCTTTCAATAATAAATAATTGAGTAAAATACATTATGCAGAGCCGGTGCATCAGCATCCCATGGATCCAAACAATTGCTATTTTGATTGATTTTCTGGGATACATCGCATCTTTTAAGGCAAACAAAAATTTGGCAGTTGAATCTTTGTAGTATCAGCGGAAAATTTTCCATAATATTTTGAAATCTTTCATCCTTTCTAAAATAAACTCCTTTTATCTTTAACTTAAGTGTTTTGTGTTTATTGTGGGTAATGCTGCACGTATAACAGCAGGTGTATTAGGGTTACCATGTTTTTACGAGGCCCAACAGGTGCCTTTTAAAAAATAGCGTAACCCTAATGTATAGTCTATCCATAGATATAATGGTTTGACTTATTCACTAGCGCTCGAACTTTCAAAATCAAAATCACACGTAGCAGTTTTCTTTGACTGTCTCTTGTCTTCCCTTGTTTTTCTTGAACATACACCATTCTAAATGATTTTTTGTACTGTAAGACACACTCGTTAATTTCGTTGTTCTAACAATCGTCTCTGATTTAGTCCCATAACTCACACTTTTGTGGTCCAGTGATTTCTTACACTATCAACATTGCCTTGTATCGTATACAAATTTGTAATTAATAATATACATGAATGTATTTGCTGTGATGCCCTTAACAGGTTACTCTATAACATTTTAAACGTGTCCAAATTGTTTCTTTCCGAAATAAATCGCCCTCAAGCAGTAACATTTTCTTGATAGGAAAAGTGTCGATGAAGCGCTTGAACTTGCTTTTTCTCTCATCATAGCCTGTTTAACAAACTCATTTCTATTTATAAACCACCAAAATAAGCAATAAATGATATATTGACGACCTGCTTGATGACTTCGACGGTTTGCTTTATACGGCTTGCGACTCGTTAGTTGCATGTGTTCACGCTGGCGCTACTTAGCGGTCCTTTTTGGTAAAAATATATACTCTTGGTTTGCCCAATATTGTGGCAGCAAAATGTCAATCTTAATTTGAATAATTGTTATATTTACAACTGCTGAAATCAGTATTGCTCAAAAAGTCTTAATTAATCTGTTTCGCCGAAAACCGAACTATTCGGCTTTTTTAAGGCATTAAACATGTTATTGGTTGTTTAAGTTACATAGTTATTTGGATAAATGATTTTGTGCTATTTAGTTTTGATATAAACCAAAGTGTCGTCAGCTGTGCCTGCCATTATTACCACAGTATAAACCTAAGCAAGTTTCACTTAGGGTCGGCGCCTCTGATCTTTTGTCTATCAATTTAAAGAACTACGCAATGGCGCTTTGGCGGCTTTGCTTGCAACTAACACTTGCAAAATGGGTACAAAAAAACTATATACTTGAACAGACTGACAATTGACAGAAAATCGCACAACATCAATGTCACCAATGACGTTCCTATAATAGAATGACAGACAGGCTTTGTAGGTTAGATTTTTGCTCTAAACAAATTCAAATAGTTTCAGTTACAATTTCACCCACCTATGCGACACTGCGAAGTGCCGCTAGGCGACATGTTTGAGAATTGATGAAATTGATGCGAAACTATTGCCATTACTATTATTTTGATATGTCAAAAAAGTGGTTCTCATGTCCCCAATCTCATGCAGATGTCGCTACTTACCGGAATTTGGTGTAACACTCAATCTAATTTCAATTAAATTAAATTTGAATGATTCGACAGGTCGTAAAAAGTAAACTGTCAGAGTCATCAAACAGGTCATAGGTATAATTAACATTTTTAGTTGAGAAGTCGCGTTGACAGTTTAAATAACTAATGATATGATGACGATTTCCGGAATATTTTTTGTGTAAACAAGATTATGCGAAAGCCAATCAGAAGCCTTCTTTTTGACGCAACTGATTTAAATCACTCTTCCTAATTTTGAGACAAGGTATACACACTGATTACGCCAATTGTAGCATAAATAAATGTAAAAATAACGGTTCAATGTCACAACTCAAGGACGACGCGATTTCATAGGCAAATTATTGACGTCCTTAATAGGTAAGGCAATCAAACTAATGCCTTCCACTACAGGAGGAAATTTATCAATATCTTAATGGTTTCCGTTTGCCGTCGCTCACCTTTGGGTTGTTTTCAAATCTGAGGGTAGAAAGACTTCAAGTAAATTACATTTCTTGTTCACATTTTGTGTATCTATGCTTGTTTATATCTTGTGTCGACGTTAAGAACAGTATTATATATTGTATACTGGCTGTTCCAGCTCCTAGGTTCCGATCCAGAACTTTCTTGTTTGTACATACTTTTTTAATAAAGTCCGGATGTATAGTATCTAATGCTCTTTGCATTTTTTTTACTTATATTTTCATATTTTATAAATTCCGGATTCACAAGAAATAAGTGTAAATCTGATATTTTTGTACCTTGCATATTTTTGCATAGTTAGCATAATTTTGACGTTTTAATTTTACATCTAGAGCGCCGCGATTTTGCTAAAAATCTTCGTAACTGTCAATATGACATTAAGAAACTACAAAGACATAATATTTTTTCTTTTTCTTTTTAAATAGAATGTCATTGGTAGGGAAGCAATGATTGGACCAACCCGGAAATTATCACAAAGGACTCATGTTCTATTAAAAAAAAATAATAATAAAGTTTTATGAAAAAGCGGTAAAATGTACTTTGTCCTGTCATAGTAAATTTCTCAGAAATAAAGCAAACTTTTCACTTATTGAGTAAGATAACGGGTGGATTTGTATTTTTTTGCAAATTCATCTGATAATAATTTGCCGCTTTTAAATAAAGTAGTATTAATTACTTTATAAATTATATATTTGTTATCACTACATAAGGTGCTATCCAATGGGTATCATATACGTACTGCGTTTTTTTAATACGCTGGCGGTTATTTTATCTTTAATATTTCTTCTTTATGGATAATTTTAATTTCAATTAATATAGGTAAAATAAATATCACAATTTGGAAAACAAAAATATCAAACTACTGTGCAACACTCCATCGATATTAGTAGTTGATATGATCCGCCTTACCAAGGCTCGTCAGTGCTACTAGTGAACCTAATGTATTATATGGAAAAATCATTAATATATACTTAATAAGTAAAAGTATAATTGGAAAAATTTTTCATTTTAAATCCCCAGTCAATTATTCTTCCTATAGGAACCCTCATTTTGTATTGCAGATTCGGATTCTACGCCATCAAGTATGTAGTTTTTGTTTGAAACTTTTTTTCGATTCGTAACAGATTGCGCTGTGATCGCAAAAAACATAATTGTGAACGTCTAGAAAAAATACACAAAAAAGAGAAGCAAGCAAACATGATTTTGTGTTTTTTTTTATTTTAACATTAAATAACATTTCGAAAAGCCATTCAATAACGAATAACTTTACGTTATCATACCCTCCATAGCCTCCATTACTGTTCAAATATTCAACACTAACTAGTTTGTATTGAATTAATAATTAATAATCTAAATGGGGATCGGACAATGTGTAAGTATTCACAGCTTGTCAAGTACTGAATAAAATACGGTTTTGTATCGTTGAATAGCATTCCAATTGCACATAGTTTCGAACACATGGTTTTTTGAAATGTTAGTTAGAGCCCTCTACGTTATAGCAAATCTTATTAAGATCTTTTTTTTTTGATTTCATGCAGTGTTTTAGAGATATTTTGTTGTCTCAAGATAAAAAATTCACCCAGTATATACGAATGCTCCGTATAATATATTAGGTTGACTAGTAGCACTGACGGGCCCTGGTAAGGTGAAACATATGAATGCTAATTTGCTAATATCAATGAAGTGCTACACACGTTTTAATGTAACCTAATTATATTAATTAGCGTTAGTTAATTAACGCATGTTTAGTGACTTAATGCCGTCCTACAATTATTGCTATTCTTTATAGATAATTATTGTAGTTTCAGGTCAATTTAGCAGGTATCTTAGCGATGATAATGAGATTTCTATTTTTTAATTTTTCATTCAATTATTTTTTCCAGTTAATAAATATTAAAGCTTTATTTAGTATAAATAAATGAGGTATCTGTCGACACAAATCTCTTTTTTATGCAATAATATAGATACATAAGCATAGGTACATATTTTTATTTGTGTAAATTAAAAACCAACACTATTTAACACTATCCTTGTTTACCAGATAAATATGGCCGAAATAAAAGTCCAAAATCGGAATGAAAAGTATTATAAGTACATTGAATCGACCATTAAATTTTTATGGCGTAAAATTCTAAAGTTAATAACAAAGTTGTATGTATATAGTTGTAAAGTGATCTTTCTCCTGTTAGATTTATTTTGGGATTGAAGATTCAAGAATTTCAAAAAAAAAGAACAGAATTTAGATGTCACTTTTATAACAAAGATATTTTGAGCTCAGCAACGAAGAATTTTACAGTAGAAATAGAGTTGTAGTCACACAGGCTTACTAATTGAATTAAGATTAAGCTGACGAGGTTTGGTAAAACACAGGTACGCGTTAGGAACGTTGAAACTAGGCACCTGCCGCTGTTCCTCGTAAATTAATTCGAACCAAGCGATCTGTCAAAATTAGTGTGCCGTGCGTTTAGGCAAAACGAGCACCCAAAATCATAAATACCTGGTATATGCACATACGTCAAGCGATCTGTTAACTGCCTTCAAAACTTGAAATGTGTGCAATTGAGAAACTTGCGTAGGGAAGCGGATTGCATTTGCTGATGCCGATCGAAATGATTATACAACGGACGATATCGGCGTTAAATCTGTACCACATGCGTTTTACATGTGTTCGGAAACCAATCGGATTGTATATTTTTTCTTTCGCCGTATTTGTTGACTTTTTATAATGGATTTATTGGGAAATTGGCGCCCGATTTGTTAATCTATTCACGATTGATAGCTTTCAATGCATTCAACTCTCTAATATTTGAAGACAAAGCTGTGTTAATTTCAAGAACAATCACCATTGTCTTTAGTACAATGATCGTATACTCGAGTTTTAACGTAACCGTCTTCAGAAAATTATAGAAACATAAAATATTTTTCATGTAAATATTTAAATACTCGGAACGTGCTTAGTTCCGCAACCTTCAGGTCGAAAATTAGATCGTACACGGATTCACGAGCCGCCTTGATATTTATTGTTATTGCCGAGGAAGTCGAAATTTGCGCGCACTTCATCTGTTTTTAGATATATACGCTTTTATTTGGTTAGAAAAGTGATATTTTTAATAACCTGATTATTTTTGAGTGTAAAGAATTATTCGCATAAAACGTTCTAGATTATTGGTGTGTAAATGTACACATACGCGTACCTGACCTAATATCATGATTATAATCTGTCAAGGTTAAGATGGATATATAAAATTGTTTTGCACATTGGTTTTATAACTGTTATTTTTGGTCGCGGGCTATTGATGTAATATTTAACTCTTGCAATTATATTTACGAAAAAACCGTTATTATTTATAGAACTAATTTCCGGAAAGAATTATTTTTGCTTACGTAAATTTGTAAAATATATTGGTTATATACATATTTACAATTTTTAATTGGCAACGAGTGTTGATGTAACAATATACATATATAAATTGTTGTGGCTTACTTATATAAGTGGATAATACTGTTAGAAAAGTATTTTAGTAAATCTAAAATATACCTACTTATATAGTGAATTATTTCCAATTTAATCACCATTTAGAAAAATAAAAATTTGAGTTTATGAATTATTTAATATTTTAATGTTTCGTGAAGAACATCTCCTTTCATCAGACGTAGCAAAACGTGCTTTCAAAAAATATTTTCCTGATTAGAGTATACTATGCTCTTTTTTAATTGTTGGTCACATAATCACTTTGAGAGTTTGTATATCACCAAATTCTGTGCAAAAAAATTATCAACATATCCATTCGACGTCGAATATGCTCTACTCAATTTGCGGTTCGTTTTTTAGATGCACCATCGCCCGGTTTACAAGTTACCATCCCAGTTGCATGAAATTTGTCAATACAAGCATGAACATGATTTAAAAGTCGTGCATAAGTCACTGCTAGATTAGCAAAGTGTTGTCGAAAGTTCTGCATGCATTGATTAATTACCATATCAATTTTGTACTTTGAGTTAAAAACCATAGATAAGGTACACTAATATGCCTGACTTTATGTCAAAGGCGCGGTGAGATTCGCTTCTCTATTAGTTATTGTACTCGCTTATGCACTCTTTCTAAACCTGTATAAGGAAGTGTTCTTGCTTGACATTTCCATACGCTGCCACTACGGCAAGAAACATATCAACCTGATAGCTGGCAAATTTTGAATGCACGCGCCATCATTTGTTCTAGCCAATAACAAGTTGAAGGTCACGATTTTGTGTCTCCTGGGATCAAAAGTGCTCTTCTTGTTTATAAGTATGTATTTTGCTTACTACAATACCAGTAGTATCCAAAAAAAATGGTCACATCTTCATTCAAGATAATGAAACCATATTTTGTATATTTATTCTAATTCTACTACGTTATAATGAAGGAACAATATATCTGTTGTGTATTAAAGTGTAATATAGAGCTTCAACTTGGATGATTATCTTCTACTTTTAATGTGTTAACTCAAATGTTGATATCTCCTCCATCACTAGTGATCACTAACCAGGTCAATAGCCAAATGTATATTTAATACGAATGAAAAATAATGAGTATCGTCCATTTTTCAGCAGTGCAATTATGTACGATATGATCAATTAAATTAACCCTCTAGTATTTATTTTGCTTTTTTTTAGGTTATAAATCACATACACCATGTGTTCATGGTATAATTTTCAAACATAATACTTCTCTAGCGTGTGGTATTTTCTTAACGTATAGATTGTTCAAATAAACTTGAACATTTAATACAAAATAATTAATTGCATAGGAAGTATTTATAATCATAAATTTATCTAACAAGCATCACCTTCTAATCGATTATTGTTATTGAATACTATTGAGCCAGACATGTAATTTATGATTGCTTTTGGAGGTAGGCATCTCAATTGGCTATTTTTAGTTTTTAATAGTTCGTTGTTACTAACAAATCCGAATTTAAAATATACATTATAGGAGAAATAAAAAAATGAATATTAATATTTACCACAACTACATACATAGGTATACACATAAATTAAAAGAAAGTGATTTTTTATTTATATATTTCGAAATAACATAACACATAATGTTTAAATGTGAAAAACTTGGCTGTAACATCGATTCCTATAATATGAATACGCAATTTGTGTATGTTATTGATATTTTTACAGCTTACAATATGTGTGAATCCATAAATATTATTAAAAAAAGGAAGACATATCACTGCTGCCAATTTTTAAATAAGCCAACATTGTCCTAGCCTATGTGATTTCTGAATCTTTTAAAACATAATAAAATGTAGTTTATTGCCTATTATATATAAAACGTAAGATATCCTAGTGAAATTACACCCTAACTTGGGTAAAAATACATCACTTGTCCTGTAATTACATATAATTGCATAACAAGTGAGGTATTATCTAAGATGGGATGTAAATTCAACGTGACTTTTTAAAATATTATAGGATTTGTCATCTGATCCAATTAGTACGGATAAGAGATAAGTTACACAAAGCTATTTTTTGCATTATTTTGTCGCCTTCTTTACTGCAATTAACTAGAATAACGATATTTTCTTAAAGTTTTATCTTTAGACAAATGGATATTCAAAAAGTTACAATAAGGATTCAATAACATTGTCATATACTGTTCAAGTACTTCCAAAAATATGTAAGATCGTAGCTTTTTTACGTTAGATTTCGATTATATCGAAATACTAAATCAAAAATAAACAGACAAAGTGTTTTTGAAAACTATGTAATATATTTAACTGACATTTTTATGTTATTGATATTTATGAAATCTACTTATGGTTAAAATATGAACATAGTGTTCAATCCAAACGATATTTTTCTTTTATATATTGATGCCATTTCATTTAAGTAAATACAGGTCGCTCGTTTATTTGGGATATTTAAATATTCTCAGAAAAATGAAGTAAGTATATCATTCCGATTGTTCGTTTTCCTCAATATATCTCCTAATATTCATGTTCGGTAAAAAGAGACTTCCCCCGTTTTTACACATGATTAATGCCTTTTTAATCCAGTCAGGTACAGCTATCAGTAATATTTTTATATTTTATTGTAGATGTTTAAACTGTCTAATAATAAAAAAAATATTAATAATTAATAAGATATATAATGATTTGTAAGAATATTTTTATTGCAGGTTATAATTGAAGTAAAAGAAATTAAACAGTAGGTACATACACACTAAAAAACTTTAGGGCAATTCACACGAGAAATGTTACTTTTATTCCCATAAATTCGTATGGCAATTTTACTATTTTTTTTTTTAGTGCCTTAAGAAAGTAAGAAACAATGAGCAAGCACAGGATATTTCAGTACCGGTATAAACACAGTAAGCATATAAAAAAAAATGTAAAAAAATTTAGTAGTGAGAGAACTTATTTAGACACTGTCTTATACTTCTTGCAAAGGCTATATCTTTTAGGATTAAAAAACATTAGAATGAATACTGTTGTTTTTGAAAAAATCTAAGTTAAGTTTTGTAACACCTTATGGGTGTTTGCTTGTATGAAAAACTAAAACATTTTGTGGTAAATCTTATCATATTATTACTTAAAATAATATCCATGCATTATCTTTTATAAGAAAGGACATTTTTATAGGGTAATACAGGTATACATGCACACATATTAGAATCAATTCAGTTTGGTATGCATGGTAATACCGTGTCCCATATAAAATTACGATAAGTATTGAATCAACTTTTCGTTTGTATGAATTGGTTAGATTTATATTTTTTGACCTTTTTCAAATTGATACATGAAGGTTTTCTAATTAAAAAATGTTTAGTATGTATCGTATACAAGCGCCCTAAATCGAAAATTGAAAAAAAATGTTTATCGTACGTGTATCATATTTTTATATTTTAGTATCTATAAATGCAGTCTGTAAATATCTATAGTAATATACATATATTATACAATAATATAACAATATATATGTTAAGAAGTTTTCAAGAAGAAAAAATTACTGTTTTTGAGTTGACATTTAATAGGAAAATCCATTATCGAAATAACAGATTTCTAACAGCATTTTTCACTAAGCACAGATAAAAGCTAATCATTTTTGTATTTGTTTAATAAAAACCCAAATTTATTTAAAGATAATTGATAATTTTCTACAGACAATTTTTCCATAGCTGTCCATATGTATATAAACATTTATATATATATTAAGCAGATAAGTTTTATCTAATCTTACGTTAGAAATAAATATGCTCGACTATAAAGAGTTGAAGCTAAACTGCGTCAAACCATTCGCTCGAGTGCTAAATCATAATGTCGACGCCTGTACAATAATTTCTCTTCACAATATTAGTTCTGAATGTATGTATACTCGCCACGCAATTTTTCTATTTCAATACTTGCAAAATC
Organism: Protaetia brevitarsis; assembly: GCA_004143645.1. Classification (NCBI taxonomy): domain Eukaryota; kingdom Metazoa; phylum Arthropoda; class Insecta; order Coleoptera; family Scarabaeidae; genus Protaetia; species Protaetia brevitarsis. The sequence continues at coordinate 2,522,157 of RXPK01000134.1, forward strand.
GAAGTAAATATGCACACATGAGGCTATACACCTTCAGCACGGACGAGGAGAGATCCTAATTACCGCAACATAATAAAATCATTTTCTTTTTATGGTCAGGCGATTACGCTATGCGTGGAAATCGAGGCGGAATTGCAGATCGTAAACCGCGACGCGAATAACAGAAGAGATCGTTGTAATTTATTAAGCTATAATAAAGCAAATGTGAAAATTACCTACTAGTAGGCGCGCATGACGTTTAAGAAAGGCTTGAGTGGCTATAACGATTTCGCTGGGATGTTCTATATATATCTAATTCTTTCTCAATTGTTACTGTTATGTGCCCAGTTGATGTGCAGAACTAGCATAATAATGTTGCAAAACAGGTATTTATCTGTTTCATTATTTGCAGAGACGGATTTGTGCCACAGCAATAACATACACAAGTACTACCGTTATACTTATAAGTTTTTCTACGATATGATTGGTTAAAGCTGTTCGATGAAGTACCTCCATTAAGCAGCTGTCAAATTTTCTTTGAAGTCTCGAATATAATAGTGCTACGCGTAGATTACCAACTACCTATCTTTCAAAATGCGACGCGTATAATATATTTAGAAAATGCATTGATTTGATGAAATGGCAGTGATAAATGTATTCGCGGCATCTTCGATATCTCTCAATATTTTCGAATTATTGCAAATAATGGGCAAACCGTACATAGATTGTACAAGAACCATATTTATTTTTTGGTCTAGAACTCCAAATGCCCTTCAAAAATGCGGAGGATAATATTAGTATAAAAATTGTCACTTATATTGGGAAGTGTATTGTTCTGATGAAATGGCAGTAATAATTAATCAATCAAAGATCTTCAACATCCCTCAAAGATTTATGTATTGTCCTTAATGAAAGTGATAAACAAAGCTTCATTTGTTACATTGACAATGAGTTTTTCTATTAGTATGTCCCAACATAGTTATAGCGATTCACAAAGGTGGAGATACAGGAAACCTAACGAAATTATAGATCTATAGCGCTATAATTTGTAATTTCTAAAATCCTTGACGAAGCGACCGGCAAAGGCGCAATTTTCACACGATGCGATAGATAGGTAATAGATAGATAGTCTATTGTCACCAGATTCGAGAATATTGACATAGTCAACATACTTTTACATGGAATTAACAATAATAAAAATGCAGTAAAATTGATAAAAATAATAAATTTAATTGTAAGAAATAAAATCTGAAGATACTTCAGCACCATTACCGATTAAAAATAGCGAAAAAATCGTCCACTGAATACACACAGCGATCTAGGAGCAGCCCCTGTAGTCTTTTCTTGAAGAGTTTAATACTGGGAATCGACTTATAGTCACTAGAAAGTATGTTGTACAGTTTCGTTCCCATTGTCAAAGGGCCACTCTAATTCAATGGAAGCGTATTGGAGGGAGTTCTAAATAGATTATTCAGCTAATATTATATATATGTATAAAAGTCTGAGTTTTTAGGAATTTTGTGTAGAGTTGAGTAAATGTAGGAGAGATTCTCTAAAATATGGCAGAGGTAAAATTATAAATTCAACAGAAAAAGGCCTACAAGATCCAAAAAATTGATATTTGCAATTCAGCGAATGATGCGCTTTTGGGCAATAAACATATCGGCAGAAAGTGACGAGAAACCCCAGAATATGATGCCATACGAAAGTCTAGAATGAACTTGGGCGAAATAGAAAGAAATATCATGCTCAAAACTTGAATGAATTTTAAGCTTCTGATTTGAAAGCACACTTGATTGAGTTTAGATACAATGCAACTACAGTGCTCTACCTAAGTTAACTACTCGTCAACATGCACGATTAGAAGACACACAGACGGCTTTTGAGCCATCTGGACGCCATCGACCGCCAATATTTAAACCTGCAATAGGATAGATAAGGCTCATATAGCTTTAGCAACTTTAATGGACTTGTCCAATTAAAGTTTTCGACAGAATTGACTTTTGTGTGTTTGAAATTAAACCATTCCAGTTAGGATAAGAGGGAATTGTAAGAATTGGTTATCATATATTGTACATAAAGAGCAAGTGGTGTGCATAAAGGAAAAGACAAAATGTCTCTCAAAGTAGTGTTGCGCAAAGCGCGATATGAGTCCATTATTGTTTATTATTTACATTTACATTAATAGTATTAAAAATACAGTTCGTAGTAGTAAACATATATTACATGCTGATGATATTAGCATTGTAAACAGCAAAAAAGATCTCCATGAGTTAGGTCGATCTTATAGTCATCAAATAGTAGTTTTATCCACCTAGTTTAAAGATGATAATACTAATCAATGCGAAGAAAAGGGAAATGGAACGATTTACCTCTTCCACCGTTAATTTAAAAGAAAATGTATTAGTAAGTTTCATGGAAAAGCCATTGAACAAGCACACAAGTAATTTAAAGTCATTTCGAACGATTTATAAAAACATATTGTTTAGTAGCTGAATATCTAAATCACACGACGAGTTAGTCAAGTGAGCTATTTTATAGAGAAAATTTATAATTGCTTCACCTACTTTTCATTTCCTTTTAGTAGCACTTGCTTTCCTAATTCGAAATTTTAAAGGTGCACGGAGAAAAATAGATATTACGACGTATTATAAATATCATCAATGGTATTAACTCGGGGACAAAATACATTATCTAATAAATAGTATGCATTCATATATTACTGTTTATTAGAAAAAGTATACAGTGTAATATAATTATAATATAACTAATTACAAAGAGTGCTGGCACTATTTTTATTATCTATTTTTCTCAGTGTGTTCTTTATTGTCATATTCTATATCTTTAAAATTTTTAATTTTACGATTTATTAGGATACGAACTACAAAAAGAATTCAAATCGTTTATCGTTAGAGAGCGCCGATATACAATGGTGCTTTTGGAACAAGGTTCAAATCGTATCTTTGAAGAAAAGAAAGCCAGCCCTCAAATACTACAATTACAGAATAATATCCATATTTGACTCTGTGTGAGTTGTTAATATAAGTTGTTACAAGTTTTATATAAGTTCAACTATCTACTTTGCACTTTCTAATTTTATTTTAATTTTAAACTTTGATCATTCTTAACTGATTTTAAATTCTGACCTGAAGATGCTCCGACAGAGCGAAACCGGTCGTGTGCTATTAAAGAATTTTGTGGGGATCTAGACCTTGTTCTTTTCCTTTCCCTGTCACTACAATTACAATTTGTTATACTCTAAAAGTTATCAGCCTATGTTAAATAGATAATGGACGATATTGTGCTTCGATTTTGTTATCCACCACATGGGAATATTATGCTATTGAAAATGTTCCATCCCAGTAGATGTAACCAAATATTTCTCGTAATAATCAAACCCACGAAATAAAAATTACGAACCAGTCGAATTTAACCACAACAGAATTTAGAAGCTGGACGTGTCTAGAACGGTTCCATTATCGTCTGAGAAAGAACCGCATGACATATTAAACTGCCTATTTTTTATCTATTTTTGTTTCATCTTTATCTTTTCACGTAATTTGGTGTGAACGCTGTTAGTGGGAAGCTAACGTAGCTTACATTCTTCGAATTATATGTGTTGATTTGGTTAGTTTGAATGTGGTTTTGAATTCCTGAGTAATGCGCTTCAAAGAATCTATGCTCTGTGTTGACAATTACGTTAGTTTTATTCTACCTTTATTCCCAAATGTAATCTTATATTTGCTATTAGATTATTGGAATTTTTTAGACCACATTTTAAGTATGGTTTCATGCCTTCCTGATACAACATGTACATCCCATATTTCTTTAAATAATGTTGCTTTATAATCTCCTGCAATATGGCACTATAATTGTTAAATACATTATATAACACTCTTGTAGCGTCTGCATATTTACGAGGCGATTAAATTTTGTTCACGCAATAGACATATTAAAAGTAGTTGTTTAATAAATAAATATATGATTACATGCAACCATCAAAGAAACTAGAATTAACGGTGTAATAAAAATCTTACGAGCAACCAACCGCTTATCTAAATCCTCCGAAAAACCTCGCCGAAACTAAAAAAAGACTTTTCGTGCATTAAGCCGAAATACCTACATATCTCGATGCGTTTTAGCCAGCATTAATCGATCACACAGCGTTTATCTATGAAAGCATGTTCGTCCTTGTGCAAATCATTTTTACGACTAAGGACATCAAAAGTCGTTTTAAATCAAAGATTTTCGGGAATGTGCTGCCATCTGTGAATCGGAACGATAATCAAAACCATAACGATATCAGAAATATAGAGAAAACTATCAATTTTTAGTGTTCATTGAAAATTAGCGATTTGACGTCACGTTGCGTCGCGATCTCAATAAAAGAATAAAAAAAGAAATACGACCGACAGACACAGAGGTGAAATAAAAATGTGTAATCCCGAAACGTAAACCTGGCCTTTTCCACTCGGAACGAAAATAGTTGAGGAGAATTTTGTTTTGATTTTCGGCAGAGGTCGTGCATACCGTCTTTATAAAAATCGTAGCATTTACATACGTCTTTACGAAGGCTGAACACTTTATATTCACGGAGGGTGTTGATCAATCACATAGTCTTACGCGTTTTTTACGACGTCCTAGGTTAATATATTCCCTTTAACTCTTCGGCGAAAATAAACGCAGTGATTTAGACATTGTTCTCCTATTTTTAGACATCAGCTACTCCCTGTGTGTGTCTGTTTATTTTTTGTTACAATAACAAAATTGGATACATGTGTACTTGAGTTTTATTTAAGTGTTTCAATTGCGTATAGGGCAGACAAAGCGTTCGTGTTGCCGTGTTGTGTATGAAAGATTATTTTTCGGGTGAATGGTCAGGACCGTACTCGCACATATTACAATAAAATAAATAATTGATTCAGTAAAGAGTTTTATTGTTCAAGTGTATCGTTTGTCAATTATATCATTCTTAATTTGCTATACGTCAAACAGTTGAGTTAGTATACCAATTAATGTTCGAATTAATATGAATATTTGAATATTTTTGCTGGACTTATCCACAAAATGGAAGATTAGTTAATTTGAATAACATCTTTGACTCCTGTTATTATATGTAGCTGCAGGTATATTCTCGACTGGTGTGACATTTCTTCAAATTCGATTAACATAATAGATTTCCTCTTACTGCTTACTTTGTTTACAAAGTAATACTTACTTACTTGTTTCGATTTTAAATCTTCTAGTTTTCGCTATATTAAAGTGTCTTTTAGGTACTAAAAACTATCATCGAGTTGAACAACTCAAAAAACGAAGCTGAATTAATAATTGTTTTAATGCCTGATACATTAAAGTATTTGCACCAAATTTGCGTCTCATGTTGATCATCATCAAAACTGCCAGTCCACCCTACTATTTTCTCCGATATGTTGGTATTCCAAAGCAAAGTTTTGAAACTAAATAATGTGGATTTTTGAAACAGTATGAACATTGAGACAAGGTTGCCGTAGCAATTGCGGCAACAAGATTTACAGACCCTTTTCAATGAAAACGTTGTGAGAAGGTTATTGTATCATTTGCGGTGGCCTCGTGTATTTCCGAAGTGAATCGTTCATTGAGTATTGATCTTGGTTTAACCGCCGTCTCGCTATTCTGTCATCGCCATTGTTTGATTTGTTTGTTGCGTCGTGCGCGTTTGTGTTGTGTTTGAGCTGTTTCAATTTTAGTTTAAAACAGCAGTGCATCTTTATATACCCAACTCCTATTTTGTTTTGGTTGTCGCAAGTTTTTATCAAGGTTTATATGCGCTTTCTCTGAAGTTTGTCTCAACATTGTCATTCTAGTCTTATGACAGGCTTATGAACACCTCGTCCTGTGTCAACTAGAACAAGCTTGCAACAAGCTTATACCCTTGTCAATGACAAGCTTACAGACAAGCTTTTTCGCTTGTCGCGACAACCTTAAACAAAGCTTGTGGAAACCTTAAATTGTTATCTGTGGGATATGTACTATAATTATTGTTAATCCTATTTACCTACAGAATAATAATATGTTTCTATAAGCATGTTATAGGTGTTGTAATTAATTGAAATTAATAAAGAAAATAAAATTTAAATTATATGCTTTCCTAGAAATTGCATTATTTAAGTGTGTAGCAAAAAATCGCTAGACGAGAGTATGCGCTTCTTAGTGAAAATTCCTATCAGGATGGACATGGCTATATACAAAGATTCATATACTGTCTGGTTTAAAGCGACCGCATTTATTACCGGTATTTCTCACATTGTTTATGCCTAGCGTTCGGACTTGCTGTAATGCACTCGCTTACAACCACATACAATATCTTCATTTTAGTGAAAAGTGATTTCGTGAGTATTTTATTCATCCCGCAATATTTCATAAACATTGGCATCCAGGCAGGACCACTTCGTGATTTGAAACTGAGGCAACTATGAATATTCCTAAGCCAACCCTGTACAATGTAATGCGCGAGTAAATTAATTTGATTACGTCGCACCTACATACATATACAAGACGTAAAGGAAGTGCCTACGTTATTTTGAAAGGCGAAATATAATAAATTCACCCAGTAAGAGTTCAACGTGTTTTGATATTCGGGGAGTAAATATTTTTGTTTAAAAATGAGAATTTACGATTGCGAAAAGGAATAATCTATGCACGTGAGATCAAACGAACTGCTAGCAAAAATAACGCTGCGCAATTGGTATATTAATTTGTAGGTTATAGAGAATCAAGATGAATATGAATTGAATCAGTTTTTAGTTGGTGTATTCCAAATGCTTTTTAACTTTTAAAATGAAGATGGTAAGATAATTTTTTTGGCATGAAGTCGTTTAATACGTTAATTTCAATTTGCATTTAGCTAATATGCGTTTTCTGAGTTCAACTTTCCTAAGACTTTTATAAGTTTTTAGTTTAATTTTTAGAGGTTAGTATCTTATGCCTTATTATTTTATTTGAAGAAATTGAAAAATTTAGCAAAAGTTCAAATTAAAGATAAGAAGGTTTATTCAATTTTGACCGCTTTGTCTGGTATCCAGGATTTTTGAACCATAAATAATTAATGTTTCAAAGTATTCAAATAGTGGCATTATCTCTATAGTTTCACTATTAGCAAAAGAAAAACAAATTAATCCTTGAAACGCTTCTTTAAATGGAATCTTCTCCCAGTTTATAAATAGCGATTTTGCGTTAATCAATACGATTTGGATGTAATCCAGCATTGCGAAAATGCAGTTTGCATTGATAAATTCACTCCTGACGATTTTACGCTGCATATAATCGCTGCCAGATGCAGGATTTACGAGGCCCCAATTGCGTTTATAATTGATTTATTCTCCATTTTCCTGTAGATGACGCCCGTGAAAACCTCGCACCGTTGTCCCAATTTTAATTGATACGAATTCAATTCACAATCTCGTTTGGTACATGTTCACACCTTAGAGAATATGGCGAGGAGTTCGCACTTGATAAATAAATAACGCCGCGAATAAAGAAACACGATAAACAATGAAGATGGATTCATAGGCAGGTATTACAAAAGCGAGAACCAATTAGTATTCACCTCGATTTTCAGTTTTAAATCACCTGGTTGTTGGGGCAACGCGCGGAAGCGATTTAATTTTACATCACACGATACGGAGTTTAATTAGCGGTAATGGCCACTTAAGCGGTTCTAACCTATAAAACACGACGGTGGCGAAGATATCGGGCTGGCATGATGCGTGCGGCGAAAACTGACGATCCGATGGTCTGGCTCTCTATAGTGGAATCACGTCCGTAGTTGGCGCCTTTGTTGCCAGGATCGTAGCGGCCTTCTTTCACCTCTTTCCGTAGGTATTTTGGCTTACGTCCATCGTGGTTTAATTGAGATGAAACTTGTCTTTGGCTAATAGAGTCTTACCCTTACTAACATGTATAGTAACTGAAAACGGTATTATGCATAATTATGTTCATGTTCGGTTAACATTTAATGGTAAAATAAATCGTAAAATCAAATCTTTTCAACCAAAATAATCAGAACCACGATTAGCTTAGTCATCTATTTTAACTGTGGCTCTGATGATGCCATTATTATCGATTAGGAAAGCAATTGATGAATACTTTATTCCCGCCTTACATACTTCTTTCTATACTTCCTCTTTTATTATATCATTTCAGGCTTTTCTTAGTGATCCTCTTACATTCTCTCTTATTGCCTTCGCTTTGAATATTCTTTTCGCAATTTGTTCTTCTGGCACGCAAGAAACAAATCCACATCTTGGATTGGTTTAATTCTCATTTCTTTTTTAAAAACTTCATTTCTTATTCTGTTCCTTCTCGTCTTCCATTTTATTTTTAATTAAAAATCGCGTTTCCATTGCATTAATTCTTGTTTTTTGTTTACCTGTTAACGTTTACTGAAAAAAAAATACTGGAGTTGATATCAATAATCTACATTCATTGAGTGAGTTTTCATTGTCAGAACGAAATGGGTCATTGTTGTGATAAAATAGTGAAATAAATTAGTTTTCATTATTATAACAAATCATTGTATGTACATTAGTCCATGCATAATATTTGTTATGGTAACTATATTTTCATTCGTTAAATAAATAATTTTGTTAATAATATGAATAGGAACGAATATATATACTGTTATTTTTACGTACAATTTTCATAAAATTATTCACGATATGAACGTAATAATATATTAAATGATACCTTCTTCGTTAGTTTAATGATTTGCAATTTATTTTAAAAACGAATAGATAACATACCCTAATGGAAAGTGTACGGCATTGATTGAATTACCGATTTACGCCGCGGTCGCTGACTGATTAAGAGTTTGGCGTGTGACCCCTAGAGGGCGTGTATCTAAACTCGTGATCTCTTAGGGAGAAATCGAGAATAATACTTGAAACACGATGCTGATGAAAGTGATTGTATGGTGATTTCTCCACAATGGACCCATGGTGGAGAAATCACCAATGCCATAGGTGGCATTCTCATGGTTAATTGTTAAGGCCTTTTCTTGATGTTTTTTTGATAATCAACAATGCTTGATATCAATTTTGTTGTTTTAATATTACTTTTACTAGAACTAAATTAAAGCTGTAACGTTTACGCAACAGTGAAGTGAGTGACTAAAAAGCGATTATTATACCAATCTTAATTCATTCATCATTCTCAAGGAATTAACTTGATTACTTTAATTAGAACTTTACTCTATAACAACTACAATTGATTAGGATTATGAATAACATGCATTAAGTCAACCATTTGCGATTAGCATATCAACAAGTAATATTCATTGTATTGATGCCTTTTTTTTATTCTTCAAAACAAAATACTTTCGTCATTTAATAAAATCGTTTTAATTGAATTGATAAACTCATTTTTTTTTTGTACTCAATTTTACTCAATTTTAATGCCTTATTTCATGAGAACAATAATTTCTCTCATCGTTTCAGGACCGATTTTTGATTCAGTGGTCAAGGTTCGTTTCCATAAAGTATTGTGAGCTTAACTACCCTCCACTATTAATGTTTTTACGTTTTTCTATTTCTCGTTTACCAAGAAGTATATTTTTTATCATATTATACACTTACTGCTTTACTTAATCTTTCATTAATCTATGCGTCTAGTTTTCCATGTTTTACTGTTACTGTGCCCAAATATCTAGGATTGTCTATTTGTTCTATTTCTTCCATTTAATTCAATATTATGCGTTTTATTCTTTTTTGCTATTAAGTTTGGTTTTTCTCTATGTTTATCCTTATATTTATTTTGCTTAACTCTTCATTAAGGACGTTGAGGTTATGTTATACACTTGGCTTTGTATCCACCAGTACAATAATATCACCAGCATACATTACCTCGTCTATTTTAATTTCTTCCATCTTCCAATATCCTATTTTTATTTTATCTCTGCTCTTTCTATAACATCATCCAGCATTGCCGAAAACAGCAGAGGATTTAGCACCACAGATATCCAACTCCTATTAAATTTTCTAGACTCTTTATTGTTGGTTTTATTATATCTTTGTTTCTTGTGTAGGGCCTTTCTTATTATTATTATTCTGTTGTAATAATATTATATCTACTCCTCTCTTCTCTAAAATCTTTCACATGTTTGCCTTTTGACGCTGTCGAAAGCCTTTTCCAAATCAATTTTTTTAATTAGGTTTTCATTAATCTAAAAAAAAAAAAATGTGTGTGCTTCTTCTCCCTCTAAATTCGCATTTTATCTTATCAATTCTATTAGGTTATTTATTATTTTTTCTGATTATAATATTTTGGAAACATTATTACCATCACTATAGCTCATTTATGTTAACAGATGACGTGCGTACGTTATTACTAATAATTTCGAGTCATGTAACAGCTTGTCATTAAAATAATAAACTATAAATTATATTACGCAGCATTCATTAGAAGTTATTCAAAGCGTGCATGAAGTACCATTTTATGTAGTAGTGCATAAAATAAAACTGGTACTAAAGTGTCAAACGTAATAATGTGCAGGTTTGTTTGTTTCTTTCTTCAGAAACCAGAGAAAATATGCTAGTGTGACATGCTATTTGTTATCAATATAAAATTATTGTGTTTTTGCCAAGAATAATGTATAAATACATTTTTTTTTCCTCAAGAAAATAACTTAGTTTTTCTGTTGCTGTTATAAATTGGTAGCTGTTACATGTAGATCAACTTCAGATCCCAACTGCTTCAATCTTGCCGTAAACGATGAGTCCCTGCTTATCTTGCGTCCTCCAGCAGTTATATTAGTGGTTTCGACTTTCTTGCAACATTTTGATTTCGTTCTTCAAGATTAATAATAGTTTCCAAAATCGTTCTTGTCAACGTCAGGGATCCTTGACTCAGATATATTTCTGACTAATGGTCGTATTCGATCGAGTGACTGAACATGAATTACGAATAAAATAGGTCCGGAAAGATGTGCCCTATAAGGAACTTCCTCAGCTTTTTTGTGAAACACTTTTATGTAGGTACTTCTTACAACGCAGTATTTTGGTATAGCATTCTGATTTTAATGTAGGTGGTGGGGTTTGGGTCATTCCATATCAACCGGAACACCTAAAAAAATTGATGTCTTGAATTCTTTTTATATTTTAAATTTGAAGTCTTTCCCTAAAATTAGAAGACCCGTATTTTTTCCTAAAGCTCTACAGTATCTATTTACAAAGGTATTTGCGAACAAAGTTTGCAAAATCGATAAAATAATCGCAGAAGTAATATTGTTTGGTTATGCATAAATTAAAACATTGAAGCAAAATGCATATAAATCATGGTGTATTCTAAAGTTCAAACTACACAGTTTGATTTAATAATGCCTAAATTAGATTGTACTTCATTATGACCCCCTTTTTCTCCTGTTTAATGAAGTAATGTCTTTTTCTCTATGTTTACCGCGAAATTAAATTTTTGAAAAAATTATCATAATATCCTTTAAGCTATGTTCTACAGAATGAAGTATTTGAAAATGGAGAACCTGACTACTCTACGTCAATTGTAAATATATTCGTAATGTAACGTATAGTACTGTATGACACTAGTTTTTTTATGAGAATACCGTAGGTTCTCCATTTCAAATACTTCTACTCTTGTAGAACATAGCTTAAATAAATTATGATAGTTTTCAAAATTTAAATTTCGCGGTAAACATAAAGAAAAACGACGTTTTTTATTATCAGGGAGAAAAAGGGGTCATAATGAAGTACAATCTAATTTAGGCATTATTAATGAAACTGTTAGTTTGAACTTTAGAATACACCCATGATTTATATGCCATTTTGCTTTAATGTTTTTAATTTATGCATAATCAAACAATATTACTTCTGCGATTATTTTATCGATTTTTGCAAACTTTGTTTCGCAAAATCTTTGTAAATAGATACTGTAGAGCTTTAGGAAAAAATACGGCTCTTCTAGATTTTAGGCAAAGACTCCTAAATTTAAAATATAAAAAGAATTGAAGACATCAAATTTTTTAGGTGTTCCGGTTACAATATGAATACGGCAACACGCTTTGTTTGATAGGACATTGAGGTTATGTTATACACTTTGGCATACATTTAAGCAGCATTTAAGCAACATAATGTGATTATTCATTGTGATTTCTGACTAGAACATTGTTACTGCTTCGATTCCTTAGTGTGGTAGATAGTATCAATGGATTCTTTTTCTAAAAAATACTGTCCAAGAATGTTATCAACTATCATTTCTTCGTTCTTAGATAATCTGCAAGACATATCGTATATCTATCATAAGAACGAATGTCATGCTCAAAGATCATTTGACGCTTGGAGACATAAATTGTTATTATATCAAATTATTTTGCAAGTATATATAATGCTATGTTACTTCTCTTAAATCATGTTAAAACTAACATAAAGTTTTATTGTATGAACATATTATTTTTGTAAGTTCAGCAGGTTAATAATATTAAGAAGAATGGTTTATATTATTAATTTTTACAAGAATTTCTCCGGATTTACTTTCTCGTTTCTCCATACAAAATACTGGATATTTTTGTTGGTAGTTACGATGCTTGTTAAGTAAAAAAAAACGAAACAGTGAAAGTAATTAGATGACGTAAATGACGAACGCTATGGAAAAATAAAGCCAGTGTTTGTCCCACTTCATCCATTCGGTATTGACGAATTCGCGTTTCCGCGTACGCACGCACACTCGTACATTTAAAATAGATCACTACTTGAATTAGTTCTGCCACGGTGAGAAGCACACGTCAGTGTGTCACCTAAAAAATCGCACGGACCACCATTCTCGCAACGAATCGTTAATTTTAATTCCCGTGCTCTCGGCTGGAACAGAAAGGGACCAGCAGCCTTCTTTCCAGTTTTACTCTTCGTCGTTTCAAATTTTTTACGACATTTACAAAACGGGAACTACGATGCAGAAACAGAGCACCTATTTCATGGACGTCAGTTTCTACAAGTCTCCTATTAAGAGGAATTAAAGGTGAAACGAGATGTGATATTTTTTATCGGATGTTGAGGTTTTATAGGTCGTAGGATTAACAGTCGCCATCCGACAAGTCGGTAGCAATTAAATACGATATTAGGATCGGAGGTATTTTTAATACAGGGAAAAATAGGTCGATCTAGAAAAAAATCGTAAATTGGAATTACGTAAACCATACGTACATCTATTTAATTGAGCGAAAGTGTATTAATTTTGCGTCTTGTTTTACGTAAAAATGTTAATTTTACTTTAGAATTAGAAATTAAAACCGTTAATTGTTTCAAGCATTGCTAACGAATTTTGCTTTCTTGCTTTTGGTTATATAAGTTCTTTTTTTAAATTAAATGTAGAAGTAATGACTTTATATAGACGTCAAATTAAATGCAGCGAATTCATTGAGCAAAATATTTATATTTATATTATATTTAAAAAGAAATAATGAACTTGCAAAAATCCTCTCGGATACAATGAATTTAACTAAAACATTTGATATAATATTTAAACTTTAACTTGCTATAAGTAAATTAGGATATTATGATATATGAGACAACTTGGTTGTTATATTAAGATCATATTTAACTAAAGACAAGCGGTGATGTAGAACGATAAATTACCACCAGCAATAGAAGTAACGTATGGAGTTCCACAAGGATCTATACTTGGGCCTGTTTATAGATAGTTGTCGATAAAACGTCAAAATTCACTAAAAATCTGTTTTTTTTTCGAAAACTATCAAATATAGGTATAGGGAAGCTTTAATGGAAATTATTTACTACAACGTGAGCTAATCAGAAAATGAAATAATATAGTAGGCTGTTCTATTTTAAAATAAGCAAGTTGATATTCGTTTCCGATGTGACCGGAAATAGTTCAGTATTGCCAATATTTTTAGCTGAAAGATCACTACCAAAATCCCCACAAACAAATTTTCAGAATTCAACTAGTGGTAATTCCCAATATTCCCCTAACTGACGGTTTAGACGCCGTACCCTGTTTATCATTAGTCATTATTTTGTGGTACAGTTGTTGACAGCAAATCTATCTTGAACGTGCCAAACGAAATTCGTTGACTGAATGTGCGTAATTAAAATACTACACGTTTTTTTGCCTAGTCTACAACGTTAAAGTATTGGTATGTTAATGATTAAGGTTAAGTAATTAAGCCTATTTATACGCGCTGGACATATTGGCATATCGCCTCTACCTTTAGTGAAAGCTGCTGTAACGTACGCTTATCAGATCTCTTATAATTGGATGTGTTACAAATACTAAGAAACAACAAGAATGTAATGACAAAATCTATGGACATTATTAATGAAATGTTTACAATGGTACAGTCGACTGCAATTATTCTTAAAAGAGTGTATTTGCACAACTTGCACGCTCGTGCATTTTATCAGATCCTGGGCGTGTTTGCAGTCTGGGAAGATGAATACGCTGTAATTTAAATTTCTCGGAAACATTTCGATGTTGTACACGATAAACTAAATGTAACAGTTGACATAGCAGCTAAAAATACCCATAAAAGAAAGGGAGAAACCATTTTCTAATTTCCTCTACTTTAGGGTGTAACAAAGAACAATTTTATAAGCAATAGAGGTAATTTGAGTATTTATTAATAGTACCTGTACAAATTACATTGGGATTTCGTAACCGAATTACGAAGAATCATCTACATTTTAAGGTTTCAGACTATACAAATGCTAATAATATCGTCAGTTCGCGCTGGCAATTAGGGTTTTAGGTTACGGTTACTGAAAATATGCAAGCAATACGAGTTCTGTTTGTGTATTTATTGCAGTTTGTTCGTTTTATAAATGCGAAATTTTGAAAGTAAGTTTGTTTTACTTACTCTCGGATTTAAATTATAATCAAGATACTCTGTAAATTTAAAAATCTTTTTCTTTTTTAATTCAACTTCGTGTTTTGAAATTCCATTATGTTTAAACCCAAAATGGGAACAAGAAGAAATACCTCAAAGTAATTATTGCATAGATTCTTGACGGTTGATAAATGGAAACTCAGATGTCAGAATTAAGTGTTATCCATGAACTTCGACAAATGTTTAACAGATGAATTCCTTTCATTGTTCTTAGTAAAAAATCCTATAATGTTAATTAATACATCTATTTTGAGAAAGAACTATTTCAAGATGAATCGAAAAACATTCGAGAATTTCCATCAGCTTCAATCTTGCGAAATATAGCATTGCTTGATTATTGTCATCAATCCTGAAGATGCCTTTTATTTATCGACTTCAAATTAGAAATATTTCGCCCTGACATCTCTTTGCAGAATTAGGACTGAATCTGAAGAATTATCGTTTAGGAACTTTTCATTTCTTTTGGTTTCGTCGCTTTTAGCTTCAAGAACTTCCTGTCATTCCATTTTTCTTCTTTAAGTATTTTTTTCTATTGTTCCTTGTATTTGTGTTATTAATTTCGTGGTTGGACTACTGGTGTACTATAGATATTTTCAGAAACGTTCCCTTCGTATCTGTTGCAAACCTTTTGCGTTGTGAGTTTGAATTTCCATTTATCTCTTTTGGATAGTTTTATCAATATGCTCGCTAGCATTTCTAACCATTCCATTATTTCACACTTCAGTAAACTGAAGAAGTAAATTTAACTAGAAGTTAATGCTTTGTATGCCACATATATGCAATACGAAATAATACTTATCTGTAGCATTCCACTGGAGATAATCGCAGCAAAATAGATATAATAAAATAGTTGACGACAGATAAATTTGGCAAATCCTCTACTATTTTTGTTAATATATTTAAAAGCTTGGCAAATATAAATATTAAATATAAAGGAATACTTATTTTAAATAAAATAACATCTAAGAATCTAGCATCTATTGGGTGTAAGCCAAACACATGGAAATTGTTCTAATGTAATTGTTAATGTAAGTTTAGTGTTTTTAATTTTATGCAGACCTGTTCTAACGTTTCGACATTGGTCCTGTCGTTGTCTTGTCCAGGGTAACACTGGAATAGGCTGTATGTTGGCATTCTATTTTAACTTGAAAATAATTTTTTTTAATTATACACATTTGGCAGCCATATTATGTATTGTCAAATAACTACATATGTGTAAATAAACATCTGTTAAATCTTTTGCAACGTGTTATGGGACTTTTGTATATTGTAGTTTATCATCCTGCTGATGTAGTAAATTATCACAAAAACTTGAAATTACAAAAAAAATGTTAATTCTCAACATTCTCTTGGTTACCATTCGCGGAGGCTCTTTTGGATCTTTTTTGGCAATATTTTTTTCTGCCCGTCTTTCAGAGTACCTTCAATATGACTATATGGCAAAGGTGTTGCATAGGTATCAGAGCCACAAGAAGAAGTACTAAATGAATGGAAAACAGGTATTGAGATTTAAAATATTGATTGAGTTCTGACGTTTTGTGAATCTTTCTTTATTTACTAATTATATGTGTTGATACCAATGAATGAGGAAGCAGCAGATGAAATCGAAATTAAAGTAGGGACGAGACAACGGGATGTGCTGTCAACTATATTTTTTAACATTGTACTAGATGACGTTATCAATTCACTAGAAAGAAGCAAATAGATCTAGAAATTCTGGAATTCTACACAAATCGTAGCCTAGTTTTATTAGCAAGAGATAAAAGGCTCTCGGAAGAATAACTGTCGCTATTACAAAAAGAAGCGAATATCGGGGGACTTCACATAAATTAAGGGAAGATAAAAGCAGGATCATTTCACGGAAAGTCATAACAGAACCATAAAAAAATATAAAGATTATTCAAAATTCTTCCAAAAGAGTATGTAGCTTCAAATAGCAGTGGGTGGGAAAAATGACAGAGAGGGAGAAATAGCCAATAGAATCCAAGTGAGAAATAAGGCATATCGGAAGGATCTCAGGCTCTTGAAGAACAAATACTTGAGTTGAAAAATAGAAATATAATATAAAAATCTACACATTGTAATACGCCCAGTTGATGCCGGTGTAATGCCAATCCAGCGGAAACAACGTGCTTTGAGACTCCTCGAAGAAAAGTAACACACCCGAAGAAGGTGGCATAGAATATTTGCATGAGGCCTACGAACATAGAAATTAAAAACTGAATGGACGAAGAAGATGATGTAGGGTTTATTAAGACACCTAGATTAGGCTGGTTTGGACATGTACAGAGGAGAGAGAATAACGACACCATAAAAGTTACTTGGATATTAACTAACAAGGAAAGATCTAAAATGAGATGAATGAATCAGGTGTTTGAAAGAATGGAAATGGTAGACATGACAAATAGAACAGACACATGAAGATGATAATGAAGATAAATCAAAAAAAAGAAAACGGAATGATTCACCGTACAATCAGAATCAGAACTGTAAACTAGCAGATTCTATTCCTATGTCAATGTTTTTGACCTCTTCATTCATTGATTTTTCGTTTTGAACAACTTATTATTGTTCTGTTAGATCTACAAAAGGAACAATTACATGTTTATAAAGGAGCACCAATATAAGTCACACTATACACGTTGATAATTTTACGCCAACGGTTGAACGAAGCGGCGTTCACGCCTCTAGCAAAGCAGTCCCAACCCTTTCCTTTACCGTTACAAATTTAGCGGAAAATTTTCGCCGACTTTCTGCGATTGAGGATGCCATTACGGCGCGTCCAACCGGACAAGTCTTTCGCCGACTATATATAGCCGGGCTAACTGGCGCTCGTACAAACGTCGAACAGAGAGGGAAGTACACCTGTTTACCCGCATTACACCACTGCACGACGCGAGATCCTTTCGATTGTCAGGCGACACTTGGGAGAATCAAATGTCCATATGTCATAATGTCAACGGCTTCGGGGTTGAGAGGAAACGGTTGAAATTATCACGTATCGATGGCGAAATCTTATGCATTCGAGAAAAGAGATGTGCTTAATGTGGAAGCAGAAAGCAGGAATGAGTTGCGCTATGCGAAGATTTATAGCAGGATTAGGCTGTGGATTAAGGTCGAAGATGAAGTGGTCTGGATTCTCGCGTAAATTTTGCGCCTTTGTGCTGTTAGTTTGAGGATGTGTCACGGAGGATTGGCTTTCGTATTTTGGAATTTCGTAAGTTCTGATTCTAGCAGGTGGATCTTGTTAGGAAGTCATATTTAATTAAAAAGGCGATAATTGACAGTATTGTAGAAAAAAATAAGAGAAATTGGTGTCAGATAAATAAACCATGGGATAAGTAAAATTAGTAAATTCAGTGGTTTATATATTATATATATACAGGGTATTCCACGTAACTGGTTCATTAAAAGTTTATGATGTTCTATTATTTACTTATATTTGAGATTTTGGCACCAGTATCTGTTCGATTGTACTATAAATGTAAAATACTTAACCAAAATATCACTCCGGTTGACCGGAAGTGGATGTCAACTTCTTATTTTAAATAGAATGATATAATTTTTTATTCATTTTTGGATTCTACAACTATAAATACGTCAGGTTTTATTAGCTATTCCTATAGCTACATGTTGCCGTTTTGAGTTATTTAAGTTTTCTTTTTTTTAGTCATAATCATTGCATCATTGAAAATTATATCTCGGTTAATACTGCAAGTAGAGACTCCAATTTGCTATGTTATGAATTTAGATATAACTTTATGAAACGGTAAGCACACTTTACATTCTAACATACAGGGTGTTCAAAACTGAGGAACAAAGTGACATATTTCAAAATGCAGGAAACTCAATTTTTTAAATAGAACACCCTGTATTTTAATTCGAATAAGCAAGTAAATATCATCCCTATCACTTTATATGAGCATTCCCTATACCTATTTTAATGGATTTTAAGATATGAGCGACCTTTTGTTGAACAGACTAAGTATTCTTTTTTTTTAAATAGAACACCCTGTATTTTAGTTCGGAATTAAGAAGTAAATATCATCCCCTATCACTTTATATCGGCATTCCCTATACCTATCTTTAATAGATTTTGAGATATGAACGACTTTTTGTTAAACAGACTAAGTAGCTTTATCTTTGCGTGTTTGTAGTCTGTTTAACAAAAAGTCGTTCATATCTCAAAATCTATTAAAGATAGGTATAGGGAATGCCGATATAAAGTGATAGGGGATGATATTTACTTCTTAATTCCGAATTAAAATACAGGGTGTTCTATTTAAAAAAAATTGAGTTTCCTGCATTTGAAAATATGTCACTTTGTTCCTAAGTTTTGAACACCCTGTATGTTAGAATGTAAAGTGTCTGTACCATTTCTTAGAGTTATATCTACATTCATAACATAGCAAATTGGAGTCTCTACTTGCAGTATTGACCGACATATTAATTTCTCAATGATGCAATGATTATGACTATAAAAAAAAGAAAAACTTAAATAACTCAAAACGGCAACATGTAGCTGTAGGATATAATGAAACTGACGTATTTATAGTTGTAGAATCCAAAATGAATAAAAATTATATCATTCTATTTAAAATAACAAAGTTGACATCCATTTCCGGTCAACCGGAAGTGATATTTTGGTTAAGGTATTTTGCATTTATAGTTCCAATCGAAGAGATAATGGTGTCAAAATCTCAAATATAAGTAAATAATAGAACATTATAAACTTTTAATGAACCAGTTACGTGGAATACCCTGTACAGTGACCGGCATAAATATTGCAACATATGGGAGATTTTTTTATTATTAAAATATATTAAAACTTTTTCTTGGGGATAGGTTGTGCATGTCTAGAAACCCCAAAATCTGTTTTGATATACGTCACGTGATCACTAGTATGGCGGTAAATTTAAAAAATATGCCGTGAATCTGCAAAAAGTGAGCTTAGATGACATGATATCCAAAAAAGTTATATGAGAAAGTTGCTTAGAATTCAATTCTGTGGCTGCATGCAAATTTTTGTAAACATATTTAAAAAAAATAAAAATCACAATTTTTCCAAATATTGTTTCATTGAATTACATATTTCCATTTTTTTTTCAGTCTTAGCAGCTCAACTGCAGTACTATTTCCAAATTTGGTTAGTACTCAAACAGTTTTCTCAATTTTTGCGTAATTAACATTTGCGAAAACTGAAAAGTACGATTTCAGTGTGACAATTGTTGTTGCAAGGGACTGTATATACTAGTAATAAATAAAATTTTGCAAACATTTTCTCTCTGAACCACTTAGCAAACATTACTTTTATTGAAGATTATCATATTTTCTTTTTGTTTTCTGCGTTAAAGTGAAATCGGTAGTCCAAAACTGATAACACTAAACATCTAAGCCCTCATAATGTTATTGCACGCACCGAAAGTATTTATGTAGGTTTCGAAAATACAAAACTCGGTAGAAATAAATAACCAGTACTTTTAGCTAATGATAGGAATACTTAATAAGCAAAAACATTTAAACAATAAATAATAGTAATGAACAACTAAGAAATGAAACTCTAAAAATACGTACCTACTTGTTAGACATACATATCCTTCTGTTTCTTATAAGTAAGGTAGGCTTTGAAATTAGAAACAACAAAATAATGTAGTAAACTATTTTAATTTTTTGGTAAATAAGCAATTACTTACTACCATTTTTATTTTACCTATTGTTTATTATTCGTTGTTTTCCAATTTCAAATTCTACTTTAAAACCTTCCATGCGTGCATGTAGTAGTATCAGTTTTTGACTAACAGTTTCCACTTTAATGCCGAAAACAAACAAGAAATATAATAATTTTCAATAAAAGTAATTTATAGAAAAAATGTTTGTAAAATTTTATTTATTACTAGTAGGTACAGTCCCTTGCAACAACAATTGTCACACTGAAAACGTACTTTTCAGTTTTCGCTATCTTAATTATGCAAAAATTGACAAAACTGTTTAAGTATCAACCAAATTTGGAAATAGCACTGCAATTGAGCTGCTAAGGGCGAAAAAAATGGAAATATGTAATTCAATGAAACAAAATTGTGATTTTTCTTTTTTTTAAAACATGCTTACAAAAATTTGCATACAGCCTCAAAATTGAATTCTAAGCAACTTTCTCAAATAACGTTTTTGGATATCATGTCATCTAACCTCACTTTTTGTAGATTCACGGCATATTTTTTAAATTTACCGCCATACTAGTGGTCACGTGACGTGTGTCAAAATAAATTTTGAGGTTTCTAGACATGCACAACCTATCCCCCCCCCCCCCAAAAGTTTTAGTATATTTCAACAATAAAAAAAAATCCCATATGTAGCAATATTTATGCCGGTCACTGTATAAACCACTGCATGTCAGTTACCTGTTGCCTCTCCACATTGGCAGTTAATTCGCAAAAATCAAGGGCCACGGTATGCAATTGGGCAACTGCTGTGATAACAGTGCCTAAGAAATATTTATCTGGCAAGTACTATAATAGATAAATATTTGATAACTATCTCTGCCATGTAGAAAACTTATATCGAGTATGGAAAGTTACTGTACTTGTAGAATTTGTTTAACGTATTTGCTACTATAGGCATTTTCGTGTTATATTGTATGTTTAGAACATCATGACGTGATGATTTACAGTTTCGTAATACAATTTTACCGACTATACCGACTTTGTATAAAATAAACAGTTTCTTTATTAAAATCGTAAGTACTTGATATCACATATCCAAAAAATATTTTTTGCTATTAAGGTAATTTATTTCAATAAAAGATATTATTCGTAACTGTAATTTTCCAAATTGTAAGAAATGTTAAGTTTTTCTTGAGAGATATTAATATTTTCTCAGTAATATACTGCAGTATTAGATTTTTTTTTCTAAGAAACAGACATTTTTTTCCATTAATATTCACGTGAAACATTTTCTACATTTACCCTCATTGAATGCGGAAAATTATCCAAAAACGTGATTTATACCAAGAAAAAATACCTAATTTTTTTAATGTGTAAGGAGTCCTCTTTTGCACCACACAAAACCTCTGCGTTCCTCGTTATGGTCTCCAGAAGAGTAGTCCATATATTCATCAAAGAATGGAAATATGCAAAATAGCCCGTTTCTACAGCTTCGTAAGCAGCAATGTGTCTCAACCTTCTTATAGCGAATAGGGCAGAAGACAACTTCTGTGTCAATTGCTCGATGCGTTCAAATTGGCACCAACCAGAATGCCCAGATATCTCGATGTTTCAGGCTGACTGCGATGAGCAGTTGTGAAGACCAGATGTTGTGTCTTATCCGAGTTAATCTGTAGTTTATTTGCAGGGATAATTTTGCAACAATTTATAAAAACTGTTTTTCCCGGAATGGGACGTTTCAGCGCCGCCGTTTCATCGCCGCCATTTCAGCGCCGCCGATTCAGCGCCAGGACATTTCAGCGCCGGCCGATTCAGCGCCGAGACATTTCAGCGCCGCATTATTGAATGGTGAAACTATAGATAACTTACTGATTTATAACTTAGTGATCTTAACCAAATCGTTCATTCTTATGAAGAATTTTTGTACCACGTGTATTTGGTTGCATGGGAGGTTTCGATGCGGCCGTTTCGATGCCGGAACGTTTTGACGCCACATGCAGTACCAATTGAATTTGATTTGAACGTATGATACACCGTTTTTTTAAATGTTTGAATTTTTTTTAACATTGGAAGCGGTAAGATGGGAGAGGGAATAATTTTTTTCAATGTTTTTTTTCTTTTTTTTCGAAATATCATTTTTTTTAACATTGGATGGGGTGACCGGGGAGGATAATGATTTTTTAAAAGATATTTTTTTCTTTTTTTCGACACATTGAAAGACAGGATGGATTGGAAATGTTCCAGATCATATTTTTTTTTTTAACATGGGAAGGAGGAAAGGGGGAACGGAGGATATTTCTTTTAATGATATTTTTTTCTTGATTTTTTAAACATCGGGAGAGGAGGCTTTAAAAATGTTTCAAATATTTTTTTTTGAAGGGATGCGAAGGGGGGGGGTGATTAGTTCTTTAAATGACATTTTTTCTCTTTTTTTTTAGAAACATCGGGAGAGAGGATGCATTAGAAGTATTTCAAATCATATTTTATCTAACATCGGAAGGAGGGGAATGGGAGGGGAGGGGGGAATTGTTCTTTGTAATGATTTTGTTTTTCGGAACATCTGGATAGAGGATGCATAAGAAATGTATTAAATCATATTTTTTCTAACAGTGGAAGGGGAAAAGGGAGGATGTAGAATGCTTTTTTGATGATTTTTTCTCTCTTTTAAATCATTTTTTTTAATATTAGAAAGGTGGAGGGGGAAGGGTAAGTATTTGTTTTTTAAATGTTTTTCTTCTTTTTTTTCGAAACGTCGGAAGAGAGAGGACGCGTTCAAAATGTTTCAAATCATCATTAAAAAGCTAATGCCCCTTCCCCTCGACCTCTTCCAATATTAAAAAAAAATATTTGAAACATTTATAATGCATTCTTTCTCCCGATGTTTCAAAAAGAAGAAAAACATATTTAAAAAACTAATTCCTTCCCCCTCTCACCCCGTCCAATGTTAAAAAAAATATGATTTGAAACATTTTTAATATATCCTCTACAAATGTTTAAACAAAAAGCAAAAAAAAAAAATCATCCTCCCGATGTTTCGCAAAAAAGAAAATTATCATTTAAACCAGTCACTCTTCTCCTCCTCTCACCCCTACCAACACTAAAAAAAATATGATGACATTTTTAATGTGTCCTCTCCCCCGATGTTCAAAAAAATCTCTGCATCATACGTTTAACTTTTTTTTACTTATTACTATTACTTCTATGCGACTTAGAGATAATATTCTTCCTAAAACCATACCACCACTTCTTCGCAAAAGTACCGCATGGTGTTAGCAACAAGCTCTTATTAATTTGTGGTGGTACATATTCACGTCATAAAAAAACTTCAACCAACCAAAAAAGAAAATCTTTTTCTGGTCAAAAAAGCGCCTCTATGTAAATCCATCCTGTCTTTCAACGTGCCGAAAAAAATATCATTTAAAAAATCATTACCCTTTTCTGTCCTCCATCCAATGTCAACAAAATGATATTTCGAAAAAAAAAAAATCATTCACACTATGTTTATAGGCAGAAAAAAGGATGGTATCAATCACAATAAATTCTAAAAGTGTTATATATATGTAGTTTGCAACCAATACATATCATCAAGTTATCCATAGATTAACCATTCAATAACGCGGCGCTGAAATGTCCTGGCACTGAATCGGCGGCGCTGAAACGGCGGCGATGAAACGGCGGCGCTGAAACGTATTAGACCCGTTTTTCCTATCTGATAATATTTGCGCTTTATAGAGGAATTCTCTCTCATTAGTATAGAACTAATCTGCTTTATAACAAAATTTAGTGATTGTTTGAAATCGTAGCCGTTGGACGCCAATAAAATTAGAGGAAACGAGCAAAACTGGATACGTATGACAATAAGTCAGAGTATATTTGCTGCAACCTAGTTACACCTCTGAGTAAAGATCATTTGCACACCAAAATATATTCGTGACGAAAATTCCCGCGAACTCAGCGAACCGCGTCCAAAGGCGACTAATCACGTTAGCCTGGGGTCCACTTTAAATTACCAGGTGCTGATTTATCACACTAATATTGATGGTCGCACCAGACGCCTGACAAAGATATAGGGGCCATTCACCGGACAGTTATGCATTCGCCCGGGATATAAATTCGCGACAATAAGTGAAGCTAGCCGATCGCAAATCGCCGTGACCGTTTCGAGGCTCTCCAGGAAAGCTCCTTCGGTTGTCGTGGGGTTGTGCGTCGCGCCGCACACGTCGCGCGCGCGCGACGCCCGACGAACAACAAAACCGGGCCACGCACGCTCGCCCATCTCCCGCGATATGAAATTAATTTATGGCCGCGGCGGTTGGAAATAGAGTCATAAACCATTACGGTATAGGAGAGCAAGAGGACGTTATGTATGGAGCCGCGGGCGAACGCCGTCAACTCGCACGGATTCTGCGAGACACAATGAGCGCGGCACCTGTCGTTCGTTAAGAGAAGAGAAAACCGAGGAGTCGACGACTCATTAGACGGGACGCATTAAGTTGTCAAATTCAAAAGTGCAGAGGATCGTTTCCACAAACCGACGATTAATGATTTATTTTCGAGCGTGACAGCGATGTATGAACCAGAGGATTGCATTGTTCCGCACTGTGGTGGTAATTAAGAGTAGGCCAAACTGATAATCACGTCGTTTTCCAAAGTTAAGTGACCTCTACCTCTGGATCTGCGCTGTAAGACTTAATGAAGATTGATATTTGGTAGGCACACGTAATAGGTGCAAGATACGTCACAATAGTTTCGTAAGGGCAAACAATTCTGACGATTTAACACGATACATTCTTATGCAGGTTTAGAAATTTTTACGGATCGGTCGAAGAGTGGAATGGCATAGAGGCGACTTTTGTTGTTTATAATATGAGTACTGAAATATATAAAAGTTTAGATTAGGAAATCTTTGCGATAATTTTCAATCGGTATTAGTTGCATTAAACACTGGGTCTGCAGTTAAAATCTATGCGAGTTACAAATGTATGTATGTATATAAATGGAAAGGTGATGTTACACTGCGACTTAAAAGATCTGTTGTGTCCCCTATTCTTGCTGCTTTACAGCTGGCCTTCCAATCCTACTCCTTTCATAAAGTGTAGGATATCAGAGGGCCCCAGTCTAGGTAAGTCTCCCTCTTCGATTTCACATGCTCCCAAGTGCAACGCCCTCGAGTTGCACAGTATTACGCAGGAGGAGATGGATGGGTGCTTCATCCTGTTCCCCATAAAATCTACATTCAGATTCCTTTGCGAATCCAAGCTTACTCAAATATCCTTTGAGTTTACAATGGCCTGAAAGTATTCCTGTTAATATGCTAACATTGTCCTTACACTGTTGAAAATCTTAACACTTTTTTGACTAATTTAATAGTCAGGAGATGTCCACACTGTTTTCGTGTTATTTTGTCGAGAACTATAGTAGTTTAAATTTGACGAACAAAGATAGTCAAGTATTGTCTATTGCTAAGGGGTTATTTTGTCCAACTAACACGTGGAATTATGATATACTTCTAGTCACATTTTATTTGATCTAGACTAGACAAATTTACTAGTTGTTTAACTAAATGAATGCGATCTATTGGATGATTTAACACCGTTTTCTAAACACAACGTCTTTTTAATATACAACTCCTATTTCTTAGTGCTATAATAGATAATAAGACGTTTTCTCATTTATAAATATACAGAACCACTCACTCAAAAGTTTTGGTTTCAACTAAACGTACTAATTTTAAAATGATTTTTTGAGAACCATTATAAAATTAAGTGAATGTTTAGGCTATTTGATTCAAATCTGAACTAATTACGTCAAAAGTTGTTCCCAATACATCTTTAAGATGTTGAAATTTTTTATGCCCACTGGAATTAACGTTTAATAACCCAAGGTTACACTTTGCAGGTCAGTCACATTTGGTGGTTTGTTTGGATATGTTAATACGCAGAAACCAAACTCGAAAACAGATACACGTGCAATGCAGGTGGTGCGTATAATGCAATACTGTATTAGATGAGGTGGGGTTTCTATATTTCTATCCGAGGGAAAAATTCTGATTGGTTGATGCTTCTGAATGTCTAGAGAAAGTAGTAAATCCTCATATCTGAACAAAGAATTCACACAAAATTCTAGTAATTTCTGTTCTACTAAACACATGTAGTCAATTCGTCTGGCAAAGTTTGTAAAAATCAACACTAAAATATTTGACTAGCGCAAAATTAACGCCAACACCGTAATATTTTCAACAGTGTACTCAGGTTGATGCATTCTGTTATAAGTTCCCAGAAGAATTTTACTTTGCCTCATTTCCTGGAGATTTTCCCAGTAACTGGATTTTCTCTGCTCCATTTCTATTTTCAGTTTCTTCAGTATTCTACTGCTACTTAACCCGCAAAAGGGTTCAGGCCCTACAAAAGGTATTTCAGCCTCTTGTTTTTGCGAGATTATCCGTTATTTCGTTTCCTTCCACTCCTGTGTGACCCGGAACCCACAGGAGGGTTACTTTATTCCTTTTGCCTAGCTCATTTAATTTCCCTAGGCATTCCCAGACCATCTTGGAACTGATTTCATATGAGCTCAGCGCCTTGATGGCTGCTTGACTATCACACATGAATATAATCTCCTGTTTTCGATAATTTCTATCAATACTGAACTGAACACATCTTTCAATAGCGTGTATTTCCGCCTGAAATATACTTGGATATTTTCCCAAGCTTTCGAAATATGTGGTTCTAGGCCCATATATTCCTATTCCAGTTCCCTCTGCCGTTTTGGAGCCATCAGTATACCATTTGATGGTATTTCTATTCAAGTTCAAGTTGGTGTTGTGATCCCACTCGCTCCTGTTACTGAGCTTTGTGATGAATTCCTTCACAAAATTGAATTTTTTTAACATATCATTCCGGGGCATGTTCTATCTAAGTGTTGCTGCTTTCTTTGCGAGTGGGAGAATCGCGACAGAAGATCACGATACCACATACGACAAATCTGGCCTAAAAAGAAAGTTACGGAGGCTTGAAAACAGTACACTCCATTATATGCCCGTGATAAAATCTTATTACCACCTTTACACATAAAGCTAGAAGCTTTTAAGTAATTGAAGTAAAAATTCGCACGTGTCAGTGACGCTAAGATTAAAGAGGGAATCTTTGTTTGCCCAGAAATTCGAGAACTGTTTAAGGATAGAATATTTAATAAGATAATTGAAGGTAAAGAGAAAGCAGCTTAGGAAGCGTTCAGAAATGTTGTACACAATTTCTTGGGAAATGAAATAGCTGAAAATTGCAATCTAGCTGATAAGGAACATTTACGGTCATACCAAGAGTTAGGTTATCACAACATGTCGGTCAAGATCCACTTTTGGCACTAACATCTTGACTTCTTTTCAAGCTATATATTATGGAGCTTTGAGTGACAAGCACAGAGAACGATTCCATCAAGGCATTTCAGCGATTGAAAGAAGATATCAGGGCAAGTGTAGTTCGTCTATGCTTGCAGACTATTGTTGGAACTTCATGAGAAATGCCCTAGAAATAGGGTCACAGTAATTTTAATACTCTGTGTAGTACCTTCATGTGCATAAACAAGCCTATGCCATAATAACCCTGCATCTTTTCTATTGTTCTATTTTCTATGATCATATTATCTAGGTACAGTTTATTCTATACACGAAATATATCACTAAATCTATATTTTTGGAGAGAAAGCATTTCTCATTAATATACGTCTAATTCATTGTTTCAGTTTTATAAAGGTACAAAAATAACAACCATAACAATAGCAGAAGTCCTTGATATAAAAGCACAACAAACTGTTCGCATGTTTAAGTTATAAATGGAAAATTTCCCTAAAAAGCAACTGCGTATTTATTAGTGGAACGAAAAGAATTTCTGTGTATGTTAAAGTCTATCTTTAGCTGTTTTCGTATTGCAAGACATGTTTGTATTAATTGAAGGTCAGTTGTATTACGTGTAGGAAAAGGTCGAACCGCAATCACCTCAATTGTTGGTTTATTATGCTGTGCGGTTTTGTTGCTGGAGGTAAACTTCATAAAACGGTACTTAATTTGCAGGTGATGGCATAACTCACCTTCACTGAATGATGTTCGTGGTCATGCAGAACACAATATTGAATATTTTTCTCGCGTTCGTTTCACTCTGGTCAAAATATTTAGGAAAAGTTTAGATGAAAACAAGCATATTATTAATATTTCCTTATTTTGAGCTGCTTGAGGATATACAACCAATTTCTTAAAATTTTACTTGTATGCGCATATATAAGCTTGTAATGTAATAAAAAAAAGTGAAATGGTTTATTTTTGTGAATGTAAATATAGGACTAAGGGGTTTGTTGAACTCTCTGTATCATTGGAATAATTGGCACTACTTTTCAAATCTCATCTTAGTAATTATGGCTGACTGACAAACTTTTCGGTAACCTAATTTTAAGCTACACGAAATCTAATGTGTAATTGTTTGTTTATAATAAATGTTTCAATTGTTCGAATAAAATAAAATGATCGACATTCAAGCGCGTATATTACTTATGTTAATTTTCAAACGCTAACCCAATTGACATCCGCGCCGTATAAGTTGCATAACTTTAAGTATGATTTATTTCAAATTTACCTCGCCTCGGTTGACTTGATTTTATAATCCTTTTCCGTTAAATGCCGTTTGACTCATAGCATCGATTCTGAACTTTAACCCGAAAAATCGAGCGCGTAGTATTTCCACGGTTGCAAAAATATTTTGATACAATCCGAGGTCGAAATTTAATCAAAATCACACCCACGGACGAATGCGAATATCAGATGAGCGTCGTTGGCCATCTAAAAATACGAATTAATCCTTGATCGCACGCCTTTGGTGTTTAATTCCGCGGATTCCCGATAGAGTGCGCTGTCGCGTCGTAGTTTGGAAGCGTTTGGCGGGGAAAAAGGGGATAATGCTCTTTCGTAATTTTACGGTAATTTGGTAATCCGGACGCGTATTAAAAAAAAATGTTAAACAATCCATGGAATATTTGTTGGTCGCCTATTTTCGGTGCACATTTAGTGATTGGGGTAATTTAACGGCACGTCTGCCATATGGCTGGTGCAATAAATTCTTATTTTTAAAGCGAAAAAGTTTATTGAACCTTTTATAGTAGGTTTGACACATTTATTTAGTATATGACAACAATCACTTTACTAGGTTTAAACGTTGGTTAAGATCGTCGTTACTTATCGACGCGGTATTTTTTAATGTTATCAGCTTCACATATTGACTTAATCAGCTGATACTAAATGTGCCATATAAATGACAAAAATATGAATAATATTCTACCACTATTCAAAAGGCAACTTCTCGCAGACAGAAAGGAATATTGATTATGCATCTTCGTTGATGAGATGTGGAATCGACGCACTGTCCTAGAAGAGACAAAGCAAAAGTGCCTCAGTTCTGAGGAACCTTATTAACGGTGAAATGGACTGCCTCTGTTTACTTTGTAGAACGAACCTTTTCATGCCACGTATTACCTCCAGAAGATCGCCGAGTTTTGCATTGTTTACGTCAACGACCAACATTCTTCAGAGGGCTCCGTTTGTGCAATCTTCCATGAATACGAATATTTGAACAAGGATATTTTTGTGCCGTTTTTGTAATATTATTGTGTTAGGTATATCATTTCTTTAACTCCCTTTTATCATATAAGCTTGGTTTAGATCCTTATATAAAAATAAATAAAGAATATTGGTAAATAAAACAAGCATAGAACAGAAACGGTTGTATTATATTAGTAAAATTAGGTCTTGGGAACATTTTTGGAATATATTATTCCATGGATATTATAATAATATTGAAGAAATTTTAAAAATTTATAGATAAGCAATTTACATATGTATTAGTAGAAATGATATTCGATGTAGAAACCATTGCCAACATCTCATACGAGACTGACAACTTAGCATCAGTCATCCGCAGTTGTCATGTCAAAATTCTATCAAATGCCCTTGTAACATCTATGATAAACCACTTCGATATAAATGCGTTAATTCGTGCGTGTAACGGCGCGTGTTCGTATGGGAGCTGTATTTTTAACGGGCGCTATTTGCGTAGCGTCAAAGACAACAGTCTGCCAAGTAGATGCGTTACGTAAACGTCAGTTCCTTTATTTTTCAATAAGGCGTCGGAAAAAGTCGTTGACGAATACCCGTTTCCGCCTCGCCAAATCAAACAAGACAGATTTTTTTGATATAGCGATGCTGACTGAAAGATTTGTCACCCGCAGTAAAAAAAAAATTAATAGCGTGATTGTATTGAAGAGAATCACTCAAGTAGGTGGATTTTGGAAAGCGACCAACAGGAAATTTAAGAATATCAAGCATAAATCGAAAGATTTACAAAAAAGAAATTAAGGTGGTCCTCAAAGAAATTCCTTTGGAAGTAAACAATCTACGATTATATAACTACTGAGGATTTCAGTGTATATTTCAGTTAGATTAGGGAAGTCATTGCTGATGAAGTGCAAATGTCAATTGAGGATATTTTAACAGGGATGAAAGGTGACATTAACCTTAAACGAATACATACCGCAGGAGCCATCCAAACTCCAAACAGTTAGATACGTCGTTATATGCATGAAGCGCACGCTTCTGTTCGTAGTTGATGTGGCTTCTGCGGTAGATGAGGGAGTGTTCGCATAGCCATTAAAACTATAGCGAGAGTTGTACCTAACTATAAAAGAAGGCGACCCAAATGCTTTTTGGCTCATCCACATTATCAAAAATTATGTAACAATCAATTTCTTGTAGGTTTTTAGACTGTCCAAACAAATGTGGCTTCTTGATGCTGGTACAGTATGGATATATGAAAAATCTTTTATCATGGGAATAATATTTGTGCTTGAATATGTATACACGTGACTATTATGAGGAAACCACATAATTTCAATATCAAATGTTAGATCTTACTAAAGATTTTGATTCAATAGTTCTAGGTATATTGTTGGACAAACTATATATTGCTATGGTGTCGGAGGTTTACAATAGAAACTCGTCAAATCGTATTTATCAGACTGATTTCGGATCGTAGTGTGGAAGAGTAGTATGTCACAAGTTAAATATGGTGTACTGTACAGATCCATACTTGGACCTGTATTGTTTGTTTGTGATTCTTATGAATGATTTACCTCCTGTCTTTAGGCAATGCAACTATTTTAGTTAGTGGTAAATTGTCGAATTCAGAAGAAAAAGCCATTATATGTATAGAAGATACCGATAGGTGGCTCGCAAGCAATAGATTTAAACGAATTAGAGACAAAAAACAAGTTCTACGATTCAAGGCAGGTAATTGTTCCCGGGCTGTATCTAAACGAGAGCTTAAGATAGGAAATATATATAACAGACACAAAATTAATATACTTTGTCATGTTCCATTGTTACATAAATATAAAAGAAACATATTTTTTGAACATATTTGTATCATTACGTTAAGCATATCATTGTACATATGTACAACTTGATCTTTGAATATTAATAATTATTTATATATAATTCTTTGAAATAATTCAAAGCCACGTTTAATTGAAGTAAAGATCTAGGAACACCACAAAATATAAGTAAAAATACTTCGGTAGCTTTTAAAATCATTAAAATTAAAACGATTTGAAGTGGTGTACTCAAGTAAGCCACTTGAATGCAGTACGGCTGAAGTAAATTATTACATATTTCATTTCTTAGCAGAAACGCGCACTGAAAATGTTTCTCCATAAACACACATATTAATTTAAGATCATTGTGTTTTTTTTCAGTAATTGTTGTCATTATTTCATTTCTTTATTAGTTTTATGTAAAAAAACTTCTATTCAGCCTTGCCTGTCGAATTAGGAATATAATTTCTTGTGATGGTCCTTATATATATAAGGTAAAGTCAGGTATGTGTGTAGTAAAAATTGCATAGTGCGAAGAAAATATAACATTGTTCACATAATGAGACATTTTGAGAAATTTTACACATAGAAGTACGTAATATATGCTCAGTTGAAAGCCTTCAATAGATACACCTTTTATAATTATTTATTTATTTACCCAAAAGGAACGGTTTACTAGAAAAAAAAAGAAATTTTAAACATTGTCAATATTACACACTTACCCAGCAAAATGGGGCAAGTGTGTAATCGTTCCGCATTTTATACATTAATAGCATTATCCTTCAGTTCGGCCAAGAGTGTAATACTAAACTGATGCCTGTTTAATAAGGTATGATATATTCACAAGATATTCAAGTTATTACACGTTAGGAGATGCGAACGTTTGTTTGTAAAACTAGTATGAAGTTTAGTACATTAGTATTATAACAAGAGGACGTCCGTATTTCAATTTTAAAAATAAATATAGCCAAACTACACATTTGCCCCGGTTACACACTTGCCTGACTTTACCTTAGTCCTTTTTTTTAAGTAGATCCACATGAGGAAGTAATTGGTACACTCTGATTATTTTGGAATGTACAAATCATAAAATGCAAATAAGAGAATTATTCCGATACAGTAAACGTTCTAATATTGATATGACAAAGCCACATGAAAGGAAATTTTAACTGAAGCGATAAGATCTCTGTGTAAATATAAACTGTGTTTTTGAATCGAAAATAAAAATGTGAAAACTTTAAATATTGACAGGAGAGGTAAATATATACTTGTAGATAGTTTTTTTTTATTGAAAGCCATGCATTTTACATGTAATGAATAATCTCTGCAGTGTTAGCATTTTAAGTAAAAATAATTATTTGCAAAAGAAATACACAGATATTTATATGTATATATACATACCTCATTATTTGTGTTTTTATTTGTTAGAGACTAATAATGCCAGTAGGTATTTCGTAATACTACGTTTTATCATTTAATATATTTAAAATATTTTTGTTAATTATTCTTTTATGTTATTAACTGTATTCAATGAATAGTTGATAAATGATAACTTATACCAAATACAATATAAATATAAATTCACTCTTAGAAATACCATGATGTTTGAAAAACATCAGCTCATATTTGTTTCCAAAATTATTGTTTACTGTTTTCATAGGATAGTTGATGGCGTATTGAACAAGAATTTTTTTTATCATTTTGCTTAAAATGTAACTTAAAACATTATAGTACAAGTTTCAATCGCAGCCCAGTAAACAAAATTCAAATTTTCCGCAATTATATTTGGTAACTTCAACTTAAAGGTATTCAAATAACCATTAATGTAATACAAAATCGTAGGTAACTTCATGCTTTAATGTTGAAGTTACTGAAAATAACTGTGCGAAATTTGAATTTGGTGTACTGGGAGGAATCTTTGCAAAAAAAAAAATATGCAACATTATTATTATCTGGTTGCACTTTGAAGGTATTTTCCTCAATTTTGTTTTTATCAAACTGTACAAGTACAAGTGCGCTAGCATCAGACATAAGCTTTTGTCGCTCTTGAACTTTTTCTGTTTCGTTGTTTGTAGAATCAATATAGAAAATATAATTGTTGGACATTATATTATTGTATATATTTTATAATGGTTAGAACTGTCAAACTATATATTTGTAACAAAAAAATGATAAAAAATAGAAAAAAGGAGAGAATTAGCAGAATTCAAATTTCCCGCATTTTTTTCTAGGAAAGATTTTCATTTCCTTTGGTTCGCTGCTTTTAGGAAATCTCAGATTGCTTTTGGAAACAAGGCATAATACTAGAAAAATTTATAGGTATGTAACCAAGTGCAAATGCAGACTTTTTATAATAAATCATAAAATTGGAATTTTTGTAATTCATCAATAAAAATCATCGATTATAGTATATTTCTGTTTAGTACGATAATTAAATAGCGATAAAGCATAATAGATGGATTCATAAAGAACAACTCTCCAAACAAACATTCATTCTGTAAAATAACTTCTAGATTTCTGAATTACCCACAACTGTAATACTCAAGTGTTTCCATATCAAGTACCTAGTTCGCTTGGTTCACTGCATATTTTCGTACGTCTATACCTAGGGCAGTGACTATATATATAAGAAGACTAATCAAGCCCATATAAAAGCGAAATAGCTCTAAAAATTGTCGATAGATGTCGATAACGTACCTAAATTACCATTATAATGCAGTTTGATAGTTCTCGGATAAAAGTACGTGTCAGCGCTATCTAAGAATAAATTTACGATTTATTTGGAGGTGAATATCCATATGAAAACCTATTTCCATTCTTTTTCTTTTACGTGTTTATTTCACTTTATTGCCGGTACTTTCTTATCATCTAAAGAACATGCCGTGCCGTCACCGAAACCACATAATATGTAAAAAAATATTGGCTTTGAAATTCCTCTGTACTGTGAATATTAGAAAGTGACCGTGTCGGAATACTCCCCTATTTTGCATTTTATGCGTTGCACATTCTAAAATAATCAGAGTGTACTTATGTAAATTGTCTCTTAAATTCCTTGAAGATTTTTCTACTATTCCACTGGATAAACACGCATGAATAGTTTGCATCAAATTCCACGTTCTTCGTTGCTTATTGTTTACGTTATTCAAGGTGACACATAGAAATCTACAAATACTTTATTAATTTATTATTTGTTTAGCTTCCAGATTAAAATAAATTTTCACTTACACATGGATTGGCTTCCAGATGACTATAGTAAATGTTCTTCGAATTTTTTTATGTGGCGCTTAAAAACGACAAGCCAAGACTATAAATTTTCTGCGGTTTTTTTGAATCGCCCCACAATCAAATTTGATGCATAGCTGCTATAACTTTTCAAAATATTAATATTTGGAATGGAGAAACTCCTTTTAAGCGAGCACCTAAACGTCGTTCTCGGGTAAACACCCAATCATTTCCACGCTAACAGCTGAAATAGACACACATAAAAAGGTCCACCATCATTAAAATTATTGGAGCTTAATTAGCCGGACGGTATTTCGGGCGTAAAATCCTATTTTTGTGTCGGCAGCAAGTATCGTTTTTTCTTGCCCGGTTTCGTCGCTATAAATCTTCGTTTCGCGCCCATTAGTTTGCTGATGATGATAAGCAATGAAAAAATGAAAGGAAAATATATTATACTTCCAGGGTTGCTACAGACGAGCGAGTTTCTTATGGCGTTTTTATCGCTGTCCCTTGCAATTGAGAAATATAAGTCGAGGTTCTTTTAATATTCTGAGGTGACGCTGTTCCATGAATTACTCAAACAAAGCGTTTTCGATGTTCTAATGAACGTGATTTGACACATTTACAATGTTAAGTTTTCGTTTGAGATTTTATTTAGAGCGATAAATACCAATGACAAACTCGTACGATTTTCTTTAGTCATTATTTTTAGATAATTTTGTAACCAAACGATGACGTGGTACGAAAAACGTGTTTGGGGTTAATCCAAAACCTCTACTTGTGTCTTTTTAAATTTTCGTTCGCAGATGTTTTCGATCACTGTGCGATGACACTCGTATCCACCAAAACATTTTCAGCGTAAATAAATGCTGAACGTTCCGATATTTTGGACCCACTTCGAATATGTCCAGCGGAATAAGTAATTATTCTCATACGTTAATTTTCATTTAACGGCACCACGATTCGAATCTTGTGTTATTTCTCGCGTATTTTTAGGTTTGCCCTTTATCATTCCTCCTCCAGAGAATTCAATGAATTCGTTTACGAGTTTATAATTTGTTGGTTTTAAATTTAAACAGACGACGTTTACGAGTGCTGCCTTCATGGATTTCACAAACCACCGGATTTTATTCCTGATAATATTTTTGGCAGTACCTCGACCACTTCGAAACACGCACAATAAAGTATTGTTAAAAGAAATGTTTACTACGTCACATCGCACCTTGCCAGCATGAGATTTAAATGTTTTGCAATTGAGGTTTATTAAGAATGAATGGTGATTTAAATAATTCCACTGAAAGTTGGATGATAATTTCGGATCTACTTGAATATAAAGAAACTCCGAAGGTAATTGATTACAGTTTCAGTATTCATGGATTGTAGCGATCATAAATAATCTTTCGATGTATCTTTTCGATCATCAAAGCTTGTTAAACAATAAATATTTAAAACTGAACCTATCACATTATTTTAACGAAGTATTAAAACACGTGTACTCTCCACGAAGTCTAAATATAAATTAGGCGATTCCAAGCATCTATACTACGCTCCACGTTCAGTCTGTTATTTGGTAAGTTTGGGAGGTTGGGGCTCACGGGATAGCGTCGAGAGGGACGTCATTTTTCGTCGAATGATGTGCGAAATGTAAACACTACGATGCCATGCACCAGGTAATACACCGGCTGTTACGTTTCGAGCTGTCACGATTACCTGAACGCAACGCAAGGGATATCCGCCAAGAATCCAGAGTGCGCTAGTGCGTTTAGAAACAAAGCGTTTGGGAAATGCGCCTCCCTCAATCTTGGAAACCGCTTAGTCTCGCGTCCGCTACCGTCTCGACGATTTCCTGGGTGCCAGCTTAGTACATATAAGACTTTTAATACGCGCCGTTAACGTAGAGTAAGTCCTAAGTGGATAAGTTTTGTGAATTGTGCGCCCGTGAGGGAAACTATGGACCATGGAGTACTTTCAAGAATGGTCGAAAACGGAATTCAGGAGGGTACATACACGTTTACATTGCTTTTGTTTCCGCAATTTCCGCAAACATTCCCACACTCACAAAATGACACAAATACAAAGGAGAACTTCCCGTTTCAAAACTTAATATTGCGCTAAATTCCAGCACATAAAAGGTAGCATTAAAAATCGAATTTGTATTACACCTTATCTATAAGCAGTGCTGCGTAAAATCTCTGCCGGCATGAAACGACTCTCAAATTTACACCATTATAAACAAAAAGGGTAATGAAAATAGCTTCCAAACGATCTACAAAGAGAAAAAAAAAGTTGTAATCTTCCAAATTGATTAAAATAGAACTATACGGATACGATTTTTGTTAGAATTTACGATGTAAATTCGTAGCTGTCATTTATAATTCATTTCGTATAACATATATTCTCGTTTCGCTACTAGGTTTTGCATCTTTGTTTTTTTTTTCCTAAATTTATATTTTGGCTTAGATGAACTGAAGCGTGAAGGTTGAATGTTGAAAATTAACTTGTTATTAAACTAATGGCTTCGGATATGACAGTTTAATTTCTCATTTGAAAGATTTGATGCTAGGCAAAACTAAGGACGCTAATAGGCGAGCATTTTTTTTTAGAAACACGCTCCTGAAAATCTGAACCTTCGCTTATTTATGCAATAATTCAGAGGTTCGTCAAAACAAACACTTCTCGCATTTTTTGTTGCTGAAGCAATGAATGTATGCACTCCTTTTTCTTTAGTTAGTTAATTAACTCTTTATTACTCCATAAGTTACACTCCTCTCTTCATCTTTATTATATCTTTCTTGTTTTAGCACCAAAATCCAGCATTGTTTTGATTACCTTATGTTGTTGAGGTATTTAACATCTACACATAAAAACAAATCAATGTTGTGTTGTTTTAGTTATTTAAAAATTCAAATACCTTCAAAAATAAACCTATCTAAAAGCTGTTAAACATCCTTACTATGATCGAAATAGACTTTAGTCAAATTCCTAACGCATTGTGTATCGATTGCGAGTTCATTGCTGTCGTAAACGATTATTATTTTCAGTATCGCAGGAGCGTATCGCCGTATCACTCAATCTGAAAAACGGCTCTTCGGTAAGGCATTCCAATAAAATTTGCTGCCAAGTTTTCAGCGTTCCACGCTATACTGTTACTTCGGAGATTGGAATTTGCGCGCGTTGACATGGAATGAATTTATTTTTGATGTCGAAGTGACATTTATAAAAATAATCTTCCTCGGAAGCATTGCCGTCTTCTGATGCCGGATGAAGTTTGAGTTAGTTAAGTTAAAGTTAGTTTAATTAAAGATTGAAGAGGCATTGAAATAAAATAGAACGACTTTTGTACATTCATAGCTTCCATTATTTCATTCATCTTCCACTTTTTATTAACTTGTACGAAGGATGATCTAATCACTGTTTTTCTGTGCGATCTATACTGCAACTAGATTAAGGCAGCAAAACTTCTGATTTATCTGAAGAATCATTTAATACTTATTTATGTACTTTGCCGAACGTGTTTGAAGATTAGAAGCTAAATATGTTTGATAAAGACTCTTCACTGCCGTGGTGCATACATTATTTTTTCGACTATCATGTGTTATTACTACTTACCATAGTCAATTTACTTGAATTTGTAGAATATCCATTTATATAACGTTGAAAACAATTGTTTTTCACAAACTAATTAAAGAAATAATAATTTATCTCACATCAAAATTGCGACAGTTTAATTCGTGAAGTGGACTAGGTACACTTTATTGTTCTAATAGGACAATAAAGTGACATCAAGTGATCACTTGTACTAGGCACAGGAAGTGATATTTTAATCCCCAAAATCAGTGTTATAAAATTGCAATTTAGAATATGGGAGCCGAAGAAATAGTTTTATTGATATCAGTCGTCATTTTTGCATTCTCTTCCTAACAGTAATTCTTGACTATTAAATAGCTTTTTTTGTTAAAGCCGATAAGAATATTATTATATAGAAACGACTGCGTTGTTTTTTGTTTTTATATAAAATATAAAGAATTAATCATAGAAAATCATAAAATTCCGCTAGAACATAGAAGTGGAAAATGGCTATAAACATATTAACGGCAGAGTTTATGAGATGCCGCTGTCATACAGTCAAGTTATAGTGTAATCATATGCAATGGGGTAGGGAATCAATTTAAGGTGATCCAAGATGCGGCCTGTGAAGCCAGAACCAACAAAAAGTCAAGAGGCTTAATGAACTGTCTTGGCATACTGAAAGATAAGGATAAAGCCTTAACAATCTTGTATGAAAAATTAAGAAAGAATTAGGTGTCAGCATATTAGATTCCGAAGTTGCTTACTCTTGACCAAAAAACGGTCCCCAAAATTTGCAATGAAAAGTCAGAAGAAATTGCAAAAGAAGGATGAGGACTGTGTTGTTGTATCACTCGTACCTATCGCAAAATAAGAATCCATAGGATAGATGATAAGGGATCTCTGCTACAAAAAAAAGAGTATTAATGCGATTTTCATTAGGATAATTGTTGGCTAAGAGGTTTTGGAATGCAGAAAATCTATTGCTAAGCGAATATATGGAGAAATGTAGTGCAATAATTATAAAAGCTTATAAAAAAATGCGAGAGATTGTGCTGCTTCATGACGATGCCATAGTGCCTGATGCATATTAAGTGCGAAAAAGTAATCAAAGACTGTGTCTCTGTTAGTGTTAAGGTGAACGTAGTTTCATTTCTCTGTATAGCAATGGGTAATATTGCAGTGCTAAGTCAGAGAATGAATGAAGCTAATTCTGAAGGTTGCCTTATGAGAAGAATGGATAGCTTGAGAA
Organism: Protaetia brevitarsis; assembly: GCA_004143645.1. Classification (NCBI taxonomy): domain Eukaryota; kingdom Metazoa; phylum Arthropoda; class Insecta; order Coleoptera; family Scarabaeidae; genus Protaetia; species Protaetia brevitarsis. The sequence continues at coordinate 2,562,130 of RXPK01000134.1, forward strand.
AAATAGAAGTAAACATTCTTAAACATCTTAATTTTTATGCATAATAACGTTGCTGACCCTTTATTTCTCGACAAGGTAATATGAAAGATTTACTTCATGCATAAGCACTTCATCCACAGCTGTTTTATGAAACGAACGAACTACCATGATACCATGGATGACAGCAACGTCTTCCATCTTTCTTTTTCTTGCTAATTATGCTTATTTTCTATTGATTTGAAACCTAAATATTATATATACAGAAATTAGAGTGTCCATTAATTGGTCATCAAGTTGGATACATTTAACCTAAGTATGCTTATTTTTTTTTTAAATAGAATATAGAAATTTGATTATAAAATTGGATGCTAGATATGAGAGGTCGGAATATATTTGAAGTATAAATTTTTAATTTTTAATGTATCACATAATAATCAGTTGTAATTAGGCTGCCATTTGTATGCCCTAGGATAGGAGACACTATTAACTTCTCAATGGCAAAACGATATATCTAGATAACCCGATTTATATGAGTTCTTAGTACCAACACCCAATTTGACGTTTGAGGAAAAAGATTGGTTGAGCTATGAAAATAATTATTTTAACTTGCTAGAAGCATTTATTTGAAATCATTTGGAAAGTGGTCTAAGGCAATTTCTGGAAAATTGAATTTACACCCTAAAAATTGATTCATAAGGGTCGATGATTTGCGTAACTTAAGTATTAGAGCACTAATGTTTATGTGTTGCTCAATTCTAAATGGGTATCATTCAATTAGTGATTATTTAAGAGGTAAAGTGGTTATTTGTTTAGTAATTATACACTTAAATCGATGATTCAAATCTTAGAAACATCAAAATTTTGTTGAATGATTTCTTTTCTTTCCCTAAGTGTTGATGGACATACTAAATTTTTCTGATACAAGTTAGTCTTTGGATTCAAAGATGTTGAAATGTATAAATAGTTAATTATATTTATACATATCAGATATCAGCAGTACATAAAATCTATTTTTAAGTTTATTGTTTCATATATAGAAAGGCATTACAGCCATTTGAAAACTTACCAAAACAGAATTAAAAAGTGCTGAATTTAGAAAAAAATATAAACAAGATTTCGAAAATATCTAAAACACTGCTGTTTTCGTTCTTGTTGCATACTTATAAGGAAAACTGTCCAGATTTAGCAGAAAAGTTTGAGTAAAACATCATTACATGGCAGTTTACAAAGTAACCAAGTGCTGCTGTTATTAATTTTTCTTAATTGGAAGGGATTTATCAAACTAAAATCTTGAAATAAATATTACTTTAACAGGAATTTATATGATGGTTAAATTAGCAGGCTAATAAGTTATAAACAGTAAATTAGTAGCTCATGAAGTTCTGGTAAACGTATTACATTCAGACTCACAGTAAAGTTAATTACAGAAGAATCTTTTTAGAAGAATAGTCTCATTGTCAGAGTTTTTGTGAGAAATATTTTATGTATATCACACATATCATCAAATTAGTTGTACAAAGATAATATTTAATTTTTTTATGACTTTAACAACACGCATTTATATAGCAAATCGTTTAATTTCCGTTATATGTTTATTTATTTTTGTAGTAATATCAGGAATTTGAATATAATGTATAACGATCCAATAAAAGCCAATAAGTTTGCTAAGGTATTTCTGAAACTGCTAACAAAATTTGTAGTAACCTATGCCAGAAATTCTGACTCACGTCTAGTTGTTTCAAAACGTTCTCTTTTCCCAGACACCTAAAATCCCTCGATTCTGAAATGACATCGTAAAATTGAGATAAACAATAAAATATAAATGTGAAACATGTTTACATGTATAGGAAGATATTTTCTCTAAATAAGTAGGTGACCCTGTTATGGCACTTTCATTATTTGAAACTCTCCTCCGCACAAAAGAAATCGACCATAAATTCCCATGAAAGTTGCCAACTTCTGATGTGAATCACAATGCATATGTATGGTGTGTTACGATCGCTGATAAACACATTAAACACTTTTACTGCCAGTTCGTACTTCCCTCGAAAAAACAGTTCACACTTACGTCAATACGGAAAATATACTTTGAAGATTGTTAGATGTATTTTCTGTAATATTTAATTTGTTAGAAATCGTTGGCAATTTTAATTGGTAATATAATAATGCTACTTCTGAGGTTCTCCAATATATGTTTATGTTTTACACATACGGTTTATAGGAGCATTAATTGAATGCTCAATGTAGCCATAAATCTTAGATTTACTTAATCAACTTCATCCAGATCTACAGATTATCTCTTTTACTAGTTTCCTCATTTTTCGCAGACACACATCGCAAAACCACAATCGCTTATTCAGCGTAGTTATAATTGATCTTGCCTTCTCATAGGTTTATATTTAAATTTGCTTCCTCAACGTTAACCAAAACAATCGAGTTATTGACCCACACCAATGCCAACTTTAGTATTTGAAAAATCTCAAACATTGTTTATTTTCAAAAAGCTAAAAAAATAAAGGTTTTTGAAAAGAAATCTAAAGTTGTAGAAAGAATTACCCAAATAGTCGATTGTTCTAGAATCATAAAATCCCAACGCAAAAATTGTTTCGATAAGTATTCGTTTCTATTTGCGAAATCAACCTAAAATACCTAATATCTAAAAACCAAGTTAATCTTCTTAAAAATACTTGTTGGCTACATTATAAATACTGGAATACCTGTCTTTTTATTTTAATAGATTCGCCGATTTAAATACAAGAAAAAAAGGTTTATTTCTTCATCTTCCTATGGTGGCAGAACCGTTGATCTAAGCTCAATATTATAAAATACTTTAGCACCATTCTCATTGTCACATAATTCATCGGAAACATTATTTTCGCATCCACCATGTTTTTATAGTAAATATAAGAGCTCTAGGATTTATTTTCACGGGATGGCATCACTCCAACAAGATTTTTGTTAAAGAGGAATCGACTTTATTGCTCCGATGGTGCATAATTTTAGCAAAATCCTTCAGATTAGTTACGTTAAATTATTAATATTTTGACATCAACAATAAAAGTTGTTGAAAAGCAAATATTTTATGGCTAGTCTCGAGGTTGGGTTGCTGCGTATGCAGTTCAATGGATCTCTTCGTAGTTAAATAGAACGATCATGGGCAATGAAAATACATAAATAGTTTATTTCTCACGTTCGGTTGCAAACGCTATACGACGTTCCGTACTGGCCAAGGAAAATAAAGAAAAATGCGGTTACGGCACACTTGTTGGATATAACTCAAGCGTTACTTTGTACGTGGTATTTAATGTAAAATATTCATGCAAGTGTTAACAGCGGAAGTTGTAAAATGCTGGAGGTGTTATAAAGATGAAGCCGTGCTTGGAGGATTCACGTTTTATGTTTTGGGTGTATTTGCTGTATGCATTTGTATGATGATTGGAAGGAAATGGATTATTTGGAAAGCAAATTCCATGGTTTTTTTAAGCATTCAATTATTCTCAAACTTGCAGCCTTTTCACAGATATTTCCTTGACAAGCGTAAATTACTTCACCATTTTGTTCGAAGGAGATTCTCAATATTCATTTTGTTCTGGTAGTGTCGAGTCCGATCTACCCACTAAAAGTCCTTTAACTTTCTCCCAAGGATATGTTTCTGGAACTATCAAAACTTTTATACCAATTAGCACACGACTATCTTTATGTTTACTGCACTAAAACCTAATCCATTCTTTCATGATCCGACTTGTCAAGTTATAAATTATCTGCCTTTGTCCTCTGAGCTGGAAATAGCGTCCATCAGATTATGCATGATTCTCGTTCTATCTGAGGCAGTCAAAGATTATGTGCTCCATTGTATCTACATACTTACAGTATATCCAGCTATCCAATGTGTCTGAACTTCTGTGCTGCACATTGAAAGCTTGAGTGATAGTCCATTCAGCTGAATAATAGGTCTCCTTGTGCACTACGACATGCTGGTATGTCTTACTGTTTCTTACATGGATCTACAAATACACCAGCAGGTGATCCTTACAGCATGGGGTCACAATAATGATGAGCAAAATTGCGGTTTATCAATAGCGCTATTATCTCTTATTGTTCTTTTTAATAGCAGCTACTTTAAGACGCTATCGTGATCGTTGTTTGGGTTGTTCTTGTTTTAAAAGCGTCTAGCATATGTAGATAGGTTCTGGTCGCAGCTAATTAATCTGCTTTTGCGAATAACTAGTACACTCAGTTCCCAAATTCTTGGATTTTCGACTATGGATATAGTGTCACTTATAAAATTTCATTGCTGACACCTTTCACGTTAATTCTAGAAAATACCACAAGAAAAGGTTATATGAACAGAACAGCAGGTAAAAAGATTAAAGAGTTATCACTGAGTAATTATTTGTAATTTGTAAATTACTGTTCTAGGACTGGAGAAGATTATAGTATTATCGAAACGTTTCCATTTAAAACAATGTAGATGTACTAATAGCACATCTTTTAATTTATAGCCTTTATTTCCACGATTTTTTTACAATTATTAATACTAACAACAAGGCTACTAAAAAAATAAAGAAATAACATTTGAGTTTATCTAGCATTTAGCCGTGTCTTACGTTCACTTAAAGCTTGAGCAGCTTTTGAAAAAAGTCTTTTGCAAGTCTCTAAAGTCCTCTTTTGCGATTTTTGACAGATTTGGGCAGTGACATTTATGTTTGGGCCTAATATTAATAATTGCTTCACGATTCCTAGCACAAGAATTACGTCTTGCATAACGAACGAATTTCTATGCCCTGGCATTTTTAAGTGATTCCCAAAATTTTTTTTTTATTTTAAGTTAGAAATAAAATTCTTCATCGCTATATGAAATTTCACTATTTCACTTATTAGTAGATGACTAAACCGCTAAGCCTACCTGAATGCATTCAGCTGTGGTGGTTATTCAGACTAGTTGTTGAGCGCGATTGGCGACTGTAATAAGTAGCTATTAATTGCAATTTTTGTTTTTGCTGCGATTTTGACATTCGCACAGCTGATTGCTAAAGCGATATCTCAATAGTAACGATTAAATCACCGATAGCTATATATTGCTCATCACTGTATCCTAGACCGCGTCCTGAACGTTGCTTCAATTTCTAATAACCTATCCAGTCTATCCAGTATGTCGGGTATTTCTTAAATTCTAAAGCTTTAATCCATGCACTTTTATCGACAATTTTTCTGGGGTATGGTCCAAGGTTACCTCTATCCAAAATTATATTCTTTTTTAGCGGAACTTCATCAGTTTTGTTTTCCTTCTGGCGCCAATAAATCTAATCACTAATTTGTTCGGGCTGTTATTCTCAAGCACCCTTACATTGTTGTTCCTCCATCATTAGCGCTAGATCATCCTCAAAAAGCAGCATCCACTGTAAGTTCTTACCCCAAGACCCGTATAGAATGTTGCATAGGATCGGCCCGAGAACTGAGCCCCGCGGGACGCCAGCTTCACTACCCATAACCACCTTCCGGTCAATCATGTCCCTTTTGTTTCGCAGATGGATTAAAATGATATTAATTAATTCGATAAAGTTTTGGGCAGAGTTCGTTTATAATTAAAATGTGACATGTGCCATGTTCATTTGGTGTGTAAGCCGTCTCCTTAATCAATTTTCTCGTCACATCTGTTCCATACAACTGCTTTTAATGATATTAAATGCTCCCTATTTCTGGGGATTTGTATTATTTTTTTTTTTGGCAAAAACCTTATGACTAATTTCCTTCTACTATTAATAAATTTCATGCACTTTTCGACTTCCGAAAAATCATTAATTCTGCATGATATACAAGCCAAACTAAATTCATGTCTTTGTTAATAATATAAATATGCATCTACACACTCAGAGCGAATTCATCACTATAACATTCAACGCTGGCTAGAATAGAAATAAGTTCCTTTCCAAAAACATGTACGTTTGATATAAATTGCAGCTATATTTCTCCATTTTTTCCGGCCGTTTCTGGACAAGCACGTGAACTGCGTCTAATGAATTTGCCCGTGTGTTAGAGAGCGCATTTGCCAAACTCCTTGTCAAATTGTGCCGCAAAGTCAAAAGGTGTTGTTTTTGACGATTCGAACAGATGATTAGATGTTTTTGATGTGCCGATATGCGGTTGGATAACACACGTATTTTTCGAGTGCACATAATTACCTTTGCCATTATGTATACGAATTCGTAGTAATGGAGTTGTGTATTCGTGGAAAATCAACAGGCGAACAGCAGTTGCTTTGCTACGTTGTCGATTTCGTCATGATGCTTTACATCTATTTCACGAAAGCTTGCCAAAATAAACGAATTTCATTTGAAAACTAGGAGGTTACCTATACTTACTTCGCCATGCTCGCTTATATGTTTTTCTTTTTTAATATTTTTATTAATAACTAAGGCACGCTATGGGTAGACGTATGACGTCATAGACATAGTTTTTGCGTGTGTACAAATATGGGTCACAAAAATAATTTATACCTATACTCTGTCTATTTTATGTTTTAACCTAAGTCATCGATTTTTGTCCATATGAATCAAATCGATACTTCTGAGTCAAATTAAAAACCGTATAAATAGGATACCTTATGCAAACCTAACGGAAACGGTGCACTATTTAAGTATTGTACTTATACAAAGTAGTAATAGGGCTATCTCTGTCACATTCATGAAATATGCATGAAATCAATCCTTGTATCTTTTTTCTGTGAGAGATCGGAAACTTTGCTTTCTTTTTTCAATAGCAAACACTTGAGAAAAATAGTCAAATAGATTGTCTTTACCCGTATGATACGTCAATGACGTTGTTTAACATACTAAATAGACAGAGTGTATCTAGTTTAATTCTTTTTATTGGAAATGTCTGTCACGTTACAAGTTCTTCTGTTAAAAATTCCTCACATTTGAAATCTCAAAATATTATCAAAAATAAAAGAGTAATTTATAGAAATTTATACAGTAGGTAGTTAATAAAAATGTCAATTGTTTTTTAAAAAACATCCTGAGAAAAGGCTAAGTACGACATAAAAAATATCATTGAAGCTATTAAAGAAGTTGTGAGGATGACCCTGATGGTCGTAGCAATACCATGTTCATAAGGACAAACTGGTTTTTCGTAAATAATGTTTAAGAAAATATGTAGATTAATGAAATTATCTGTAACATATTATTATCCACAACAACTAAATACGTAAACTGAATAATAATGAACTATAAAAATAGTGCAATACACGAATACATAATACCAAGTGTCTTTGCCAGCAGATGGGCTAGGTGATAAACTGATAAAGCTCTACCTAGTATCTGTTTATGTAACTGAGAGAATAGCAAAATACTTCTACTGTAACTACTGACTTGCTTTGATCCAGACAAAGCGTTTACCGCTGGCTGTTCGATGCTATTCCTTTTAAAACGTATTAGATGCTTCAATGGGATCTTTTTCTTGTTCCCAATAGAATCAATATTTTCCTTCTTCGGATGTCTTCTAAGTTTGCAATGGCTTGATATGATTTAGGATTCCTGTGAGTTTAGGTACCTTGTTTTCACTTGGGTTGACGCATCTGTAGGTCCCCAGAAGAATTTCAGTTTGCCTTACGCTTTTGTTACCAATGCTTGGAGTTGTTGCTTTGCTTCACTTTTCAATGTTTCCAGTATTGGTTGTCACTTATTCCACAAAAAGGTTCTTTATTTCTTTTTGTATGTATATCAAAGCCCATAAAACGGTGACCTTGTACGTTTGGCCTAATATATACATTTTTCTATGCATTTCCAACCCGTTTTAGAGCTACTTGTGCATAAGCTTAAGGCATTGACAGCTAGTTGACTATCGTCAATCAATTTTAATAACAATGCAAGTTTGAAAAGCAACTAAAATATGCAAGGATGTTACAGAAACATTAAAAAAACAAAAAAAAAACTGAAAATAACTACAAGAAAATTAATAAAGAATTAGAACATCAATTGGGAGAGAAGATGTATAAAAGTACAAAGGCTTGAATGAGTTATTTAGACCAGACACATATTGAGGTGAAAGTTGAGGAAAATAATATGAAGGTTTAACGAATAAGAGAGGTAAAATACAGAAGAAGACCTGTAGAAATAAAATAGACGAGGATATGCTCGCACTTGTAATACTAAAGTGGATATCAAAATATCGAAGTAGAAACTAATGATCGCAGGGAAAGGATCATTCGGTCTATAACCTGTTGAAGTGTCCAAAAATACAGCACGAGAGCAGGTAAGAAGTTAGGCAAAAGGAAAACATAAAGAGGATTACTTCGATCAATCAGCCAGAGGCCTATACAGATTAATACAGGGTACTAGGATACTGGATTGGCTGATATAATTTACTAGGAGACCAAATACAAAAAGCCAAGAGGTGTTTTCTGAGACTTCAGGTCAAACAAATTAAGAAAATAACAAATACCTGGGCCAATATCAACATTTGAAAAAATTAAAACGAAAATTAATCCACCTCAGCAAACGGATTACAAAATTGCTGTCAGCGATATCGATAGCTATATTCTGAAGAACTGTAAAGCTCAGGTTGAGCTGAGTAAGGGGCAGCATCGCATATTTCTATTAATTATTAATAGAATTATTAAAGTGGGTGTTACCCTAGAATTCATCAAATAAGTTAAGACCCTTAGGGTAGTTCAGAATTATGTTCAGTGGGATCTTTTTCAGGTCATCCAAAAAAATGTGATCATATATCTGATTCTTGTGATGGCTGAGCAATGGAATATGATATGTTTTACATCCAGTATAAAAACAGAAACACTTATTTTGCCAGTATCATGATCAAATGCAAGGAATATTATAATTCTCACATGATTAGGAGAGCTGCACTTTTTTGCATGTGCCAAACTATTACAATTGTTCTACCATTTGGAGTGCTTCCTGGTTTGTCTAAAAATGTATGTGCTGTTTAGTTATGCCAGAGATAGATTCTAGTCTTTGCAGTTGTTCCGTAGTATCTGCTCTTGTGAATGTCCGCTTCTTCCCCTTCATAATGGTGCTAATATTAAGATTTTGCGAAGTGTAGAATATTGTAAAATGAAACAAGCTTTATAAAAATGGCTTGCATAAAAAAAATCATTAATTTTTCAAAAAATGAACGTCCCAGTGCATCAATCAATTTTATAATTCCAAACTTTAGCAAAGACTGACACATGTTCACAAGAATCTTCTGGGCTGTAGACGGCCTGCACGGATGAAGCCACACTAAAATAGCCCTATAAATAGAAATAACAGACTCTCCCGAGACTAGTATAAGTTAAAATATTCTGTTTTGTATACAGTAGGTACACTAACTTTCTACGGCCGCTTCCGAACCTGTATGCCAGATTGCTTAAAGTTTAAAACCCACCCAACTGCGGAGATCTCAAATTTGAAGACAAAAAAATGTATCGTTAGTTGCTTTCGTAGTAGTAAAATAAGTGAAGTTAATTTTCATTTCTAACTGACAAAATGTGCCAGGAGTGTCGCAATAAATAAAAAATCTTAAATAAACGTCTGTGATTCACGAAACTTTAGCGAGTGTTTGCGTTATATTTTTATTTTTAAGAATGAATAATTTTTTTGCCAAACTTTATATGATCGCTGTATGGTTTGTCTGTTATGCTTTGTTTAAGTGCAGTTCGTAAAACAAAGTAATGACCGGTTAATATGAAAATAACATAAAGAGAACAATTTATTTACTTAACAAAGCAAGTATTTCTTAGTTGCTTTATTTCACAGCTTAATCGAGCAATCTTTGGCCAATTTCACGGCAAACAAATAAGCTCAATGTTATATATTGGTTATATTAATCATTTTTATGTGCCTTGCCATGACAAAGTATAAAGGAAATAATTAATACTGACTTTTGCCAATGTAATTGTTGTTTTCATTTTTCCCTATCTAAAATATGAAGTCGTTTTCTTGACTTTAGGAATTAGTTACTGTCTAACAGATAGAATCACTTGGCAAGCAAAAAATTAAACATTAATTTATTTCCATGTGCTAGCATTGCGTTTCTATTTTCGCTTTCCTAAAATTGTTAAAACAAGAAAACGGATTGTCATCAAGAGTCTAAATCAAATTCATCTGCTTAGCTTCTAGCAAAAAATCGAAGCGTTTTAATCTGAAGAAGATTTTCATTTTTTTCTAGTAAATTTTTTTCGTAAAATTTCAGTCGTGACTCTTAGAAGGGATAGACTTAAATTTTTACTAACTTTTTACTACTTAAATAGTTACTACAAACTGCTGGGTTTAAAACTGAGTTTGGCACTTCTACAATTTCACTGTAAAAACTCTTTTTCTATTCCAGTGTTATTAAGAATCAATTTAGAAATTGAGGATTGTGTTTTAGTGGAATTCATTATATTTATTGCCTTGCGAATTTAATGATGGAATTCTCATGAAAGAAGCGGCAGATGATCACGAAGACTGATAATATTTTGTAGTTCATTGTTTTTTTTTCGTGAAGTAAATAGTAATTCAGAAGATAAAAGCTCTTAAGTGCTGATCCGAGAAAAGTAAACAGCGACTCGATAAAAAAATAGGTAATAAATCTTCTAAACATTTATTTCAGAATACTTCTTTCTCAGAATGTGGAAACGACTTTCATGTGATTTTTTTTTTCTACGAAATCTTGAAATAAAAATGAAAGATCAGATGAACGTTGAGAATCACAATACATTAGTTAAAAAAAGTAGAATACAATATTGGAACGAAAACAACTTTCGTTTAAAATATCACTTTTGATGACTTGATGGAGATTTTCCGGAAATAACAGAAAAAAAAGTGTAAAGTATTATTTATTCGTTCGTACATAAGCAAGCGATGTCATATTTAGTCGAAATGAGGAATCAACAAGCAAACTTTTCTGAGGGTCTTACAGATATTCAATCTCGTCATTTCCAACAGGGATATAGTAGTGTTTTATTGATTATGTCCCTCTACGATGTTGATTGTCAATTCCAAAAAATATAAAATCTGCTTAAATCATTAAGGAGTCAATTATGAGTGCATTAGATTTCCGTAGTTGCTTTATATACATGTAAGTTAGGCAATTTCATTCATATATCGACTATAATGTATTCTAGGTGTATTTCAGGATCTCATATGCCAACTTTGTTACTCTAAATGGAACACCTTGTATATTATTGTACTTTTAGATTCCTTCTTAAATTTAAATGGTACTTCATTAGGCATACTTTGGATCTAAGCCTGCATTGTATGACGTTTTCAAAAAATAATGATATTTGCAGTGTCTTCAAAATTTGAAAATATCTCTGAAACTGTGAAAGAAAAATCTCTATATATTTTCTAATATTTATTTATAATATAGATTCAAAAAATCTATAATTTTCAAACACAAAATCATAGATAATTTGATTTGTTTTAAATAGTAAGCGGTTTTACATAACTGACATGCTTATTTTTTCAGTTTTTTTTTTGCGATTAGACACGTATTGTTACGTTTTCGAGGTTCAAATATTCGACACAAGCGATATATTAAATGAAAAACAGTTATATCTGCAAGTCTAATTAAAATGAAGTAAAACTAACATAAACACTAATAATAAATATCTAAAACTCCACTACAGCACTTAAATTAAATTCACTTAAATGCTAACTTATTTATAGCCACAACTTAAGCTACACTCGTTCGCTGCAATTACTCAGAATCGCCATTACCTGCTATCAAATAGAATTTACGTATTTTAATTCGCTTCCTTTATGGTAGTTAGCGAATCCTAGCAGCTTTATATTCACTATTTATTTCCACTATTTACTCAGTTCATATTACATATACACATATCGGTTATGTTGAATAGAACCTTCCAATAGATTTGAACTGTCTTCGTTCGCAGTAGTGTTTTCCTGAATGTTCTAGTACATTCGCACTAGAAACTTCGACTGCATATCAATTAACAGCAGCGCTCTCTATGAGAGGTTTAATTATCTAAGATGATCTCCGCTAATAAAAACATCCATGACGCCGTACCAACATTGAATCAAACTTCACTCGAGGTCCTTCTATTAAATCATGATGGGTTTTCTTGCGTCCGCAAATATTGGTTAGCATCTATAAACACATTTCATCCGTCCCAAAACTTTAAACTGAACTGGGAGTCAGCTGCATGCATTTAGCCAAACCAAATACAAATTCAGTACGCTATTGTAACCCCAGGGAGGTGTAGTGTTTCTGTAACTGGTAATTTTATAGGAATGAAAACTCATGCTTCTTCAGTATCGTACAAAAGTACGTTGTGTCCTGCCCGCTTCTATTGCACGTTGTCGACTTGAAATCACATGGATTTTGGATCACATGTGTAAAATGCATTTATCTCTATCTGTTCAGTAATACCTCTGTAATCTTATTTAGAATAATCATACTCTTCCCAATTATCATACAGACGCTTAAAGGAGCTGGTGAATTGGTGACGATCGAAATGCCGCTCGAAATGCTGTTGTGTTTCTCGTACAACCATTTTTAATGACACAAAATGTACATTCATCATGTCATGCATTTCCTGAATTAGAAAGATTGATGTTGTCTGATTAACGAAACTTCAACAACATTACATGGAAACCTACGATATTTATACCTGTCAATCATTATCATTTTCTTATCAATTGTTCCATCGCTTACCAATACACGAACAGTTTAGGAAATTAAAAGGAAAAAATGGCCGCAGTTATATTTTTGTGAAATGAATATGTCAAAATTACATATAAGAAATTGGAAGAATGAAAAGATGCCTTTCTTATGAAGTTATGGCCGATCATGATTTCATTATAAAAGCTTAGATATAAAAATACCAAACAGCTCGTTTATTTGAGCTCATGAAACTGCAATTCTTTATTCATTTCATCCCCTCTGTATCTCAGCTGGGTTCCGATACCGCATACTAAAATCGGAAAAAGAATTGATCCTGTGTGGGGATATTATATAATATAGCATTGAAGAAGACAAAAATTGTGGATACGTCAATTTTCATAAATGGACACATTGCCTAACCCAAAAAAAAAATGTGGAAAATTACCCCAAAAATAGATGGCAAGGGTACCGCTATTTTTGGTAATGAACCTATAGGGATTTCACTATGGTGGAATATTCCTTGAAGGTGGGGTAATTCCCCTGATAATGGACATTAAAGTAATATTCCCTAATGGATGGAATATTTAGGTAAATTACCAAACCTTAACACCAATACCACAATCAGGTGAAAATTTACCCAAAAATAGGCAAAAAAAAGAAATTAATAATTGATTATTAGGTTGTTTTATCATCCAAAATATTAAGTTTCAGTCATCTAATACATGGTTATGTCATTAAAACTTAATGCGATCTCCGTTAAATATTCAAATATACCATTATAATATTAGATTTAATTAATAATTGCTGAAAGAATAATTAATTAGTTGGATTACAGAGAGTTTACAATAAATTCAATAAATTTTAAATTCATGTTTTAAAGAGTAAACATTTTGGAGAAAGGTCGATAAGAAAGCAATAGTTACTAAGATTGGTTGTATTCATAATACAAAGATCTAGGTGAATGTAACCATAAAATAAATTGACAAAAATACATTAAAAAAATTTATCATTTGGAGTTTGATTTGCTTATTTTTATGCCCCTGTTCAGGGTATATAGAAAAAATACCCTTGCAAAACTTCTAAGTGTTAGAAAGCCTCTTTTTGCGTACTGCAATATGAAAATTAAAATATGCCGCCATCATTTGTTGTAATGCAGAACGAAATGAATCTGTTGGGTCTAATAACTGTCTTTCTAGCCATTAAGAATGCCACATTTTCCGAAGAAGAAAAATAAATGTAAAAAACATATGAAATAAATATATTGTTATTAATACCTTCTTCCAAGCATATTATCAACGGTGTATTCATCTCAATTTCTTCAAGTCTAGACTTATCCTGAAAATTTTTAATAAATTTAGCATTTAAAAATATATTAATAATGTAGATAATAGTGCTGCCGAATCGAAGCCTCTTTATGTGAAAACGGGGTTTGGATGCAGTGATTAATCGTCTTTAAAAATTGTAACCGGTAAACCGCGTTTTTAAAATCAAAACGCGGTTTTTAAAGCCAGATTATTGCGCCTTAAATAGGTTTTTCGAATTTAAAATACATAGCACTTTTAAAAAAGTAATACGTATTGTTTTTAGTTTGAAACTGGTTTTGAAAATCGATTTTAAAAACTGAATTTTAAAAACCGATTTTTACTAAAAATCGATCAACCGGTTTTTGATATCTGGCGATTTCCGCAATACTAGTAATACATAAATAATGTTGTGATTAACTATTGAACTCAAATTTGCCGTCCTGCGCGTCTTGCACATTTGCATGTATAAGTGCTTAAATACCTACTTTACTTTGTCATTAAATCCTAGAGTAAAAAGTAGTCTCTTCCTTACTTTAGTTGTATCATCACTTAACAACGAAAACATAGCCTCCAAATAACGGCAAGACACTAGTCGTTTTATATTTCCAAATGTTTAATGAAAGAGAAAAAAAGAATTGACTCCTTCAAAACGAAGACTTTCTGTTGTTTAAATTGAGAGTTTGATACGGTAGTTTCCTGCGTGTCATTTGCACGTTGAAAACTTTAAACAAATATCATATCTTGTAGCAACAATACCGCCAAATGCTATTGAGGTTAAGCTCCCAGTATATCATATTAGATATCCATACGCAGGTGTATGTCTATTATTTATGTGTGCTGTTATAGCTAAGTACATGGTAATCATCTCAATACATAATTAATGTAAAATGAACTTACCTCAATCTTTATTTGCAAGACAAAATGAAAAACATACCATTTACATTTATGCGTTGAAACCATCAGTGTAGATGGCGCACTTGTATTCAAACTGCGTACCTCAAATGCTTGCGCGTTGTATAGTCGACGGCTATGTAATGCATTCTCGTAACGGGTTTAATTTTTGATCAAGCGACACAATGTAATGCAATGTTAAAAAAAACATTTTATATTCCAATCAAATAACAGATGCATATATATATAATCAGAATTTCATGTCCCTTGTATTGTCTATATTGTATTTTTACCAATATAAGGCGTAATATTCCACGAAATATGTTATTTTTCCTTGCTCCTAAGCAAATTTCCCCAAGTGGGGGAAAGTTACTTCATTTATTGAAGTATTTTTCCATCAAAGTCGGTTTACCAGGCAAAATTACACCTAATTTGTGGTAATCTGATGTTTACCCTCTTTTTGGTGTAATTTTACTTAATATTTCATATATTTCATATGTTTTTTCACATACCAGTGAGGTAAATTTACCATCATTTTTTAGAGTGTATACGCTATAAAAGAAATTAAGTTCAACTCTGTCCAAAATCACGGGTAACCTGCCTAAAATGCAACATTTTACTAATTACTATTTATAGTTTCTATAGGTTCAGAATGAGTCAATCCGCCCAAAATGGTATGTCACGCTTTTACATGCATGTCATGTCGTCATATTTTACCGAAATTTGGCAGGATATCTAATATTTGGAGTGCGCATGATTAATAGGCTACATAAATTTCCTATAGAGAAATGTGTAAAACAAAAGTACAGCGCACGTCTACATTGTATTGCTACGGACAATAAACGTCAACTAACATTTAAAAGGGGAATATAGTAAGAGCATTTACATACGGTCATTTCATGTCTGCGAAAGTGTGTTAAAGTCTCATAAAAATCAGATGACGAAATAAATTCAAATTTTGATAGTGTTTTGGGAAAGCTATAAATTACTAGGGCAATTGTAACCAATAAAACCAGCCACGACCTAAATGCAAGAATAACGTTGAAATGACGTAACCTCGGTTCAAATCTAAGTGCATTCGTTTTCTGCATCTCCGTCTTATTTCCGCGCGCAAGAGAAAACATGGCTGTGATTTTAACATCAGCGCTCGTAACCTGCGGAGTAAATCACCGGGAATAACCTCGTAACAAGTCGTAGATAACTGTCCGATCTCCACAGCAGAAATCGAAATAGTTCAATGCTCACCCGCAATTAACATTTCATCTTCGGTTCAGATGTTTGCCTATCGATACTCGAGGCGAAGCGATGGCCGTCTATGAAAAACCGTCGCGGGCTAAGGAAGACGAAGCATTAAAAGCGCGCGATAGAAGTAGAGCTATGTGTGCGAACGTGTCTCGTTTCCTCGTTCCCATTTTCCGATTTCAGGTTTTCCTTTTGCATAGCGGTCAATCAGTAGTTATAGGCACCGGTGTGTGCCCCATCGATAGGTTCACGGGACGAACGTATAAATAAATACTCGGTTGGCTATTTCTGGCCTCTAGTTTCTGACAAACCATATATAAGCGTATAAATAACTACTCTCACGGCATAGTCGTAATAATGCGAGAACAAACATTAGCAAATCAATCTGACACTTTGTTTTTATTTCGGACGTACAAAGATGATGAATGGAAATTTGTCTTACGTGAGTTTTCCGATCATTTATCCTTGAAAAAGAAGCAATGCCAAACTTTTGTCAGAAACAGCATCAAGGAAAGAAACCAATTGATCTGTAGTTTTTAAATTTTCTATTGAATAATAATAATAATAATACATATATTATTAATAATACCATTTTATTATCCATTTAGACTCAAAAAGCACTGAATATACGGACAAAGCCAAAGAAATGGGCAGAAATAAGAATACAACAAAAAAAAAAAGAAGCAAAATAAAACAAATTCTTATGGAGAAAATAGAACATAACTAAAACTGTGTTTTGAATTAATAGTAAAAAAAAAACAAAAACGAAAAGTCTATAGAAGTTATCATTAAGGTATTCGTTTACCGAGTAATACGCTTTCTGAATTAATATATAATTTACTCTCTTGTTGAATAATCTAATGGAGTTGATGTTCTTTATATCTGCTTGGAAGATGGCTTGTACAGTACAATGCTTTGTAAACTGGATTTGCTTCGAAATAAAACTAATCTATGCTTAGCGAATTTGGCAGGTCGTGGTTAAATCTGGAATCATATACGTGTGTATATCTTTCAGTTGTGTGAATTGTGCAATACTATGTTCTTTAATGTAATACTATAACATTTCAAAATATAAGTGGCGGGTATTGTGAGTAAGCGATGTTGTTGGAAAACGTGTTTGCAACTGTCTCTATAACGTAGTCCAAATATGCACCTAATGGCTCTCTTTTGTAAAACAATATATTCTTTGCGCGCAAGACAGAAGGCAATACCCAAACAAACAATGCCATATGTCGCTTTTGCCATGAAGTTGGCATGGTAAAATGTTAAACAGAGTGCTGGTGTTTGCGATAGCTCTTAGTTTCCGCAGAGCGTAACAGGAACATGCAATTCCCTTGATGAGAGCATCTAATGTGATTTTCCCCAGTTTAGAGACTGATCCAGAGTACAATACCAGTAGTTTTCCGACGTTGTTTCTTCAATAGATTTATCTGCCATTTCAAAACAAGTACTTTTGTTTATTCGGGTACTTGATGTTGAAAACTGTATTGTTTTTGTTAAGCTGGATTCATAGAAAGGCCATTTTTAGAGAACCACTTGCCTATATCGTTTATTTGAACGAGCAACTACTGGGACAATTCTGTTACATTTGACTCGGCTATTGATAATATTAATATCGTCCGCATACATTACAAGTTTACTATTTTCAGTGTAACTTGAGGTCGTTCATGTATATTGAAAAAAGTGGACTAATTAGACTTGGCAACAAGCGCGAAATAGGATTATTAGAATATCTTATAAGTTTACTACTGCTGTCGGTTTGTAGATAAGATAGTAACAGTTCTGCAGTTCCCTCAATTCTAATGTTTTCTAATTTCTCTTCTAGTTTTTATGGTATGTGTCAAATGCTTAGTAAGATCTAGTATGTAGTTAATAAATCTCCCATATCATCTCCTATATAATCATTAGAATGTCAGTAAGAGCGTTAGGTGGAATCTTACGAAGCAGCTGTTGGAGGTTTACAAGTCACTGTTTATGAAGGATATCAAGTCTTTTGCCAAGATCTTTTCCATTTTTTGATAGGATTGATTGAGTGCAATGGGCCTGTAGTTATTGCCCTCTATATCAACCTTTTGGTGAACGGGAATCTTTGTAGTTTTTAAAACAATTCGGAAAAACTCATGTCAAAAAAGTCATTTATAAATGTGTGCGAGTGGTGATGAGATGTAATGTATACACATTTAAATAATTGTGGATTTCATCATGCCGACCGTTTTCGAGTTTTTAATTCTGATACAGTGTTTATTATTTCATTTCAGAACGGGTGCCAATATAAGTGTGATTGCAGTGCTGAGGTGTAATTTTGTCAGATTTGAATGAAACTGGAATCTTTTGAAAAATAAATATTGAAAGCGTTAGCAATGTCGGTCGCATTGTCAAATACAATCATTTGCTTTAAGTTTTTAGGCAAGTTTCGTTTCGAAGCAGCTCTAAAATTATTTTGTATATTCAAACAGCTTTTGATTTGTTAGGGCGCAATTTTCTGGTATTTCATTCTTTGACAATGCAATTACTTGTTTGATATAGATTGTATTTATTGTAGTATCTAGGTAATTAATCTGATTTATTGATTGGAAGAGGTTTGAGGGTTTGCGATGACTTCTAATCCGTTAGTTAGGCCAGATTTATTTTGTTTATTCCCCATAATATTTTGTGGCGATGATATTCATGGCGTTTTTATTGTCTGTATAAGTTATGCATTTAACGTGTAAGTCAGTGCTAGAATAAATATCATTCAGTCATCCATTGATAAGCGATGGAATAAAGTAACTGTAATTGGATTACTGTATATGATCTGTAAGGTATGGTACAGTTACGTTCAAGTAACAGCTCATCCAACTTGATTAGTTGTACAGAATGATCTGAGAGGCCATTATGGTAATACAGAACACGTTACGTTGGTGTCATTGGTTATACATAGTCAATGCAGTGCTGGAAATGTGGGTGTAATACGCGTCGGTTTCTGATTTTGGTTATAAACATTGAAGGATGATAAAAGGTCATACATACTATCTAATTCTTTACTTTTTACTAAGGCATTGATGTTGAAATCTCCACATATAATAATTGTAGACTCGTTATTTCTTGTAATTTTAAAGAGACACTCTTCTAGCTTAACCAGAAAGTTGGTGAAATCACTGTCAGGTGACCTATATATACATATCATGATCAGTTCGCTACAATTGTTTTTAATGATAATCAAAGTTTGTTTATCCTTTTGACGGAGGCAGAAATATCCTCAAGAATTTTAATAACGTAAAGTGATAGTTGCTAAATTTACGTGACACATGTTCATGAGTGGTTCATGCTAAGAGGATGCATTGCCAACTTGCTTGGAGGTGTCTGTGCTTTTCTCGTTGCATTTACTAGGCCTTGTGCTCCGTGGATCACGGATAACTTGAAGCTTATGATGTCCTTGCGGAATAAGGCTAAGTCAAAATATCGTAAATCGCGCTTATTGGCGGATTGGAATTATTATAAATCCTAAAGAAATCTTAAAAAATAAGAAATTGCACTAGAAGAAAAAAAGCCTTGTATGGCAAAACTTGAACGCTTTAGGTTTGTAGAAGACATAATGTTGATTTATCACTGCAGGTTTAAGTGATGTTGATAAGATTAATAATTACTTTGTAAATCAACTACGCCGATTACCGGTAATATTGCAAAATTAAAATTCTATTATGAAAGAAATTGCGCTGCTAACATTTCCTCATTTAAGCCTGTAATGTATCAACACATTTCACATCATTAAGAATTTTAAATCTGTGATCTCTGGCCATGATGTTATTACCATCGATATGATTAGGTTGTGTTACCCAACTATATTACCGTATTTGACCAACCTTATTGATTATTGCATAAGTGAATCTATTTTTCCGGATTCTTGGAAGCTTTTTGTTTTGCGTCCTTTGCCGAAGATTGCCAGTCCGGCGCGGATGGAAGATCTTAGACCGATTAGTCTTCTCCCTGTTATTTCAAAGGTTTTTGAGATTTCGGATTTTCTTGTTGACCATGAGGTATTGCCTCTATTTCAGTCTGGCTTTCCAAGCTGACCACAGTTGTGAGACTACATAATCAGACTACTCAATCAGATCATCTGTAATTTGCCAATACAGATGATCTGATTTCGGCTGGAGATAGCGGATTTATTTCCTGTTTCATATTGTTAAATTACTACTAAGGGCCTTTGAACACAATTGATCATAACGTTCTTTCGTCTGTATTGAGGCATATAGGTTTCAGTAATGATGCTGTATCTCTGATGAATGGGTACTTTCTCAATCGTGACCAAATACTTAAGTATAACGGTATTATATCTAATTGTTTGTAGCTTTTCGCGTGGTGTGCCGCGGGGGTCTGCTTTAGGTCCCATTTTGTTTACTATTTATACCTCTAAATTGTTGATGTGTGTTAGGCACTCTAGTAGCAAGACATCTACAGATCGAAATCAAATATTAGAATCCAAGTTTTAAATATGTAAAGTAGATTTTGACAGATTAAAATTTGGATGGAATTTACATCGAAAGAGCTACATATTTTTTTCTACAGTATAATTAATTTTACATAAATTGAGCTTAATAGGAATTTTATATGTATTTGTAATGCAATTTCATTGATAAGTAAACATGAAATATAAAAGAAATTGTTGGAATTCGGTTTTGTATTAAAATGACAGAAAATTTTAAATTGTTATTTATATGTAGTAGTATTGTAATTTTTCATATCCAATTGTTATTTGATAAAATGGATTGGGTGTTCTTATTTGTAAGCTGTCAATATAATTAATAAATTATTATGCTAAGTTTCACAGCGCAGTGTTGAAATGTCAAATATTTAATTGTATTTATGATTTTCGCGACAGTGCACATTTTAATGAAGATATGCCTCCTATCTAATACACTTCTAACGCATTTATTTTGGACATGTTCGAAGCTATTACTTTATAGAAAAGTGGTATCATTTTTTTATGTTTGAGTTGTTTGGTGTGGTCGTGTTTTGTATCAATTAAATCACAGGACTTTGTATGTTTGACAAAATGCCAGAAACATCAATTATTGGAAAAACCTTTTTTTGTGATTTGATTAAATGTTAGATTGATGTTGTAAATTTTATTTTGAAGCAATGGTGCCTAAGCCACGCGGCAGTTCGTGTGAGACAATCGAAAATTACTCAAAAATTCTAGAATCACCCATATGTTTAGACATCAGTCGTAAAGTCACTCTTATTTTTTTTTTTTTTTGAATACTATCGCATTTTAACAACTTAAATCTTTTGAAAATGAATTTTGGTGTATGTTTCGACGACAAAATTTCTCTTACAAGAAAAAGTAATCTCCTTATGACAAAGGAAGTGTTTTACATTTTTTAGCATGGTTTCACTTACCTACATCGAAGGATGAAGTAGACACTCTGATTATAACGATTGAGACGAAATAAATGGCAACATAGTTGAGCTGGAAATTGTTTATTTTATCTTAATCCATCATAGCATCCCACTAATTTACTTCTATTAGCTAAATGTTAAAAAGTACTCAAAAAAGATGGCGATTCCGCGCGCACATTCAAAATTAGCTACTGTCAGGTTGACATGTATTTCATCAGCTGCTAATTAGTTTGTATGTGCGTGATAACTTGTTTTTTTTTTGATTCTGTAACTTTGCGACAGTGTCAGTATCGTGTATCGTAATTATTTTTGACACTACTGATAAAACTGAACACCTAAAACTGAATAACAGAAAAAAACGCAAGCAATAAGGTGAAAACAGGAAGATTTTTACACTAACGTCAGGACATGTGACAAAATCTCAATTACAACCGACATCTGAAAGTAGATTTGTGTCAGATTCGCTAATAGTCAATTTTATTGGAAATAACTAGTTAGTAGTTTTGATAATTCAAAGCAACCAACTATAGCGAATGGATTGCGTTTCTTTTCGGTCACATGACCTTTGGGATGAAATTAAGCCACTGTACTTTCAGAATACTGGTGCTTAAAGAAAGGAACAGTATTTGTGGCACTGTAAAGTTGCGGCAAAAAATTGATTTTTTTATATTAGCAAATTTTTGCAAAAATATAACCAATATACATTACTGTCTGTAGATGCACTAAATGATATCATATGGCTTCACCTTTAATTTGCCAACCCTGTGACCAGATGTATTTACTTATTACATTTGACGTCACATATATCCTTCAGACATTTAATCTATATACGTTAATGCACACCCTACAGTATATAAAATCTAAGTTTATATGCATGCATCTGCCAATAATGAGTATTTGCATTTATATATTAATAACTCTATATTTACTTGGCTATTTATATTTTCTGATTCATGTGTGCATATGCCCGGTATACTGGCAACATTATGCAGACTTGCCACATGATCGTAAATAAAATAAAAAACCAAAATGTGAATTTCATACAGTTTGTAAATCCTAACTAACAATAATCATTTATAATAAATTGTTCATTTAAATCATTTTAAATAAATTTTTCTTCGCTCCTTGTAAAACTGGCCATTAAAAAATAAGCCTCACTCAAATAACTTTTATTACGTACTGGCGTTTGCTGTACGGAGTAATGAATGTTCGATTTGAATAGCATCCGAATTTGATTATTCTGCGTTCCTGGAAGACCGCCAGATTCACTTCTTTGCCCGCAACGTGCTGGTATCTGCAGGACAGCTTTAATGTATAGGTACATATCTGTAAATGCGTTGTATATACATAATTTTTAGACAGATGAAGGTATTATAACTTTGAAATGAAAGAGTTATTACAGCTAATGAAATCAGCGATAAAGAGATTTCGCTTGAATATCCAGAATTTTGTATTTTGTTTGCGGCTAGATTAGAATATTTTAATATCAGCCAACATATATATTGAACAGATATTCATTTATCCGCATTTGGGTAAAAAATGATTATTATTGGCATTTATATAATACCTCGTTGATAACAACTTCATTTAATTAGAGCGTTAGTAACACAACTGGCTATTGTGTGTTCATATACTATAAGTGTTGGATATACCGCTTTTATTTTTCAGGTTATAATTTTTATTTTAAATTCGTGTATAACTTGGATTTAATTCAACATAGAGGTAAATAATTATAAACTTTTATAATTTCAATATTTTTAAAGTGGACATTACATATCTCACAATTCTATCTTTATTACTTGTCAAAATTGAACTCAACTATCCCAAATGCTAATATTTAGATTTTCGCAGAACCTAGTTTTACCATTTCACCGCTGTATGGTGTGATTATATACTATCGGCTGCAAATTTATACAGTGAAAAACGTGTGAGAGAAGATAACAGGTGTTCCCCGTTAAAAATAGAACAGGATTTCTCATTCCCTCGTTTTTTCATTTTCTTTTTTTTTCGAATCACACGTTTTAGTTCAGATACAGTTAAAACTGACAGATTTAACAATCGAGACAAATGGACAGCGTTATCTCAAAATTTCGCCGCCACGAAATTCGACTTGGTCATCTCCGAATTATCAGAACCATCCGGGTGCATCTGACCAAGGGCCGAGGAAATGGCGTTGCGCCAGAAATCGCTCATAAAAATACTGACCCATTTATTTTGACTTATTTTCACTTAGCGTTTGCTTATAACGAACTCGACCGCCCGAAATTGAAAATATTTCCGCAAATATATTATGCACGGACTATGGAGTTGAAATTAAAAATTGAATAATAATGAATGGGGCGTGCGTTTCTGTACAACAGAATATTTGGTGTTAAAATAATATGTATTACTCTCACGCGGTTACGATTACACACATATTTACTGTATTTTATTAGGTTGGCAAGCATTCCATGTTTTAATTTACAAATACAAATAATATCATTATAAAATCCCATAAAACACGCAACGTTTTATTTTACTTTCTTTTCATATATAATGTGCATGTTTGAAGCAACAGGTTGCTCGTGTCTTCGCTGTTTGGATTTTTTTGGCATTGTTTCTGTATATTTTTCTTGACATACCAGTTCCTGTACGTACATATTTACAAATTTTTTTTTCTGTTGGAGTTACAAATCCTAGCGATTATTATTTTCTTGAATAAAAATTTCTCTGCATGTAACACTTCAATTTGATAAGTGTGGATATATGTATTTCAACTCGTTGCTAATCGGAGCATAGAGGCGATGTTATATAGGATGTGTGTTATTTAATTTTGTCGATGTTAATGTAACCATAAAATACAAAATTTATTTTTAATCTTGTTTATATGATTCTTTGCCGTTGCCCTTGATATAAATAGCAAGAAAAATTCTAAACAAAGCGTTTTAAGCGCCATCGTCTTTAATGATAATTTACGGGTGAATATCTATAGATAACTCAAGGAATAAAATAGAAACAATATAAAGTTTTCATTTACCTTTCCTTGCTGTATTTGTATAAATAATAAATTTTGCTCTTTAATTCACCGTCATTGAGGATAAATTGATTAATTTCTGAATGGTCTCAGTTGAAGCTGAGAATCTATTTCAAATAAAACATGAAAT
Source organism: Protaetia brevitarsis (assembly GCA_004143645.1). Classification (NCBI taxonomy): domain Eukaryota; kingdom Metazoa; phylum Arthropoda; class Insecta; order Coleoptera; family Scarabaeidae; genus Protaetia; species Protaetia brevitarsis. Next base: position 2,586,677 of record RXPK01000134.1, read on the forward strand.
TCTTCCAAACAGCTGTCTCGGTGCTGACAACAACAGAATAACAGAACACGCAGGCAAAACGTCACCGGGAGGTTATTGTAAGAAAAACTTGATCCAGATTTTAAGAACGCCAGACCGTCAAAGGGTTAAAATAAGTGCGACAAGATTTCTGCAGGCCGACAAATTGCGTGTTTATGTCCAGAATCGTAAATTTTTTAGCGCGCGCCCGCCGTTACCTTTGCGGCGTGAAGTTAGACGTGAATGAAGCTGTAGGTCACGGCGTCGCCATCTTGATTGAGAAGGCACTGCCCGACTCAGCGGCGCGCTAAAAATAAAACGTGTGTGGAGAACGATCTCCAAATAGAGCGCGTTGGGCGGGCTGCCAGTCGGGCATGTTCCGGCCCCACCAGTCCACCGACCAAAACAACTATACAAAACATTGCGGGACTTTTTCTCGGATTCTCGCACATATGCATATACACTAATTAATGACTTGGCGAGGCATTATGACAAAGCCTTACTTGTCCTCTATATAATAAAAACGAATATGTACAATAAAATAACATTAATGGTCTAATAAAGCGAATTATATTGACAGCATATCTAATGAAATAGTTAACGGTTTTTCAATAAATATAACCTATAAGTACTTAATGAAAAGAAACCATGAAATAACTAATTCTACATCAAGAAACTGGCATGTTGTGGTGTATTTGCATCTAGTTTTAATTCTATTTTTGTTAAAAAATGGAAAGAAAATGATAACTTTAATTAGCAATTCAAAAGAATGCTCGGTTGAACAAAAGTGTATTAATTTATTTGGGTATAAGTTAGCCAGAGCAATATTATCTTAAGAGACTATTTTAACTACATATCTTTATCCATATGGGAAAAACCGCCATTACGTATGTCCCTTTTTGTTCAAAACGCCGTGTCTGATCTCATTGATTTTTTTACAACACATTATCTAGTATTAGTCCACAGTTTAAGTGAAAATAAAATTTGTAAAGACGTTTTTTTCTTTTTTTTAAGTTTTTCGATATTTTCCGCTCTAAGGAAGTGTATTCCAATATAAACGACTTGAGCTTGAATATTCCCTTTAATAGAACTCATGTAGGTATCTTAAAATGTATAAAATATCTGATCCAAAATAAGAATATATTAGCAATCTGTCCAGCTTAAAATCATCCCTAAAACATCATTATTCTCTATTATGAGTAAGTGACATTATAAATTATAATAATTTATTTTAATGTACGTACTCTCTAGTGTAGTATAAATGTACCCGATCACTCGTCGTCTACATTTTAATTGAATAAATTCAATAATAATCAAGAAAAAAACCTATTCCTTAAAGATCCGTTATCTTTATCTCTCTCTCAATGGACTATGTTTACAACTGCCTTCTACGCCTATCCTGTCAATTTTCAACAAATTAGCGTTATGTGATCTATCTTATCCCCTAAAATCCATCAAATTGACTGGGTGAAGGGATGCGAGTTTCCGATTCAATAAATTGTTTCGGATGTTTTTTAATGTATATGGTTTTGTCGGTGAGGGTGCACTCTTCACTAATCTAAGATTTCTTGAATCTATATTATATCCGGTATTGTTCCTATGTTGTGTAGTTCTGGAAAATTCAAGTGTCTCGCAGCGATAACTTGCTATGTGGTCCTTGAATCTGGTTCGGTAGCTTTGTTTCACTTGTCCAATTACAGTTTTATTGGCAGCGGACGTCATCAATTTATAAATGCCCGGTATTTTATTGATATGAGGTTATCTTTCACATTGCCTAAAAGGTTATAAGAATATTGGTCGTTATTAGAGGACGCAAGAAAAAATGTTAGGAAGAAATTCCTAACTAATACTCCGCGTATGATTACGTGATAATACACAAGAAAACCTTTCATATATATATACTTTTTTCATTCACTATATAAGAATGCAGCGGTAGATTAGCAAGAAAAAAATTTGCGGCTGAAATTGACTAATAGGTACTAAGCAGCTAAGCTTAGCTAACAAAATGTACATTGTGTTTTTCAAGATTAAAGAATTTGTGAGAATACTAAATAGTATTTGACAATACACTTGTACACCTGAAGATGTTAGCTTAGCTAACAAAATGTACATTGTGTTTTTCAAGATTAAAGAATTTGTGAGACCGAAGTTTATTGGTATTTCCTGTTAATTATAAATATCATTTGCTAAATAAAAATATTTTTCTTGTGAGTTTGCCTCGTCTATTAGTCAATTTCAGCCGCAAATTTTTTCCTTGCTAATCTACCATAGCTAAGCTAACAAAATGTACATTGTGTTTTTCAAGATTAAAGAATTTGTGAGACCGAAGTTTATTGGTATTTCCTGTTAATTATCAGTATATCTCACAGTGCTCGATTTACCTTCTATTTAAATGATATTTATGTTGGATAAAACGAAGTGTCACTTTTACGCTTATAACACTGTCCATTTACGATTTAAATTTGCCACTACTCTTCTATTCTTTGTGCAGTCAGTGATAGCACTGCCGACCATGATGGGGTTATCTTGTGTTACTTGAATTCATATGTAATATTGCATTAAAATGAATAATTACAATAGAAATTAAGTATTTTACTTTTTTCTTTAGAAATTACAGTCAAAATAAAACTTTACGTGTAAATAATAAATAAGTTTGTTCATTGTTCAAATGGAACTTAACCAATAAGATATTCTAGGATCTAATATGATCCTAACCCTTCCCACCACGTAATCACAGAATATTTGACAACAAAAGCTGTCATTCATGTGATTATCGATCCGTCAAGTGTATGTATATGTACTACCACATAAATGATTCAGTAAATTAGGGTCATATAGAGTATCAGCTTTTTTTGGGCGTGGATTTTGACGTAATTCTCCAATTATCACAGAACAGGTATTACACACAATTACCATTCACACAACAATGACACTTGAGAGAGCTTACAGTAAAATGTGTATCTATATCCTTCACATACAGTGATGTAATCATTATTTTCAGACATCCTCCACAAAGAAAACAACCACCATGACAACGCCAGCGAAGCTGTATGGCAAAGATCTCTCTGAATATGATGAAGTCGATGTGGATGAATTGTTAGCAAAATTATCGCCTGAAGAAATTAAAATATTGGCGAAAGAAGTAGATCCGGATGTAAGCACTTTTAAAAGTCATTCAAGCTAGTTTTCTTTTACATATCCCTGAATATTTCAGGATAGTTTTCTTCCGCCCTCTCAAAGGTGTAACTATGATTGCGAGAAAGAAGCAACAGGTCCCCTTAACAGAAAGCAACTCATCGATCACATTAATAAAGAAGCAATTGAAACACCAGATAAACCAGAATTGAAACCTTATGTAGCTGGAACTGTTAGAGGGAAGAAGGTAAGTCGAGAAAGCTTAAAGTCGTAATTTTCTTGACTATATAATACTTAGTGGATTCCTCCACCACCTCCACTTAAAGAACAAGAAGCTAGTGAGCAGATAACGATAGATTTAGGGGATGAGTACGAGCAGGCTCTTTACTGAGCGCACCAAGAAAAATAATTGATTTGGCAGGTGAGTGTTGCATATAGAAATGTTAAATATTGTTAAATATTTATTTTTATTGATGGTGGATTTATTTTAGCTATTCTCGCTTCCATTCGATGATGAATCAAGATCAGTATAATGCTCTCTTCTGAATAAAGGCCAGCCACTAGGTTTGGTTGGGATGGCATCACGAAGGCTTCGAAAGTTAAGTATATCCGCAAGATCCACCAAACTCGACAGATCCAGATGAGACAAAAACAAGTACAGCAAGATGATCCAAAACTCGTCGATCTCAATTGAACAATATTAAGGTGAATCTAAATTAATTTAAAATTATTTATTTATCTTTATGATGTATTTCATATTTGGGAATGATGTAATCTGTATTTTATCTTTATTTAAACAAACATTATACTTGCTAAATACATATAATTATTTACTTTAATGATATATACGACACCCTGCCAGATAAGTTTTGTTGTCTAATTTATGTTTCTTAATTTTTTAGAATATCTCTGAGGAGAAATTCGACACCTTGTTTGAAGCCTAGCAACAATTCACCTGGAAACGCCTTTCTTTAACGAGACTCGGGCTGACAGATCGCAGTGCCTGAAGTTAGCAGATGCGTTAGAAAAAAATAATACGCTGAGAGTCGTCAATGTTGAAACGAATTTCATTTCACCCACAGCATTGTTCGTTTGATAAATCCTTACTGAAGACGAAATCGGTGGAAGAGTTTCAGAGCAATCGAATCAGGTAAGGATTAAAAATGACGGACTTCTCATTGGACTCGATTGTTGCGTGACCTGGGAATATAGGCAATCCAAATAACGTTAGTTGCTTCCTCTCAAGAATAGATATACAGTGCGGGAAAAAAGTTTAGTAATAAATTAGCTGAAAACGACAATATTTATTTGTTGGAAAATTAAAACATGAATCTATTTCTTTTTTAATTATTATTCGCGTTTTATATTGTAGCTCTTTTTTAAATCACAATCCGTGTATTTTGTTTAACATTCTGACAGAGCATCTGCATGTTAAGGTTAATAGTAAAAAATAGTTTAGTAGTTTAAATAAAGAAATATAGTTTATGGAGCATGCTTTGCTTAAAACTAACCTTTTGAAAGTCGAAATAGTCCAGTTACGTTAAGAAATATAGTAGATGGCGTTCAATCGGCATCCTTATCACAACTGCCAAAGTTTAACTCATTTAAATAATGCGGGTAATTTGTAAATAAAATGTGAGCTATATGACCCTTGTTAATTTCTTTAAAAGTAACAATAAATACTAAGTAAAGTAATAATATAACCAGGAATACAAGAAACAACTAAAAAGATACCTAAAAACAACCAAATACCAACAAATTTGTCAGCTGACATTACAACAACGGTAGCGATCAGTAATATTTTCGTTTTATCCAACAAAATTCCTATGTACAAACAGCTTTTTTTTCGTCATATGTAATTTTGGGTTAAGTGTTGGACAATTGTAAAACCTTCAAATATAAGCCTACCTTTTCCAACGCTATGTTCTTACAACGAACTATGTAAAACACTTGAACGCGCCTGTGAACTTAAAAAACGGTCCGTTTGACAACTGACCGCCATCTTTGAATGTGGCAAAATCTCAACGGCAGGATTACATACATGCGGAATTTTGCTTTTCATATCTGTTATTACCTATTTTTAGTAAGAAATAGCTCGTAATGCGTTCTCATATTTTCTATACTTAATAATTTTCTGCTATAATACTTTCAAATTACAATTTATCCATCGTTTTTTTTATTGTTAGTAAGACGACTGCAATACGAAGATAAAGCTTGTTAAAACAATTAAGATTTGCATAATTTTCAATCTTATATCTGCAAAAGAAATTGGATTTAGGCTTAATTATTTTGGATGCATTGATTTTATGTAAATATTTATTGAAATGGTTCATTTTATCATTCAATAGTATTACAGAATAATGTGAGAAATGACAGTATCAAACGGAGTATATGAACATACAGAACTGCTATTCTCTAGTGCAAAGCTTTAATTGATTTGATGCATGTTTTTCCTCAAACATGCAACCAAACATGTATAGACGATGATTTTAATTCATAACTTGATATATAAAAAAATGACATTTACTTTCTCTTGACGTATATACGTCAATTTGCTACATTCAAAGATGGCGGAAGCCATACTGTTTTCAGTTATTGCGTGCACCCGAAAGCGCGTTCATTGTTTTATATAGTTCGTTGTGTTCTTATCTGAATCTAGCATAGTGTTCTTACTCCTACATCAAAAAATGGGGTGCAAGCCTAGTTGCCTAGCGAGAATAAAAACTAGTGTTAAATCTCAATAAATTGCATAATACAACTTTCCGTTAATAGGTAGCACTGTTTCACAATAATATTCGTAAAATGTATTATATACTTAGATCATACCAAATATTATACCAGTATACATATGGTCAAAGAACTGTTCCACGGCGCACTATAGATGACACACCAGCATTCTATTTGTGCATTGAGGTGGTGATATATTTCCATAGGTATAATATTTGATCATACTAATATATTACATGTAATACCACCTCTTATTATCTATTGTAACCCTCTTGTATACATTTGTACTGTCCTTTTTTTTGCATTTTAAAATCAAATTATACGTGAGTTTATATATTATTTCCAGAAATGCTGAGAAAAAAGAGATATATACTAAATTAGATTCTATCTTGAAAAATATTTTCAGATTTCATATATATCTTAGTGCCATTACTCTTTAATAGATGGCTCTCATATATTGTTTTGGTTTGAATCAAATTTAATTTATCATACAAGCGACATCTGACGATAACTCTTTTTATGTGGACCTGGTTAGTTTTTTTTTGTAATTGACAAAAAAAACATGTATTTTTAGTTCATTAAGTGGTTTGAATAACGAAAATCTTTTATTAACATTTTATAGATTTGTCAGATCTAAGAGTAACGAACGGCCTTTATGCATATTCGTCAATAGTCTTAGATGTCTGTTTCAATTTTAAATATTTTACTTTATTATTATTCGCCTGTTTTGTTTTTAATTTGCAATAATAATCACGTTAATGCTGATTCACTTTCAATGATTGCAAATATCGATGTCAGATAATAACTGTGAAGCACTTTCTCTGTTATTGATGCAAATGTGAATACCGTCAAACTAGTTTTCACTTAATTTTCTTGCTTTTTCGCGAACACAGTGAATGCCGTTTCGTATTGTATATTTGCTATTTACAGCTGAATTTATTGGGTCAAATATCAGATTATAAAATTCTTCATAAATGTTTAAATCACCGATTAATCAAATGGAGAGTCTGTGCAAAATTGTGATTTTCTTTCGTTAAACGCGGCCGTTAGAAAAGTACTTTGGGTCGGAACAAACCAAATAACATTTGTGTATTGATTATTGAAATACGGGAAATGAGCGCCATCTTCAATGGATTAGCAACTTTCACTTTAAAGGCGTACATTAGAGGGCGCTGCTATAATTCAAACATTTTTATTTCAGAGATCCGAAGTACTGGTATAATAGGAAATGGAAATAGGCGTCGCTAATAGAAAAGAACCCGACGATCTTGAGGCTGGGTCTGCATTTAGAATATAACGACGCCCGCCATCGTATAGCGTCGCACCTTCAACGTAATATTGATACAAGTAAGTTAGTCAAAATTCTTTTAGATTTATTCATATTACAAACTTTTTTATTTTTTACAAGGCGATATTTTTGAAGTTTTTCTAGGTTTCTGCTTTTTATATATACTCTCATCAATTGAGGTAATTTTTATGTTCTAATTGTGAATGTCGAGGGTCAAATTAATTAATTAAAAAAAAAAGAAACAAAGCAAAGAATCAAGCATGAATTCTCAAAATATTTACAATACAATCATCACTTACTTACTTTTTCTTTCTATTCGCTCACAGACAGATTTCACTTCTCTCTCTTTCTCTCTTTGGAATTATATCATTTCTTTTGCCCCCTTATTTCAATTTATAGATGGTCGAGTTATGAAAGCTCAATACAAGGTAACTATTGCCAGAGGTGGTTCAATTAAAGTTGAACAAACCGGTTAACAACTCTCCCCAACCCTTCTAACGTGAGTAATGTAGAAAAAAATTGACGAAATTGTAAAGTGTCGCTGGTATTTTTTATATTTTTGTTCCCACGTGATTTTTTGTGTATTAATATGGTACCAGCATTATTTAGGACGCTGCTGGAACATTTTTACACATCCACATTATACACATCGAAATCGTGATAGGTTAAATCCTGCTAGCAAGTCCTTACCAAGCCTGTCACGCTCATCTGATTCTTATTAAGCAAAAAAGACGGCTTGAATATAATAAAGTGAATTAGTACTGCAGGTGTAAAACAAAGCGATCAATAATATAATTAAAAAGTTGGATATACCGCGAACTAATATTTAGTTTTACCTTTTTATATTTATGTACATAACTGCAGTTACGTTACCGGAATAATATAGAAAAAAAAACATATTATCATCTCATTATTCACACTTTAGTACATCACTATTATTGTTCTGTTTTCGCAGTTCGAAAAGACTTAGCACTGCGACTGCAGTTCCGATTCTTTAACCATAGGAAAACTCCTCTTATAAACTAAAAGGTATTCTTTCATCTTAACATCAGACGTGTTGCTGTGCGCTCTAACTTGATGGAAAGCTTTTTTTGTGCAAAAGTGCATTTTCCTTAGCGGAATGCTAGGGGATTTCACAAAGTAGACTTGTTAAAGGAGTAATGCGATTAACACCACGGTTGAGAACCATGTTGGGGTCAAATATCTTCTAGCTTCTTACTAATCCTAGTCTGTTTGTCTAAAACTAACATTACAATGTGAACTTTTCTTACTTTATTAATGCTGTATTTGATTTCTTATTCGGATTTTTTTTAGCCAGATATTCAATGAGTTAGTACGCTATTTGCATGAGTATTTTAGTTAAAATGGGTGATAAAATTTGAAGCTGTAGCGTTTAATAACATGTTTTCATTCCGATGTAAATATTATATATGTATTTTAAATGAAATAATGATAAAATTAGTGCAATTTTATATTCAGGAATCATTTTTAGCGAGTAGCTTTTATTGTAATGTATTCAGAGTAAATTTAAAGTTATCTTCCTAGTATTTCCAAGTTTTTCCCCGCAAGCCTTTTATATGCAAATAGCACATGAATTCGGAATTTAAAATTAATTGGACATTTTACATAACATAAATCCTTCGATTTCAATTTTTCCGCTTCGTAACGAAAAGCGATATTTTCCAGTGAAAATATGTTAATTTCTTAAATTCTGATATATCCGACAATGTAACCGCGTCTAGAATCGACTTGTCCGGCGAGGCCGATGTTTACCCGAAACGTAATATGGAAACCGTTTACGAGGCCACTGACACATATATGGAAATTGTTTTGTTCGCAAAACGCCACAGGGTTGGGGTAAACGGATTAGGTCGACATGTCATGAGACTGTACCCTTTCTGCAGCTCGGAATCCTTTCTTTTGTGATTCTAGGATCTAGGGAGCGGGCAAAACCGCGTTGTACAATGCTGAATGGGTGCGCGTGAATATTTATGATTTGATTCCATTTTCGAGTAGATTTTCTTAGGGTTGGCTTTAAATTGGCAGATTTATTATATATCTTTGGTATCTGTGTTTTTTCAAACAAGAATTATTCTGAGAATGCTTCTATTTGCAATTCTGTAGCATAAAAACCTCTTAATCCATCACAATTTAAAAGTTTTTCTTTAAGGATAACGTTAATTGACTTTTTATGATTGGTTGCTTGATGTTCCATCCTTATATTAATATTGTTTTTTTCCTATTTTTCCTAATGATTGGTTAGGTTTCTAAGAAAATAAGGAATATCTTTACTTAAAAGTGAACTTCATGAACTGCAAGTCGCAAATTCTATTGAAATTTTTATCAATTTGTGGACTCTATGCAAAGGACTCTCTGTTACTGCGGAGTTTCAACTTTAAGGGGCGCTATTTGACTTTAAAATTTCATTCATCCAAAATAACTTTGAAACATGTGAGAGATAAAGTTGCATCGTTGTGGGGGTTTTTAGGCTTGTGCCAGCTATTTATATACAAGGTGTTACAATAACCACGAATACTAATAATTGAGATTACAAGAAATTTGCTGTATTACATACCTTGGTAATTTTCTTTTGTGGATTCGTACAAGTCTCTGCTGTCTTAAGTATAATGATACACTTTGGATGCTTTGAAAAAGATTTTTCCCTGGATTTCCTAATACCGGCGTTCTGCTCTTGACATGGAACCTTTTCTGTAACATATTTGGTTTGTTACTGCGAGGAAACTCCATTTTGTAGTATTTTTGGGTGTATGCAGGCTGATGTTCGAGGTATTTTGTCAAATTAACGTTTAAATTCCTGTGTAAATATGTATTTAACATTTTCAACATTTCGAAAACTTTGAGGTTACTCTTCATATTTATAAATGACAGTTAAGATTTTAATATGTGAAGGTTAGTAGACATGGTTGGTTGTCTTATGATAGTGGGAGATCTAAAAGTTATTTTGACAATTTAAGAATCTAAAATCTACTGGATAGTAGTTGTTATTTGAGTTAAACATTCCAAATAAGTATGCTCACCTTGGTTTCTTATATTCCTTATATGTTTTTGGTATAATTTCAGATAATAAATTGTGCATGTTATTGATACATTGTTGATTACATTATTTTTATTAATAAAAAACCACTTGATACATTTAATGATTAAAATTGGATTATAAATTTAAAATTTAATCAAGTGAAAGTCTAGTAATACATGAGTTATTGATTTCGAGGCATAACACGTACATTTTTATTTATTAAAAACTAAACCTATACAAATACCGCCCAACTCCGTGCTGCATAATGGTCTACAGGAGGCTAAATTTCTAAGTACTACATGGATTCCATAACAAATTGAAATGTTCCTACTCTAACTAAATAATTTAATAACAAATATATAATACAGTAGCCTGGCGTCCATATGAATACTACTGTATGTGAAATGTGATTAGTTGACATAATCGTCAGTCTATTGTAAATCGGTCAGCTTATGGAACGACTTTTGTCATCTCCCAGCATTCGCCAACGACACTGATTATATATAATAATAATAATAATAACTCAGCACTGCAGGCCTTGAAGGCCCTTGGCTAGAGTGTCGAAACATACCGAGCCACTGAAGAAGTGTTGTCGAATGGTGACCCAACCAACAAACCGTACGCATATTGCTTGCTTGAGTTTCAAGATTGCAATGATGCACCCCTCCTTCTCAGCCGTATAGCCGGCGACTATATATAATATACTTCTATAAAATCAATGGCCAATGAGTAAGGGAAAACCATGGCAAAAACCTTACTCTGGGAGGATCTGGGAAGAAACCTCCACGTTTCCTTAAATTCCGACAGCTTTGGCGTCCTTACGTAGCTGCTCCCTTTTTCACACATTGGAAGTTGAAAGAGGAAAGATGATGACCTAAAAAAAAAAACAAACAAAACACACAGCAGTGCCTATTCTAATACTTAATAATAACTTAATGCGCTAATTATTCTAACCAAGAGCAATTAGATTGAAAGATCTACATTAAATGATGTGTTTAATAACACGCCCATGTCGACCATAAGAACATAAATATTCATGATAAACACTGCTCCGTCGTACTTCTAAAATATTACAAATACATAACACGTACAGCCAGCTCGGCAACATACCCACAACTGATAAAAAATATAAAAATAACTACTCATTGGTTAAAAAGGGGGGAAATTACTATATTTATTTTTTTGAATATCATTAAACAGAGAAGGCTAGGTATCGTAAAGAGAAGGCAAATTAAGAATAAAGTTTATCTGTTTAAAAAATATTAGCCGAGCAATATATCATAAAAATCACAATAATGCATATACTAAATAAAATAAATAATAAACGTAATAAGTAACAATAAATTAACTTCGTTTTAAATAGTGAATATAAAGATTGTTATTGCTCTTGGTAAGTGAATAGGATCAAGATGTTGGTGAAATATTGAAAAAGAAAATCCGGTTGTTGTCAGATTTCGCAAGAAATCTTATCCTTTTTTTTTTTAATAGAAGTTTGCGTCTACCTGTGAGTAATTAATCGAAGAAATCGAGCAAAACGACTTTTTTCTAAATAATTTCTTCAACGCCTCCTGTAATTAGTGAAACGTATTATACAGAACTCCGCAGCGTATCTTTGTAAGATAGTTCTTGTTTTCTTTTCCTGAGGGATTATAATTACGTTGAGCCGCAAAAAGTTTTCCATCGCGGCGCATACGTACGTGCCCGGTATAATTAAAAAAGCTCCGTTTCGAATTTTACCTCCAGGGATTTTCATTACGAGCATTTAATAATTTTTACGTCCCGTAAACTTTACGAGACGGCGCTATACCCCTAGTTTATTAAACTCCTTATTCAACGTCGGTTATTGTTTCGTAGGTGGCGTTGTGGTGAATGAATTCTTGAGGAATTTTTGCGTTGGTTGTGGATTATTGATATGCGAAAATGCGAAAGTAACAGTAAATTTTGCGCGACGTTATTACTTCTTTTTTAATTGAAGAGTAGTTCATCCTATTTTTATTTTTCCGCTTTTCTCGTTGGTAAACAATATAAATTTCCCTCGAAATTGGGTTGGCATTTTAATACCATTCAAGTAATACCCTGCGGTCACATTCTTCACCGCACATTCGCATTGTTTACTTGTACTGTGCGCCTAAATACAAAATAAGGAAGTACGGAGTTCCAGGCTTTTACGGGAAGTACTTTATGCGGTGCTGACCGCCGATAAAATTACCAGCTATAAAATGTTTATTTACAGTTTCGGACTTCTATTACTCTACAAATTTTATTTACTGAATTTTAACAATGCTCAATAAAGTCATAACCTATAGCTGAGCAAACTATTTAAAATATAGCTGGATTTGAATTTAAATGTATTTTAAATCACCCTAATAAAAAATATTTTAATTCTACCTTCCAAATAGATGGCCCTACTCACAGCTGTTTACAATCTAATCTTAAAGAAATTTGCTAATAAAATACCCACCTTTAAATAAATAATTCAGACCATGCTTTAGAGCATTTGGATAACTTGTGTAATCGGTTTTGAATAATCTAAAGAGTGAAAATAATTCTAATATAAATTGTAAATATTTCAAGTTTATTTTTTTACATCCTTTGTTCATAGTAGGCTATCAATATTTTTTATGCATTTATTGGGCTCCCATTTTGTAATACGTCGTTATACGTATATAAATCTAGATAACCTACTTATAGAGGTTAAGAAGGCCTTGAATATCTTCGCTACGCTGCTTTAGAATTACAATGCGGTTACCCGTTTAAGTGCATCGTATATAAGAATTTTAAGATCAGTTTGATAGGGCTTTATGAATATTGATACTTAACGTTGTTAAGATTCATTAAATATGTGAGTTTCGTTTATAATCAAATAACAAATTTTGCGGCCTTTACAAAAACGTATAACACTCTATGCACTACGTTTATTCTAAATATTAAGCTACATATTGCGTTTTTAAATTTCTCATAGATTTCTATCGTGCTGTAGATACGACAAATCTATAGAAAAAATTAGCAAACAAAATAATAATAATAATAATAATAATAATAATAATAATAATGACAGAGGTATTATATTTTCTATGCTTTGCTAATAAAAAATGTATCAAAACTATATACACAGAGGGCCGTGACATGAAAAAGTGAAACAATTGGTGTCTTCTTATCTGTTAAACTTTGAGTTAATTATTATTTTATCCAATATCGTTATAATGTTCTTCGACTTATTTAAGTTCTGCTATTGTTTAATTAGTTTCGCCTTATATTAATATCGCACTGTTGTTTTTTTTTTTTTTAAATGGTTAAGTCTACCAATCGTGAGAGAGTAGTTCCTGAGATATCCCGAAAGAAATTTACTAAATGCTAGTATTTTCAAAAAGCTGGAGAATAATTTGAAAAAATTAAGCATCATTTAGGAAAAATCGATCCAAAAAAATGTATGAGGGCTAATAAGAGGCAAGAGGAAATATCTGTTTTGGGATATGTGGAAGCCTTTCCAATCATTTCTCCCAGAGAAAACGAAAATGCTGTAAGATTATAAAAAAAACAGCATTCTTGGAATTTTAGGAAATTATAAATACAATCCCTACAGAATTTGAATTAATCATTTCCTCTATCCCGACGATTATGAACGAAGGATCAATTCTTGTTGATTGTATACACGAATGTCAATAAAATCCTAATTTTAAAAACTGTAAGATCACGTTACTAGCATTAGCATATTCAGTAGGAATAATAACTGCTATTGCAGTAACACAAATCCCTATATAAGTAGACCTATTCGAGGTAAGGACAGTTGGTTTTTAATATTGGATGCCTTTTAAAAGGTAGCCAGATTTATTATTTATATATAATTTGGAATATCTAGGCGAATACATTGAATTGCTTAAATGGTCAGTTAATAGAATTTCTAGATGACGTTCTATACAGTGAACGGATTCAACTTTATTTTCAATTAGATGATGCACCCACACACAATTCCTTAGATACCAGACATTATTTAGATCATAGATTCCCAAATAAATGGATTGGCGTTTGTGGACTCATACGATGGCCAGGAAGATCTTCAGATTTAACGTCATCAAATTTTTTTGCTGATTTAAAAAAAAAAGATTTACAAACATATTTGCAACACTGCTGAAGAACTACGTGAAAAATATGGCTAATGCTAGTATAAATGAACACCGCTTTATACACTTTATTTATGAAAAACTAAATTATTACAAATCATCCCAACCCCGTGCTCCATTCTAAAAAGTAACTACACGAGGCTACCTATTCTAAGTACTAATGGGTTCCATAATAATTGAAGTGTTGCTACTCTAACTAAATAATTTCCCTAATATAATACAGTAGCCTCGCGACCATATGAAATACTACTATCGCTTATACAGACTGATCCAAGTTAAGTGGCCACTATTGCTATTCCGTTATATATTTCAATATTGATGCTACAATTTTGGTTAAATTGTATTCTCTAATTGTTACATTTATTGTTTTTTTTTTTTTACAAAATGTCCATTTTTTTTAAATCAATAAATAATAGCAAACTTAACCGCCGTCAAGTTTCGCTTTTTGAAAGGTCTTGTCCCTACCTCAAGAAAGAATGCATATTAAACGTAACAATTTTCTTATTCTTCATTTTAGTGTAGTAGCATATTTTAAGCTTTTATATTGTAAACGATATTATCTATAAATTTTTTGAAAAATATACAGAGTGACTCATTAAAAAAAAAAACACTACTTTGATAGTTATCTAGCAAACGCGCGAGTCAATTGTTCTTCTGTTGAATGTACGTTAATCAAGATGAAAAATACTACTAGTTTGTCAATTTAACCAACATCCTAGCATCAATATTAACCGATGTAGCAATATTGACCACTTAACTTGGGTCAGCCTGTATAATAAATAGCATAAATGCTATAGAAAAAAGATGTCAGAAATGTATTTGCAAATGCTGGATGACAATTTGAATAATTAAAGTTTTACTTCTTAATTACATTTAGCTTGTTGTGTTTGATTCCTAGTTTATTTGTGCATTTTTAGGATATCAAATTATTTTTATTGAAAACGCCCTACAGCTTTTGCTTTTAATACACAACTAACTTTATGACGGTTACATTTGGGGTGCATTACTATTTTATTAGCAAAGCATGGAAAGTGTAATATTTCTGTCAATATTCAAAATATTTCTCTTAAAAAAATAAGCTGACGTTTATTAAACTGGTGAAATATTGATTATTTTGTTTAGCTGTCATGGCACTTTGCTGGATTTTTCTATAGATCTGCCGTATCCATGGCATGCTGGAAATATATTAGAAATTTAAAAACGCAATATCTTGCTTAATATTTAGAATAAACATAGAGTGTTATGATGACAAAAATACTCGAAACTGTGGTACTGGTAATGCTGCAAACTTCTCCTAGACCCCTCACCACAAACTGCACTAAACTGGACGTACGTTTCGATAGCAAAGCTATCATCATCAGCAGAATAAATGACATCATTTTATTGTTTCTTAAATTAAATTAATAAATTTAAATATAACACTCTACGCTGCAAACTTCTCCTAGCTCTGAACTGAACAGTTCAGTGTTTCTGTTTTCAGGGAGCCAGGAGAAGTTTGCAGCATAGAGTGCTATATTTAAATTTATTAATTTAATTTAAGAAAACAATAAAATGATGTCATAATTAAAACTTTTGAAGAATTATTAAAAAGTAGATTCCATACCCAAATCCCAAATAAAAAGCTGTGTGAAAAATATTTGAACAATTTATTTAAATTTAAATAATAAGAAAGTTATATCACTAAATCGAAAAATCATTTTTTTCTTAAATATCTATCTTGAAAACGGTAAAATAAATATAACAAATAAAATTTGAGTTCATACCAATGATTTTATATCGAAAAAGTAGCTCTGGACTGTCTATATAATTTTTCCGCATCTCACCTGCGAAATACATACATTTATATGTGTTTACATTATTGATGGTGTACATACATCCAATTTGGTCCAGCCTATTACATAAGCTACAGCTTTGTGTTCGTTCTATCACAAATAAAAAAAAAGTTATCACGTTATTCGTTAAAAGGAGTGATTAAAACAATTTTCCCTACATTATATCAAATTAACCCGAAGTGATTTTCGCTTTGTGCCCTGTTCATCGCGCTTTAAAATTCAAATTAGTGCTTAACCTGCGAACACGGCAATCGATTTATCGTGAAAGTGGCGTCCATAGGTACACTCCGCCGGCACCACGATGTAATCAGTTCTTTTTCAATTACGGTCGCCTTCGCATTAATTAGAGCGGGGAATTTGATTTCACGCTGGGGCGTTCCGTCACCGACACACAACAGAGCACAGCACGGCGAGATCAAGCAGCGCCGTTGGGGATAACATTGCATCGGAAACGGTTGGGTCGGAACACCGGATTTCGCTTTCGTATATGTTGTACGTATACATATATATATCTAATATGTACCAGGCCTAAATACGTGTATCTTGTATCTATATAATATATGGGACGCGTGTATGTATGTTAGAGCAGTACTAAACTACCTTATGTTTGCTCGCAGGAAAACTAGTAACTACTAACTAAAGAACTATTGCTCTTCCTTGTACGCGAATATTTGCTCCCGGTATATGTAGACGGAGCCTGGGTAACTACAGAATTCGCGAACTGGAAACTGGGTTTCCCCCTCCACGACGTCTATAATTGGTTTATTTTACGTCAGATCTCGAAGGTTCTCTCAAGATGGATAAATACGTTTATTACGTTTGCGGTTTCTGTAATAGTTTCTCTTTCTCTTTCTACTATTTTCCCGGTCGGCGAAGTCTTCAAATTGCAATTTCCGGAATATAGTTGTATTGATCGATATTTACCGCGTTCGGCCTTTAAGTGGTTCATTATTTGTCTCTGGGAAATTTAATAGTAAAAATTCTATCGAAGTTTTCTAATTGGCGTCGCAGAAAATTTAGATGAACACCAAGAATGTTTAAAGAAGAATGAACCAATCGAATATGCCACCAGGCCGGGGCCATGGTCTATTGTTGGAATCACCATACTAGCAAGATGAATTGAAAGGGGGATTCTGTCCATCAGGTGTCATCAGCGCTCCTCCAAGTGTATAAACCCACTTTCATCACTAATCACATCTCAAGCTTTACGTATAATCACTCTCTCGGTGAAAAAAGTTCAGTGTGCGCCTCCTCATCAATCATCAACATTCTTCAACATTTATGGGTTTTTGTTAATAAATAAAAAGTTAATAAAGCCAAAAAAACGCACCTCCTAATTTATAAAACTCTCAATATCTCTCAAAAATGGCGGATAAAATTAGCATAAAAAGTTTCCGGTAATTGCATGGGTCTGACGACAATAATAACAATTACATCCATGAGACTTACGCTTTGCTGTTACTGAAACCAACAAATAAATCACCAAACTCATAAAAAATACATTTATTTTTTCTCCTACAACTCCTAATGCCCTTCAAAAATATTTCTAAAACCAAGAAACTAATTGATATAACAACATTTCAATTTAGTCATTTATATATGTTATCGTATTTATTACTATCGCTTTCAAAATAGAATTTTAACTGATTTCTTTTTGTGAGTGCCGTCTGATCTGAAGTCATTGGAGGCTCTCGGCTTCTTTTATTTGGGTTTTAACTGATAAATACAACAACAATATCGATAAAAGAATGTATTGACTAGTTCATTGCGTTTGTCTCTATAAGTAGTGAAATGAATCTTTCGCGTACATTTTCGTTGTGAGTGAATCAATTCAACTCAGTTCATTGGCGTAATCAACTCAACTACATCACACTTCACAGAGCGTCGAATCAAATCAACCCAACTCCAAATGATATTCATCTGGTTTTAGGGTATTTTCTGAACTAATTGATATCAAATACACATAGTTGCAGTTTTCACACTTTATTGTTTAAATTGCTTCAGAAATGAATATATCAATATCTTTTTCACATAAAGACGTATAACTATGGATAGATTTCTACAATTGGCTCTTTTAGGACATAGAACTATCTTCTAATAATCTGTAATTAACAATTTTAATACATAAACAGATAGATATCGTCGCAAGCTTAGAAAGCAACTAGATAGTGTTGCAATAGGTTGACTGAAAGATTTAATAAATGCATAAATGTTTGCAATATTTAATTTGTTTAAATTTGATTTAAAATCACTTTTATTTATTGTGTCATATGAATGCACTTGCATTTTTTTTGCACGCACTAACAAAAAATTTGTTTATAGTTAGACATATTATAAAATAAATGGAAAAAATAAAAAAAAAAAATTGGAAAATATTGCAATAAGTACTACTTAGTTGATGTGCATTAATTTTTAAAATTAATAGCATTTTTATAATTGTTTATATTTATCATTTCCAAAAATAATCGCTTTTTGTAGTTTGGTTCCAATTCAAGGATAGAAATACTCTCATGATTGGAACTCTGCTAAGATTTTGGACATGCAGAAATATTCCGATACGAGAGTTTACTCTTAGGCTGAACTATCATGTCCTTTATAAATTGCGACGTCTGACCAACATAAAAACCTTGGCAAGTGGGAGTTTTGTCTTTAGTTTTAGTGAAAATACTGCCAATGGTTAACATGTTGTACTTTTAAAGCCTTTACAACTATACGAATCGTAAAGTTGTGAAGAATGTTTAGATGAACCCCACAAATTTACACCATATTCAATTCTAGAATGCGTCTTCCTATAATAAAAAGACAAAAAAGTATGAATTGCTACTCTTTCTCTTAGCGACTGAATTTGAAAACCAGTTTTATTAATTTTGAAGACGACCCCAGTTCAGTGCGCACTTCTATTTAAATTTTCGTCCAGTTGAATATTGAGGAATTAGGCACTTTCACAGATCGAAAAGGGGATACATACCACGCAGAGACACGACAACTCCAAAATTGCAACTTGATTGCCAGTCTTGGAGAGGTTTACATGCAATTTATACGCAGAGAATCATCTCTCCAGTTCAGTCAACACAGTGACAAGCGCAGTAGTATCGTCAGCATATAAAAATATGGAAGACTAATAAAATCAATAATGTCATTGAAAAAATAATAAACGAACTTGGTCCTAAAACAGAGCCTTGTGGAACCCCCATAGCAATAGGTAAATGTTAAAGATGAACATAGCCTGATATTATTATTCGACTATGTAAATGAAATTTTAAACAATTAAGGACAACCAGAAAGAAGCGAGACAAACAAACGCTCCACAGCGCCACGTATATTCTACGCTTTCAAGCAGAACAACTTGATTAACACTAGTCACAAAAGTTTCCTGCCAAGTATCGACCGCCATCTAGCGCATAAATAATATCATGAATAAAAGAGTAGTGCATTGCGGAAATGGTGGAAAAAATCTTGAAGAATTCGATATAGCATTATTGCTACCTGAATATTATAGTAGTTATATTTGGGGAAATAGAGTTTTGAGGATACGTTTACTAGCGTTTGTAAAATACATATAAAACACATTATATTTAATTTCACGTCTATTGTTAACGAAGTAAGTTGCACAGCAACCGTATTTATACAACCACTTTAACATTAAACGAGATTAACAAGTGTCTGATATCGTTTTTGTTTGTTGTCGTGTTGTTTTGTCATGAGAATTAACAATTCAACTAACATCTGTACATACTATACCTTTTTTTTTTGTGAACTGTTGAATAATTCCGGCATGATTTACGGTCACAAAATTCGGAGTTTCGCTCACCCGGTTCTGCCCTCATGGGTAGATCCGTTTTTTTTTTTGCGGTAGTAAACCCGCCATTATACATATATACGTATATGCAAATGCACTTTTCGCCGCGATATAGAGGGCGAAAATACGGGCGAAGCATCGAATATTGTAGCCGCCCTTATCCATCCTCGTTTGTCAACTGCACTTTCCTCTGTTCACAGAACGTCTGTCTCGACTGGGAGCGACCAGCTCATAGTGTGCTATAGTCGCGACAAAGTACGTATATATAAATATAACAGCTAAAGCGTATATTTTATGATATTTCTGCTAGATTGTATATATCGCTTCCATTTTTCGTATATAAGTGGGGAGGAACTGATTCATATGCTTCCCTTTTTGGTTTTCAAAGCGTAAGCAACAAATTTAAATTAACTTTTTTATGATCCACCACTTCTTCAACGTCCAGACTTTCCTTCCAATCCCCTTCGCCGCACTCCCACCCACCCTCTTCCTGTTTATCCTTTAGCGCTATCATGTTCCGGCGACTCCACCATAAAAAAGCCGTACAGTCCCTCCTTGCCGAGAGATGGGTTTTTGATAGGTTTAGGTGTGAGAGATAAATTTAATTTGCTCGCTTTTTATACGCCACCAACTTCATCGCGCTGCTGCCTCGCGACTTAGCGATGATAAAGCGCTACCGAAGCCCGTTTTCTAGCTGCAGGATGGCCCGGGACTCGCTTAAAGGGCTCCGGGAAAAAATTTCCATATGAATCCGTTCCTACATCGACGCAAGTTTATGTCCCTCTCTTTGGGACGAGCGGCGCATATTTCAAACGCAGTCCTCGCCTACCGGATTTGGGTGTAACTGTTATTGAAATATGCGTCGGATTGATCGTTATTTTATGCATGCTAATGTGTACGGATTGATTGGTATTTTTGGTAGATTTGCCAGCTCGCCAATGCTTTGTAGATAAAGTAGATCGCTTTAAATAAGGTAAGGTACACCAACGCTCTAGTTTTATAATTAACTTTGGTCAAAACAAAAGTAACATTTCTGATGCTTTGCTGACATCAAGATATTAGCATAGATATATTGATGATTCATTTAAATGCAACGCTGTGGTCTCATGCATATTTCGTTGTCGACTATGAAATTGACAATGCAATCAGTGAAGAGATAAGACAAGAGAGGTAATTTGCCGTTTTCAATGTCCGACTTTGGCGCTCTCACAGCCCTGTGAATTACAGGGAATGCGCTAATATTGTATATCGATCTTAACTGACACTAATTAAACATTACTTCTGGAGTAATCCTGACGCGGTTTTAGCGCAATTTATTATTTGGTTTATTTCTTACTGTGTTATTATTTAATAATAGCACTAACAATTTTTTTTATTACACGTAATGCAGCAGATGACAAATAACCGCAATTTGAAATTCAGATTGCACTTTCTTCTTTAATTCGCATTGTTTATGATTTGTGTGAATTAGAGAAGAAAGGTGACAGATCTAATGTTAAAATAATAAACTACACATAACGGTAATTTTTCCAGCGACACATGAAAGACGCCGGAAGTAAGTCACCCTTCTTGTTTTATTACTTCACTGATTGAATTCTAATTATTCATAAACTCCGCCTTCTTGCCAATCAAAAAATAGATGCAAAAGAATATAATTTTCAAATAAATTGAATAACTAGCATTATTAAAACTGCAAAATTATATAGCGTTGATCTTAAAGAGTCTTTTCAAGTATATTTCTGAATTTTTCCTGCATCATCTTTTTCTAGTTAATTGTACGTAAACTACATTTAATTCTTAACTTTAACAAATAACATAGAAAAGAATGACGCAGAGAAGAATTAAGAAAATATACTTGAAAATGATAAAGAATAACAAGTTTGAAACTCAATCAATGGTACAGATATATTGGCTTACATGTTTCGGCTACAACGCCATCTTTAGAGCCATGTCAGATCAGAGGTTAACATCAAACATGTAAGCCAATACATTTGTACCATTGATTGAGTTTCAAACTTATTGTTATTTATCATTAATCATTACCTCAATTTGGACATAATCATAGATACTTGAAAATGTTGCCAAAATAAGTAATAGCCACGAAACGCAGTAAGGAATAAAATAAAAGAGAACTAAATAAAAAATTGGTAATCAGATCTATATAACCCAGAAGTAAAATAGGAGGATCAGCTTTACCCTTCAAAATTTCAAAAATTGCATATTTTATTTCACAATACTAATTGTGATTCTTGACGGTGAAACTTTTTTTTTGGTAACTATAAATTAAAATTCTATTCAAAATTAATAAATATTTTTTCAACTTTTATGGGTTCTAGCCAGAGCATTAGTTTTTCTTGCTATACTTAATTGCAGTTAAATTTTCAAATTGTTTGGCAACAACATAATATAGTGTAGCAGTTCCTGAATTAATAGTAGTGGGAAGAGTTACAATTTGGAATAAAATTTTACACTTATTACAACCAAAAATATTTCCTTATTTCCTAGTTTCGGAGAATATTTTTTCCATTATTAACTACAAAACGATTGTTCATTTTAGTTGTGTAGTGTTCCTATTTGCATATTTTAAGCTTGTTTGCCTTGATAAAAAAATAATACTCCATTGGCTCTTCGCCTATTTGATAATAAATAATAAATTTAGTCGTTTAACGCAATAAAAACAACAAAACAATAAAAAAATAGATCTGTATCTAAACGCGGATTAATATTTGGATTATCAAAAAAAAAAACTTTTGAAAGTAAACTAAACTTTTAAGTATAGTTAAGTCTATTCGGGAACACACTGTATAACTGGGTGTAACGATCATTAAATTTGAAAATAAGAAGTGGAGACTAAATTGTTTGCGGTACTATTTTATATTATGCATCTGCAATTGTTTTGACCAAAGTCGTAGATATCTGCTTTAGAACATACTGTAACAAAATTGGATGAAAATCTTGTTTTATTTATGTATTTATATTTATTTATTTATTTATTTTTTTTTCATAAAACTGAGAAATATTTGTCTCTAAAACTAGGATATTTGACCAATTTTGTACATTTTTAACATCTAAATCATTTAATAGCTATTGACACGATATCACCGTTTTATAAGAGCAATTTTTAGCTTAGGTATCAATATTTCTATTCACAACTTCTTTTCCACTCTCATCAAATACTTCTTGTACTTCTTTGAAGCTAAACGAGGGTGAACGAACATACTGCACATGGGTGTGGGTTTAGTTTTTTTTATGCTTAATTGTAGTTATTGGCATTATTACATGTGCTTTTGTGAGGGGAATTATCCATTCTGTAATGATTTCAACGATTTTTTTTTACATTTCCGATTACAAAATGGAATTGATTGGCAATTGTCATATTAAGAGCATATTAGTACATAAAAAAAATGATCGCAATTTCTTCTGATATGCTCTTCGCTATTTAGTGTGAGATTTCAACTAATACAACTGTTTCAATTTTCAGTCCGCAAGTTGCGTCTAAGTCGATTGTCACGCAACTATACGGTCGGCATCATCAACCTACCATCGTCCTTTCAGTGTCCGCACGGTCATTAGTGAGGCAAGATCCAGCGATGGCCGGCCCCCATCGACGCATGCATACACACTTCGAATTGGGATCGCTTAAGTAACGCGCCAGTGCTAATAAAAATCGCATCGCCGTAACAACAATATCATAATCCAGTCGAGCTTCGATCTTCAAAATAAAACAGAAAACAAAAATCTTACACCCATACACAATAAAATTATTTATAATAATAGGTTTACTACAGGAATATGATGAGACTTTAATTTTTTTTTTTTGATTATGTGTCTCGTTTATTTATAAGTTTTAAATGAATAATACGTCAGTTTAACCTCTACGCGCCTAAAAAAAAAAAAACTAAAATTTTAATTATCACACATATACAAACACGTACATAGAAAGACTCAACCAACGAATCACAAATATCGCCAGAATGGCGACGAAAACACAGTTTATCACTGCCATCTATCGCAAGTAACTTGAATCACGTGGTGCTCGTCTTTTGGAGAACTTCTCTACACATACATTTTTAAATAAACAATATCGAATTGTGATAAACTCAAATTTTTGATAATTGGGAGGTGAACTGAAAGGTTGTATAATTTTAAGATTTAAGACAATTAATATATATAAAATATACAATATACATAAAACAAATATATGTATAAATATACATCTTAATTTATTATTACTATTAATTAATGTTTTAGGATATATTTACAATTTTTCTCTCTGTAAATATTGTTTGCTATGTGGTTCTCTCAAAAGATGTCTTCTTCGCTTTTTGACGCATTCAATTGTAAAATAAAATAAAATAAAATAGAAGAAAAAAAAAAATATATGATATATTCTTTCCTTTTTGGGGAAAACTGTCTTCGCTGTTTTAAGCTATATAAAAAGATGTGTCCGAAAGTGTAATATTGTATCGATAATCATCATTGGTCATTTCGTTTTTGATCGTTCGAGGAATTACTGATCTTTGCCCGTAGGGCAAACTAGAGCTGAAGACGATCAATATTCTTTTGTTTCACTAATCTATCACCGCGCATCGTTCATACAAAAAAAAAATTATAAACACGTTTAACTAATGTCGTAGCACATGCATTGATGTAGCAGTAGAATGAAATCTTATGTAATTTACATACACCACAAGAAATAAAATTGTAACTTATTTTTAATGTTTTATTTAAATAATTTTCTTTAAGAAGAAAAGAAATAAGCTGGGATAGAGATTTCGCAATGGTAAGTGAGTTTTTATTTAAGTATTATGTGTGTAGATTTTTTTCTTGCAAATATCGTTAAGAATGCTGGATAGTGTATTGCCGGTTGCCTTCTTTCGCAAATACAATTTTCGAAATTACGCAAAAAATTACCAAAAGAAATCTTTTTTTTTTAACATCCTATACAAAACTTTTAAGCATTACATACGAATCTGTCTGATTACACTAGTAGTTTATGAAATAGTACGTAAAGTAAGGTTTTTGCGCCCGGAAGCGATGTTTAGAGCACGAGTGAACCGAGTCCCTTAATTCATGAGGGCGCAAAAGCACTTCACGCACTGTTTCATATAATAATTTATCCACAATCTACGAATTTAAAATAATAAAAAAAAATCTAGTTAACCCATTTGTTGACAATGTAGTGACAGATTTTCATACATATTTACTTTGATGTATTTGGTAATAACTCCTTGGTTGCTGCATTGGCTATTTCTACTCTACTTTGGAGACGTATAAGAAGGTGATTTCTTGTAATTGCAATCCGCGATTTTCCATGAATAGTTTGTCTAGTCTCTGTTTTTCTTATTTCACTATTTCTTTGATGCATACGAAATAAAATATGATTAACGCGTAGTTTTGGCTTGAAAGCGGTTCTAAACAACATATTTAAAATATTAAAATTTATTATTTTATTGTGTAAACACCTTATTTTAACGTTCAATAACAGTTAAAAACTTGCTTAATATATTTAACGAAAAAATGGCATTTTTTAATCATAGCCTCGAACGCCACTGGTGAAAATTAAATTTTATTGTTGTTATTAAATCACCTCATAGATAGGCACGCTCTGTTTCCATAAAATAGGACTAATAGTAACAGTGATACAATACGAGAGCAATGAAAAGTGAGATACTTATTGCATATATTGTGCTGGCAAAAAAAAACTCATGTGGGTAGCCAAATTTTACGGNAACCAAATTACCGTCAGAGAAAACGCCAAAGGTGAAAAAAAAAAATCCGTAAGAATACAATTTAATTAATGTCGGAAAAAAAATGCATGAAGTGTCAGATGACCATACCAGTTGCGCCATAAAACAAAAATTTTAATCAATTATTACGTGTGAATACCTAAACGTTTGCGTCAAGTTTGATCAAAAAAAAATCTCATCCCTTCTTGACAATATCATGTAGTTTATTTACTAAAATACCACGAGTATTATTATTGCAACTACATACTGAAATTTGGATTGCAGAATCGACAGCAGATGAAAATTCATCAGCGTCGCTATTGTGTGTCCAATGCAAGGACGCTTTCCAAAACGCTTGGGATCTCATGGTGCACGCCCAGGCTGCGCATATGTTGAACATATATGAACTGGGCGTACCAAATTGGCAATCTGTTCTTCGGCCGCCATGTCAAAGGATATAAACGTCTGATAGGTAAGTTTTGATAATTTTTGGAGGATTAATTACATATGAACTTGTGCTGTAAAATGTGAATATGAAGTGAAGTGTCCCAAAATTTCAACTGAAGCTTCGCGTAGGTATATGCGAAAGGCATAAAACAAGTGCAAAATCGAAATTTTAGATATGTACTGCACTCATCAATTAAAAATAATTACAGAATTAGTTGTTCCAATCGCATACCTAATCTTGAAAGCGGAATTAAATCTGACTTTCAAAATTTTGATTAGTTATTTATTTTTTATTTATCGACAATTATTTACTTATTTATTAATTTAAAAATAGAATACTCACGCATACCAGGCACGTGTATATCAATGCACAAATTTTATGTAAACAATCTGGAGTTCACCGTTTTCTTTAGCTTTGTTTATGAACCAAACGACGCTGAAAATTTAAATTTATTGCAATTGCCAGCAGATGCTAGTTCTAGCATTGGTACGCCGACTTCCATTATCTCTAAAATATTATATTCGAAACGCCACTAAAAGAATTTAAGAGAACGTTTATAATGAGTCCGGATACGATTTCGTCATTTCTTTCTTTCAGAGGCCTGATTTTAATACTAACACCAATAGACTATATCAAAAAATTTTGGAAATGGCAAAACTTAATTTTTACATATACAATATTTTTTTATATTGTTGGGTGTAGAATTATACCCTGCAGCGATTTGCTGTGATATATTTGCTGTGATATTGCTTTTTACATGCTTAGTGTTCAGAAAAGCACATAGTGCAATTTATAAGCCAAATAGTGGAAAATATTGAAGAAGTTCGTTCAAATACGGATATCTTGAATTTATTCTATTCACGGAGGATACGAAGAATTGCGGGAAGAGCTTGTGACTACAATAAAAGATAACAATGACGTAGCGCTAATAGATGCAAAACAATTGGAACTTGAAAGAAGAACCGCTTGCAACAACTGGTGTTATCAAGAAAACATTGGTGCTAAAAACTATGTAAACTATGGAAATCCCCATAGTTCAACATCTGCTACTTCTGAATTTTCGCGTATTTTATTACATTTTTTAAAATAGTTTGGAGTGACGAATTATAATACAGTTGAGGGGACACAACAAACAGAAGAAATAGTGATTAGCTTCGGATGTAATCGTCATAGAATTTCTTTTACTGTTTTTGCTTGATTTAACCCTACCAATGATTCGAGTTACCTGAATTTCCTTGCATCTGTTGGCTGTAAGCGGGAGCAACTTTCATTGAATTCTTGATAAATTCTTCTCGCACTTTTTTGTGTTTTTTGTCAATACGAAATAAATTTAAAATATCCAGATTAGAATAGACTATTTCAATATTTTCCTTTTGGTTGGTTTATAAACTGTGTAATAGTAGGTAGATTTGTGAACACTAAACTTGTAAAAAACAGTGATAATAATAAAGTCATAGCATGCCAGTTTATTATTTTTATTTACATTTTACATTTATTATTCAATCGTTTGGAAGGTTTAATAAATACAATGATTTAAAATAAAACTGTTGAATATGGGTATAGGCAATGTTACAGCAAATTAGTAGAGAATTTAATTCTATCTTCAGCAGTAAAAAAAATGCAGAGTCTCCTTCTTCAAAACTTAAGTTTTACAAAATTCTTTGATATAACATTCATTTTTTAACAGCCTGTAGGATACGATTCTGGATACGACAGAAACCTTTTAATACGTTTCTGTAAAACAACGTTACTGCCTGGTAATTTCAAAATAGGAGACCTCTAGCGCTAAAGGCAAGTGAAAATTAATTAATTACGTACAACACTGCAAATCTCAAAATTTTCACAAAAATTGTATTTTTTTTAAATTTAAATTAAATTTTGAGAAATGTAGTAATAACGATAAAAAAGGCATTGTATTGCTGAAAGTGGCCATTTTTTATTAAATTCCCGCTAGATGGTAATAGAGCCCTCGTTTTTCGTAATGTAATAATACATACTGCTGTGTACTGATGGTACCAACATAAATGCAAAATGAAAAGTAAAAAAAAGTGAAAATTAAATTTACTAGTTCACTGGATAAAAAAATAAAAGGGCGCAAAAGAATACTTAACTTCAGGGTTACCCTCACAATAAAACCTATCATGAAAAGTAAAATGTGGGCGTTTGAAAATTTTGACTTTCTTTAATTACTCTAACAATTGAAATGGTTGATACAAAAATAAAAGAACAGAAATTTTGAATGACGTTAACAATCCTTAAATTTATTTAAAAAAAAAAAAAAGAAAAAAAAAACATTTAATTACAATTTACACAGGAAAATCAAACTTTGGACTGAGAGTCCTGGCCAAAATCAAAACCTGCTTGAATCTAATTTACTAAAGGACAATTCAAATCCTTTAACAAAGCAAAGAGGTAAATTTGTTCTAGAAGAAAGTCATATTTCACAAAAAATCCACGTGGTTACAAAAATTAATACAAACTAAATTAATATAAACATGGACAAAACAAGTAAATTTATAAAATTGAAATTTAATTTTAAGCACAAAGCTTCTTTTCACCTAAACCGAGGTGATTAACTATTAAATACAAATCAGTAAACTAGAAAACGAAAAAAATTAAACTCTTAAACTAAAAAAACATTCTAGAACAAATATAATAACGGATCTTATACCTAATTTGTGTACACAATAATATAATGCCAATTAATAATAAGTGAGTTCCCTGATTGATGAAATAATATCAAAATAAACGAAACAAAATTTAAAATCAAAATGAAATACCAAAATGGCAGCAATGAAAATAAATTTAAATGTACTTACACGCAATCTGTCAAGGAACTGAGCTCCAGGGGCCCAAACATCGCATACATATAACAAACAGATGCGTGCCAAAACAGCGCATAAATGCAAAGATCATAGAAGAAGAAATCTTCTAAGAAGGACACAAATTACATGATCAAATAAAAATATATTACAGAGTGAAAATAATTTAAACCAACTGAACATTAAATTACATTTAACAATCAATTCTATTAACAAAATCTTACTTGTATCTTAAAAATACAAATTTGAATTTTCGAAACCCGGAGTGCCAGACCACAGCAATACATATATACAGGCTGTGTTATTTAAAATAACAAAGTTGATGGCCACTTCCGGTTAACTCTTTAACCAGAACTGCAAAAAAGAAAACTTAAAAATATTACAAAAAAGTAACTATAATTATTATATAAACCCAAAATTTTTAAAGCTGAATAACATCGTTAAGCCAGTAAATTTCCAATAAGCCAGTTCCGTAAAAAATCTTGTATAGCTGCTGCTGTAGGTTTTGTAAGTAGTACATCTTTTTGTATTACCACTTTGAACATATTATCATCTGTGGCAAATTTGGGCCCAGGTAAGCAACAATTCTGCAGGAAAGATTTCTTTGGCTTCATCCAATTAATGTACAAAAATAATTATCAATATAATAATCAATAATTCGGTACTTATATGTCGCACAATTAATTCATAGTCAAGAGAGAATATATGTATATCAACACAAGGCATAATATTCTAAGTCATTACTGACGTTTATATTACAATGATTTTCCTTTCAAATAATATGTGCACTTCTTATATTGTGGATGCAATATTCTAATATTTTACTGTAACGGAATTTTTCAAAAACGCATCGTACAACTACAACACACTTTTAATATAAAAGCTTATATACATAACTTTACCATTTTAGCTCAATATATAAAATTTACTTATAAAAACACATTATATGGAAATGAGTTTCCTTAATGCACAGTTTAATGCAAGAAGTTGAAGACTCCTATCTACGGAATTCTTTACATTGCCATACGACAGCAATATTCATGACAGTGGTTGACAGTATTATTTGCTATTTGTCATTTTTGATATATAAAATGAATAGACAATTTTACCCAGCCTTTACCTATCTATATAAAACAAAACGCATATAATGGCATATGCAACACTAAAACTTTCAAAACACCAACAAGACGGCACACATTTCATTTAGCTGCATCGTAATTTATGCACATCTCAAAAAAACTTGATCAGTTATTTCTGAATACTGTCAATAACAATAGGATCCGAGAGAGTGAGTATGCCATGATTTACAAATAACAATCACTGTCAAAATTCATAATAAACAGCGCGGTGCATTTTCAAAATCCTCAGTGGATTGACTACAAATATAATTTGCGAAAACGTTTTAAATTCTTGTAATGAGTGTACTAACCAAAAAAGCCAGTGATTCCGATGTGGAAAGTCAATCGTCGTGGACTCTTTTGAGCGAAAGTAGTAGCGAAGAGAATGACATATCGCCCGATCAAGAACATCAAAAGTCAACGGCAGAAGAAGCTGTAGTAATCACAAAACCAGATGAAAACAATAATGACGTGCCGACTGTGGACAATAAGGAGGCTCCTGTAGAAAGTTTTAACCCACAGGCGAGCGACACAAGGAAAGAAGATGAAGTGCAGTCATTGAGTAGCTCATCATCATGTTCGCTGGATTCTTTGCCTGAAACACAAACGGAAGAGAATGCAACAAAGCAAGGTTGCCTCACACTTGACGAATATCTCGCGGAGAAGGAATTGTCGCATGATTATGACTACGATGTTAGAGCGGAATCTTGGGAGCACTTATGGGATAGTGATAAACGTGGAAGGCGTAAGTACAAGAAGTGCAAAGCGGAAAATTTGACAACTTTAACTGTGGTCGGCGCCGTACTTTCTATTGCCGGAATATCCTTAATGTGCATGATGACACCGTTCTTTGGGAGACAATTTCTCTCTCTTCGGGTATTCAGAATCAGATCGAGGAAAATTTCACCAGAATAGATTCGCCGTATGCAACAGCTAATAACATGAAGGTGTACATCAATAATTCGGATAAAATCGTTAAGGTAATGGAGGAATCTCAAGCGTTAGACCCGTACGTTAAACAATGTTGCAAAACCCATGCTAAAAATACGGAATGCCGCCAGGAAACATGCAAAGAAAATGAGAAAAGGGAACCCCTAAATGCTAAACCTCAGCGCCCGATGACCTTTAAAGAATTTCTGAAAGAAAAAGCGCTTAAAAGGACTGAAGAAGCAAAGAAATACGGGAAAGATACAAAAAACATTGGAAAATCCAAGAACGCAAATATGGAAAAGATATCGAAAACTACTAAAACCTCAGCTGAAGGACATGTAAAAATAAATGGGAAAATACCATTAAACAAGGAAAAGAAAATTATTTTTAAAGAGGAACAGCCGAAAGAAAAGGAAAACGGATATAATAAAGTGAATCCAATATTGAAGAGTATTGAGAAGAAACTACTACGTGAAAACAATATCCACAAAGAACGTAAGTCTAAAATGAACATCCGTAGAGCTAATCGATATTTGAAAAGTAATATCGTTAACGAAAGTATTGGAATTACCAGAAGCGGAAAAGTTCTTTCACCAAAACCGGAGTTAGGACAAGAAACCACCACTCCCAAATTACATCCTCCAAGAACTTCTGATAAAATTGGCAGTGGCCCAATCATCTTCAAAGAAACTCCGAAGGTGAATGAAACTAACTTCGTATTAGTCAATAAGAAAGTCACTGAAACAGCTGAAGTTACTAAAAGACCGCTCCTTGAGAAGGTTACCCTTGTTCCTGATGAAAAGGCTTCCAACAAATTTGATGGGAAGCAGAAAGAAGACACCTTGCCCTTCATCCTGAAAGCCGGTATTCCTAAGGGATCTTCCAGCGGTAACTCATGGCATTCAAGCATATATCGCACCGACATCATTGCCTGTCAATTGCTTCAAGATATCTGCATTTTAAAACTGACAAGCAAACTAAGACAAGAAGCTAAATCGAAACAAAAGCGGCTCAAACGAAGATTGGAAAAGAAGAAGTTACGCCATGCCAAAACTACTGTAGAAGTTATCGACAATGAGGAAGAAGAGAAAAAGAAGCAGAAGAGCGCAAGTGACAGTAACGTTAAAGATGAAAGTGCGAAATCTGAAGATGTAACTCCATTAAAAGCCAAGTCACAGTTCGAATTGAAACCAAAAATTCAGCTTACTTTCCAACCAAAAACAGAACTAAGTCTCCAAGCAAATTCAACTCAAAATAATTTTACGAGCAACTCTAAATCTAAACGCTTCCAAAGTACCGGAGTCACTGCCCCTTCTAATTTCGATTTATTAAAGGAGCTACCCTTCATGGCTCAAAACAGAAAAGAAAAGAATGAAAAGATATTGAAAACAAGATCTACCAAGCTCTTGCCGCTTCACTTGAATGATAAGGGAGGAATGGAAAGAGGGAACCATATTCCACGCAGTAATCTACCTTCCGCCAAAGTTACGAGAAGATGCAATAACTCCCGAAGGTCCATCTCCTTTCAAGATATGGTAAATAGTTGCGAAACCTCGAGGAAATTTCTGGAAAACGCTCGCAAGAAAAACGAAGAAAAACTAAGGCTGCTGGAGCAAATGAAACTTGAAAATCGTTTAAAGATGGAAGAGATTATTCGCGAACGAAGAGAAAGGATGAGAAAAGATGCATCACTGGGAATTTACAATGTAACATTTCCAAAATACGCGGAAATATCCGAAGAACTGGGCCAACTAAAGAAGAATAAGAGGGAATCCGGTTTCGCCTTAGAAGCACTAAGTTCATCGGATAGCGAGTCAGAAAAGTTGTGCGTCAGAAATATGGAGAATAAAATATCTTGCGAGCTGATGACTGCTTTAAAGGTTGGAAAAAAGGTAAGCGACAGCTTCCGCGAATGGACCCTGAAAAAGGCGCCAACGTTGACGTGTTTGAAGAACTACTGCACTTCCAAGGTGACTCAAATAAGCGAGAGGTTAACTAATCAGTGCATAAATCAAACAAATATAGAATCGACTGTGGATAAAGAAGAAATAGAAGCACTAAAGTCGAGGAAAGAAAAGCATGAGCAGCTTAAAAGGTTCTGGAGGGCGAAACAAGAGTATCTCGATAGGAGAATTGAAATTTGCGAGCTGTTGAAAAAGAAGTTATCATCAGAGAACATACCGGATCAAAGTATGTCACAGGGAGTGCAAATATTAGACAGTATCATCAACGACGTATTAAAATCCGTTAAGAACAGCAAGAGTTGTACCGATCGAACATATCATACAGATGCTGCTGAAACAAGAAACCCCTCGAAAAGCGCTGTTGTCCTTGTTGCCGAAGACGAGAAGAAAGAGAAGGATGAAAGGATCGTACAGAGACAAACTTTCGCCGGTAGCTCAGATGATTTGTATAAATGGTTATTTGAGAGGAGAGCAATGGAGATCAGGAAGAGAGATCAATCCTTATGGAATCCAGCTAATTGTAAACCAGGACATGCCGAGAGGAAGAAAGAAATGAGCAAGCAGGACCCCTTCAAAGGATATCACGACAAAATAATAAAAAAAACATAATTAGGTCTGGCGAGAAATACAGAAATGTATCTTAAAATAAAATAAATTTCATTCATACATAACTACTTTGTTTAATTTAGTAAATATGACTAAATACTTCACCTTTTCTTGTATTATACGTTATTGACATTTAGAATAAGCAAAACAAAAAAAAAAGAAATTCAAGTACATCTACTCAAACATTGTCGTGTGAATGTAGATTTAATTAAACACTGACATAGAGAAACATTTATTATCATCACATCAATCAGTTACACCACATTATTTGATTGAAATATGCTAATGGAAATACCGTATATTGATAGTTAACGCACATTTGTATTAGCAGAAATCGATATGCATGACATTATCGGCCTTTTAGAGAATTTCATCAAACGCTAAACACTGAATAGCGTGCATATTAGCATTGAGCATAGTACCGTTCGTGAATATTTCAACAGTTTCGACAAATACAGTCGGTGGTATGGGAACTAAAGGCGCGGGGCCACTGCACGCGAAGCGAAGCTAAGCTCAGCGAAACTAATTTCCTTGAAAATAGTTCCCATGTAATCATACGCGCATCTTCGCTAGCCTAAACTTCGCTTCGCTTAGCTTTAGTTGCCGCGTCCGCGTAAGATTGTATGGGAGCTAATTTTCAAGGAAATTAGTTTCGCTGAGCTTAGATTCGCTTCGCGTGCAGTGGCCCCGCGCCTTAAGGCATTTACATTGCACACTACCTATGAAGTCTTCGCTCGTTCTTCAGCTAAATTTGTAAATGATATGAATAAATTAGATAGCTATCGTTTTTCAAAAAATTTCAATGATAGTAAAGTATGTGTTTCTTTTGATATCAATATTGCTGTTGGTGAGTTTAGTGATCTATTACGGCTTGCAATTGATGCTAGTGGCCGAAAAATAAAAGTACGCTCACATAATTCTAATAGACGGAAGAAATGGATAATTGATTACATTATTGAAAAATTAAACAAACTAAAACAGCTTTTCAAACGAAAGAAACAAATACAAGACGAGTGGAATAAAAGATATAAAGAGTGCAAAAAGAAATTAAGAATATTGGTTTCAACAGAGCAGGCAAAATACAATAATATTAATAATCTTGCTTTCTTGGCCAAACAAAGTTGTAATTTTAAAATAAAACTCTTGAGATTAGTGGCTATGTTTTAATTCCTCTTAATTCAATTACATAGTTATCCTGAGGTTTAAACGGAATTCCGTCTTTTTCAAAGGTACATTTTACACTACAATTTCATAATCATTTAGTTTATTATTACATTAATGTAAAGCTAAAATGCAAAAACTTACTTTATTTGGTATTCCATAACCATCTTCCAAACATTATACAATTAAAAATATTATTTTTAATTAAGTCATAATTTTTTTTATACACTTTTATTATTTTTTTTTATTATTTTAGAAAACAACAAATGTGGGCAACACAAACATTTCACAATCGTCGTCAAAGTACAACTAAAATAGTTATACCTACTTAATGTAACATTTGATGCTAGTCTGTCAAAAAGTATGTTTTTTTATATAGTGATACACATAGTAATTTTTTTTAATATGTTAAAATTTTTCCGTATTAGTAATACAAATATGTATGTTTATATTTAGGTTTTGTTTTATAACTAAATGAAAGAAAAAACCATTTAAACAATCTTGAAAATGAAACTATGTTATGAACTTACAAATGTTGGAAATGGAATACTAAATAAAGTTTTTGCATTTTAGATTTACCTTAATGTAATAATAAATTAAATGATTATGGAATTGTAGTGTAAAATATACTTTTGGAAAAGACGGAATTTCGTTGAAACGCCAGGATAACTATATAATTGAATTAAGGGGAATTAAAACATAGTCACTAATCTCAAGAGTTTTATTTTAAAAAAATACTATAATAGCATAGTCTGTGGTATCAGCACAAACACGAATAGCATATTGTGTCAATGGTTAATGGCAATTTGGGTGGAAATACCTTATTAAACGACAGCTGCTTCCAGCTTAATGTGGTAATAATGTAATAACTGACCAGAAACAAATTGCTGAAGAATTTGCAGAATATTTTGAATATTAAGTGGCAAAGAGGTTGGCTCTCCACTTTGAAAGTGCTATGGCACCAAGTGTGTGCCTTAAAAGAGGGTGATCTAGTTTTGATAGATGTTTGTTTGAATGATGGGCCTATTTCGATTCTCCCACCACTGTCAAAAAAAAAAAAAATAGAAGCTAATAATACAAAAGGCAATAGTTTTGTATTATTAGCTTCTGAGCACATTTGTTTACTAGTGCTAGCATGGCTCGACTAAACTGCTTTGTATTGAGTTTATATAATGTATCAATGATCAGCTAAACAGGAAAATTAAAAGTCGCTGCTTTATTATTCGACTTATCTAAGGCATTCGATTCAGTTGATCATTCTCTGTTGATCGTGAAACTAAACAGTTTGGGTATTAGGGGTAATATGTAATATAAACGAATCGATTTCGTCATCTTATCGAATTGAAATATCTGTGCAAAGATTAACAACACAAGATCGGATAGTTTTAGTCAGAGTTTCATTGTGTATTGCAGGTCGGTGCGTCGAACCGTGTCGGTTTATACTTTTATAAATGATTTCCCTAGAAAGCATAAATTGTGGGGTCAGTTTTTATATATGCTGATGACACATTCATTGTGGTGTCTGGAAGGAACATTGATACCTTGCTGCTGAATATTCAACAGGTTTTTTATGAGTTTTATGGATGGTGTCAAACTAATAGGGTTGACATTAATAAGACTACTTGCATTTTGTTTAGTCATAAAATTAACGATAAAATCATACTAATATAAATCTGAACTTTCTAGGTTTTCTAGGCTTAGCAGTTTAATTGGTAAATTTCTAGGTCTTATGATTGACTATAATTTGGATTGGGTTGCTCAGGTGGATGCAGTTTGTTCGAGACTGTTAACCACGCTCACTATTATCCTAACTCAAAGTGGTCTCATTTTTCCTTTAACTGTTGATGCTATCAGATAACAAGAGACAAATACTATTATCATTGATTTGAAAAGCGAATCACCTCTAAAATTTAAAGAATGTGGAATAAAATAGCACACCATAATTTGATAATAAGAGGAGGAACTACATAAATAACCCTGTGAATAGAAATTCAATTTAATTAGTTAATTTGGCTAATCGTGTCAATTTTCCATTTTATTATTTTTATATTTTTAGGGAACAATTTCAGAACTTTAAAAGTAGGTGTTCTCCTACAAATAATTATACATTTAGCGGTCAATGATTGGATTATTATTATTATTGTTTCAACATTAGACTATTCCCAACATATTTACAGATGGTAATTAATTTTAACTCGAAATTATTATTTTATGAGTAACTCATTGGGCAACCGTTTATGCAATTATTAAACATTAATCTCACGTCGGTAAATTCTGTGTATCACAGAAGCCACGTGCATGTATATTTACA
Organism: Protaetia brevitarsis; assembly: GCA_004143645.1. NCBI lineage: Eukaryota > Metazoa > Arthropoda > Insecta > Coleoptera > Scarabaeidae > Protaetia > Protaetia brevitarsis. The sequence continues at coordinate 2,623,702 of RXPK01000134.1, forward strand.
TGCACAAACACACATATAATTGTTATCGATATGTGTCAATGCTGCCTGCGGTTCACCTACACAATTATTCATCCGGTAGCTATGCTAAATAAAGTGATACGTGTCAAAATGGTATAGAAATGGACCGATGAATTATAGAAGAGACAGCAACACGCTATCGCTTTTAAGTATATTAACAATTTATCAGCGGCCGTCAATTAGGTCTCTACCTACGACGTGCATATAGTAGTCTTCCATCCGAATAAGTAGTATTGATGTTTTTTACTGCTTCGTAATGATAGCTAAGGGAACTTACTGATCGCATCACCGCCTCGACGATAGCCTGGCGACAAAAGTGGCTCTCCCAGATAGCATGTTTAAATCGAATTTGCTCCCTTCAGACGACTGTGAAACTTGAAATCTGCATTATTTTATCATTACTTATTCAAGTTTAATAAATAATTTTTTTATTGCATTGCTTTTGATAGTGCACATAAAAGCACTTTAGCCACACAAAAAAATGCATCGAAGGCACTATCCTTTCAAATAGGTTTATTCGCAATTATAGTAGTAACATAGATATTTTTAACCTGTATAAGGTTGGAAAATGCATCATTACGGGATGAAAAATATTTCTCTTGGGTTGAAAATTATCTTGTGTGGAAAGTGATGTTTCTGTCAACAGAGACAATACGAGACATACAAGTAGGTCTACAAAAAGGTTCGCAATATACGATAAATAAATTAATATTCTATTTGTCATCTTTTTTTAATGTATACATTTGCATATATTGCTAACCCTGTTTTCAAGGCAAAAAGGTACTCGTCAGAGGACGTCACGATGAGTTAAGATGTTTTATTTGTAATTGTTGCAGTCAATGGATTGGTGCTCCCGAAAATCACAGCTATATAGCTGTGATATACATCTTTTTAAATTGGTGACATAGGTTGTCAGATGAAAACACATGAAAGTGTAGCCACAATGGGATAAACTTGTGATCGTACGGCCCCATTCCTATGTAAGATCCTTTCCTCAAACTAATTTGGTTATATTTGGCTTGGCGTGATATTCGTTTCATTGTATAAATAAAGTTTAATTATTTTGTTCCAAAAAGGATGGAAGGAACTATCAGATCAACTTGAAATTTGCTGGAAGTTATTATCCTGGTTTAGTGTACATACTTATTTATTATTATTTCTGAAGTGCAGTGTTTATTTTCTGGTGCCCCAAGATTTTTAGCCTATGCCAACAGCTACAGTTATCATCTGGATAGCATACGAGAAACATTATAGGGTTGTATCCCATTCTTGACAAAATGTTGCTACACTTTTATGTTTTGCGCATTGCCATACGATAAATAAATAAGTAATCAATGGAACAGTTTAATATTAGAGATCAGCTATATGTAATACTTGTGATCAGTGCTGACAGGCTTCATTATAATTATGGTATATGGAAATAGTCAAAATCGATTTGAACAGTAATGATTGATCATACAAAAAGCTTTAATTTCTTCGTGTATGTAATCGTAATATAATACGATATATAATGTAACTAGATCTAACTTGTATATTTCCGTATCCAAATGTATGTATTTACTTTAGTATATAGCAATATAATAATATATAGCAAAACAATTTATGAATATGTACTTTTCCCCATTTTCTACAATTAAATAAAATAAAATAATACCAGAATGGGTATACAAGCGGTTTGAATTCCGCGCCACTTTCAACACGTACGCCACCTCACTGCCTTTTGATACAGTGGATCATTATCGCGAACCAATTTTTTTTTTTTGTTTATTAACCTTAGAATCTATTTTGAAATTATTTGTTACATTTGACTTTCCAGAGCTATTAACCACAATGAATATAATATATACAGGGTATTCCACGTAAGTGGTTCATTAAAAGTGTATGATGTTCTTATATTTGCTTATATTGAGATTTGGCACCAGTATCTGTCGATTAGAACTATAATGCAAAATACCTTAACCAAAATATCACTTCCCGGTTGACCGGAAAATGGATGTCAACTTTGTTATTTTAAATAGAATGATTCTAATTTTTTATTCATTTTTGGATTCTACAACTATAAATACGTCAGTTTTCATTAGCTATTCCTATAGCTACATGTTGCGTTTTTGAGTTATTTAATTTTTCTTTTTTTTTTAGTCATAATCATTTGCATCATTGAGAAATTAATATCCGGTTAATACTGCAAGTAGAGACTCCAAATTTGCTATTTATGAATGTAGATATTACTCTAAAGAAACGGTAAGCACACTTTACATTCTAACATACAGGGTGTTCAAAACTGAGGAACAAAGTGACATATTTCAAATGCAGAAAACTCATTTTTTTTTAAATAGAACACCCTGTATTTTTAATTCGGAATTAGGAAGTAAATATCATCCCCTATCACTTTATATGAGCATTCCCTATACCTATCTTTAATAGATTTCGAGATATGAGCGAATTTTTGTTAAACAGACTACGTAAGTAGCCCTATCTTTAAATGTTTGTAGCTGGCTCTGAAAGGGATTAATGTCAAATTCATGTATTATTTTTGAATAACCATACAAGAATGTCTGTTCGAATAGTCATTTCTATTAATATTGCGTTGTACGAAAGTGTAATTACAATGATATACATAAACACTTTTGGTTAGTCAATGAATTTGACATTAATCCCATTCAGAGCCATCTACAAACACGTAAAGATAGGGCTATTTAGTCTGTTTAACAAAAAGTCGTTCATATCTCAAAATCTATTAAAAATAGGTATAGGGAATGCCGATATAAAGTGATAGGGGATGATATTTACTTCTTAATTCCGAATTAAAATACAGGGTGTTCTATTTTAAAAAAAAAGAATACTTAGTCTGTTTAACAAAAAGTCGCTCATATCACAAAATCTATTAAAGACAGTTATAGGGAATACTCATATAAAGCGATAGGGGATGATATTTACTTCCTAATTCCGAATTAAAATACAGGATGTTCTATTTAAAAAAAAGAGTTTTCTGCATTTGAAAATATGTCACTTTGTTCCGCAGTTTTGAACACCCTGTATGTTAGAATGTAAAGTGTGCTTACCGTTTCTTAGAGTTATATCTACATTCATAACATAGCAAATTTGGAGACTCTACTTGCAATATTAACCGAGATATTAATTTCTCAATGATGCAATGATTATGACTAAAAAAAAAGAAAAACTTAAATAATTCAAAAACGGCAACATGTAGCTATAGGAATAGCTAGTGTAAACTGACGTATTTATAGTTGTAGAATCCAACAATGAATAAAAAATTATATCATTCTATTTAAAATAAGAAAGTTGACATCCATTTCCGGTCAACCGAAAGTGATATTTTGGTTAAGGTATTTTACATTTATAGTTCCAATCGAACAGATACTGGTGCCAAAATCTTAAAACTATAAGTAAATATAGAACATCAATAAACTTTAAATGACAGTTACGGGAATACCGCTGTATAGTATAGTTGGTTGCCAAGTAGTTTCCTTTGTTACTGTTTTTATAAATGTAATGAATTTTAACATGATTGCGAATTATAAGAACATATACTATCCTGGGTGGAAATTTAATTCCAATGATCCCTCCACTGTAAGCAAACATTTTCCACCTTGCATGTAGCATACTATCACTACCGAGTAAGATGTTTTATATTCAGGATGTATAATATTCTTAAGTCTTTATATTAACCCTCTATATCCACCCTCCTTTGTCAATCGGATTGAACGGAATATAGCCTTCACAAATTTATTGACAATTAATAAGGAGAATTTTGCGCCAGATTTAAATGGTAACCGACTTTTGAATTTTCCTCAAGAACTTTTTTAACGCGAATATAATATCCTAACTTACACTTTTAAGTAAGTAGTTTCGATAAGTGACGACTCTAGAAAGAACATTAACTATTACTCTAGTTATAATAAATATTACGTAGAATCTGGATATGAAATGAGGAATAAGCTAGTTCGAATTTAAAATGATATTGTTGCTAACGATTGCATATATTTAGCACGAACTCTTCTGCATGCACTACCAAAATTTCAATTGCAAGAAAAATGAGAGAAGTTACCTTTAATATTTTAATTCTAACTCAAACAATAAAAAAGATAATTGGATAGTAGTAATTAGTCGAATAGCCAGTCTAAAACAGAGCATACTTGGTTTAACATTCCTAAAGATTGTTGGTCAATATTTTCACTATAGTACGAACTTAGTAAGAATACTTACGAGGGAGACTTCTAAGAAACCTAACAGATTTCACACGTTGACTGCCGCGCCAGATTTTGAAAGCCCCCCGCGCATAATAGATATGCACACGGCAGTCAACGTGTTAACAATCAAACCATTGCTAAATTTGCACGTGCACGGAGTAGTTAAAAATATGGAAAGGAAGCAATATACGCAAATAAAATATAGGTAAAAAGTAGTTTGGCTTGGCAAAAATTCCCTATTTTTTAGCGTCAAGAGCCTCGCATTCACACCTAATGAGGTAAGCGTTCTCTGCCAGCCCATTGCATAATTTGTAGTTGGTACCTCCAGTGTTGATCCCAATTTCCTGTAGGTGCACAGTGGCCTGCAAGGAGATCTGTTACGCTACGAAGATAATTCCTGCTAAGCTGCAGTAGTTTTCCAGTCTTCCTGTTTAATGGTCTTTTAATAAAGGTCTTTCCATGATTTTGAATGGTTGTTTTATCCCAGTAATGTGTTCTTTCTTTACCCAATTTCTTACCTGCTCTAGCTCTGTGCTTTTGGACACTCCTAGAACAAGTTCTGGGATCTCTATAAAGCCTATGATCCTTCCCTTGCTAACTTATCGGCTTTTTCATTCACTTCGATTGCCCAATGATAGGGTACCCACGGCAAAGTGATTTTATTGCGGTCTGTCAAGCTATTTAGTTTTTGATTACATTCCCAAACCAGTTTTGAATGTATTTTGGGGTTCATTCAGTATCGCCCGACTCTCTGTTGCAATCTCAATATCCGCTCGTTTTTATAAGCCCTCTGATTGATTTCAGCTGGAAAATGCATACAATATTGCATGCCTCTTCCTTAAAAAGCGTAGCATATTTTCCTAGAGGATGGGTGATCATTGTGTTCCTCATCCTATTGGAATTTCCAGTCCCATTCTCGGTTTTTGATCCATCTGTAAACTAGGTCAATTCCCCGCTCCTATCTCTGAAACAGGATTGATTCAGACGAGCAGCTTATCCGATCCGTGATCTCCACTTCAAATTTTCTGTTGAATAGATATGTCGAAATCATGTGGATTGATCTCGCTTCCCAAAAGGTTACCTTCCACATGAAGTGCAATATTATTATGTCTCAATTCTGCATATCTGCCGCTTGAAAGTTATAGCAATCTGAGAGGTCCATTCTTGCCTCACCCATTATCACCAGATGGAGAGGAGGAAGGTCTAGTAGGCGTTCCATTGCTGAAGTAGGTGTAGTCTTCATTGCGCCTCTTATTTCCGCAAAGTTCAGTTTTAGCGATTTGTTACTCCACCACCATATCATAGGTGCATAAGTAATCATAGATCTGACCACTGTGATGCATTATATTTGATCTTAATCCCTATGTTTTTCCATGAGTCCTTCTAGTTAACATAAGTGTTATCTCCGCCCTAGTTTTAGTTCTCTGCAGCTGTCGATTCCAAGTGAGCTTAGAGTCAAGATATTTCACTTCCTGCGATAGTTTTATATCTTCACTTCGGAGTTTTAGTGGTCCAAGACCATCTAACTTCCTCCTTCTGGTGAATGTATCTCGTATTGTTGTCGTTTTAGAAGGACTAAGATTCCCTTCCTCAGTCCAATCTTGTACAACTTGTAGAGCGTTCTGCATTTTGATCCGCACCACATTATTGAATTTACCGTGGGTCAGAATAACAGTATCATTTACATACCCGAAAATTTTATGCTTTTCATTGTCCAGGTCTACTAGTAGGTCGTCCTATGACCAGGCTCCAGCAGGGACGAAAATTCTTTGTCGGAACCCGTGACCCTCAGCGTCCCTCCCATGATGGTTGTTGTAAACTGATCTCCCTTAAACATGTAGTCTATTTCACCTGCAGTTGTTTTCATCGATTACTTTATTCCTCGAATATTTTAGAGGTTGATGCTACGGAGGTATTTGTAAAATGCTCCCTCTACATCCAGGAAAGTGCATAAAGCATTTCTTTAGTTGCAGAGCATGATTAGTTCTCTGTATGAGCCATGCAAGGCAGTCTCTAACAGACTTTCCTGCTTTTGATGCGCATACTGGTCTTGATGTAGGTCTAGCGTCTTCTAGTATTAATTTTAAAAATAATCATGGATTCCGTATAAATGGAATATTCCTTATTCTTTTTCGTGTACTCCTTAAATTACTTACCTACTAAATTTTTAGTTATGAAACTTGTACTTAGCTTATTGATTAGAATGATAGTGTTTTGGATAAGGGTTTATTGTTTTTGTAATAATTTAGTAAGGCAACTTCCCTTCTGACATTTATTAATTATGCATACTTGGTTTGCACAAAGTAACTTTATCACTTATTTACTTCAGGTAATGTTACCAAAATTACATATTGTGGAGTTTTATACAATGAACCTAATCTTCCCTATAATTTACAATTTTATTCCACGGTATTAACAAACTTTTCAAATATCCATAGAATTGATAACTTCTATAATAGGATTTGCTTTCATTGTGCAATTTTTTGTTGTGATTTTTTTTTTTAATGCGACATCAAAAGAACATTACGAACAAATCTGGCACCGGCAAAATATTCATGTTCGCCGGTGCGTTAATAACGTTTTTGAATTGTGCAAGCGAGAAATTCGAACGCTTTAATGCAGTATTTATATTAAGTGTTAATTTAACTGGGAAAATTTTGAATTGTTCGCTCGCAGCTGCAAAATAGCGTAATTTATTCTAGCGTGAATACAGTGGAAATTAAAACAATAAGCCGACCTCTCCGAACGGAAATAACCCATATGGGATAGTGCGGGAATGTTTTTTTTAATTTCAAGAGTTCTGGTAATCCTGTCGCTATTTAATTAACTGTGGTCGAAATTCTAAGCGGAGCTTTAGTTTGGCTTATAGCAATGTCCTTATTGTTAGGATAAAGTTATTTCGACATGTTTAATATCGAAATGCTGATTTGTAAAACTGTTCGTAACAGTTCGGTGATTATTTTAAGTTATCTTTAAAGACAACGTAACTACAGCAAGTCACTCCAACAGAAAATAAATGAAGAAATTTTCTGTTTTTTTTCGGCTCGTCCAGCCGTAGAGCGTATTCCCACCGCTACAATGCGTGAATAATTAGAGTTGAAATTTAAGGCGAATCTGGATCTCCAAGTGTGCGACAGAGATAAATATATCGGAAAAGTATTCCGCGCTTTTTGGGAAAACGGTACGACCGATTTTGAAATTTTAAACTGTATTTGTCTTAAAATAATGTTTGAGTTTGCGCCAACGTTTTATTTTTTTATTTTCTATGTATTTAAATTTTGAAATGTTGTAAGTTGTTAATTAAAAACAATTTCTAAAATCGGCTCAACGGCGCATGTGAAGACCAATGTCTTAATGACAAAACTTTTTTAATTTTTGAAATTTGACTAATTAATAACGCCCGAAACAGAAATATTCATTTCTTTTTTCCATTAAATGCCGCAGGCCGCCGGCTTTCTATCCGTAACCTAACGCACAGACCGGTTGTTTGTGAACGTATCTACGTACAGATGGTCGCTATGCATCACGTAAGGCATAAATATAAGGATATTCAATTCTGCTTTCAGTTCTGTGTCTTTTTCTGTATTTTACACAACCCAACCTACTTCCTACCTATGTTTTTAAATAAGTGGGAAATTCTTAATATGTGTAAATGTTAATAATAGATAATGTATATACTTTTTATTAACGGAGTCATAATTATAAATACTAAACCACTTCAATAATTTCCTTGATGCCAATGGCATTACGAAACGAACATCAATAAAATGCAAATAAAATGCATACAGCCATTTTTTTGATGGTTAAAATGTACCATAATTACAATTTTTATACTGCTTAGATACATACCTGTATCATAGTCTTTATATTGACGCCCTAGAATCTATTTTTGGATTTTGGCGCACTGAAATACGCAATGACAAAGTTATAAATGTCTAGGTAAGTAATATTAACTTACATTTTGTACATAGAATATTAATCTAGAAGAAGCTCTTTTTTCTTTCGCGCTGATACGAAGATGCTTTCGCTTTTGACGAGTATCTTTTACCATTTTAGATAATGCGGTTTGTATTGTAGAAAGTAAAATTCTTCATACATAACTTGTAGTGCTAAGTCAGTTCCAGAGAAAAACTTTAGAGTACTTGACTACAGGTGTGCGATGTCTGTGTTGTGGTTGAGTGAGGTTTGTGTGTTTTGACGTGTTGGTCCCGACTCATTTATCAGTTACCGTATAGGAAGTGTATTGTAAATCTAGATATAGTATAGCATAACACTCAATTAAACGTGCGATCTCTAGACATTCTTAGCAATTGATTTGGGCACATTGTAATATAGAAGGCAAACAATTCTACATTCAAAAAGACAAGGGTACTCCTTTCGATCTGACTATTGCTTGGGGTATTCCTGCAATCCGTGTTTTACAATGCTCTTCACATTGGTATCTCGAGATTAATTTGGTTTTCGAGAAAACAGCAGTTATCAATTACAAAGTAGTCACTGATTCTACTGATTCATTAGTACGGTTATATTATCAGTGTTATAATTATGTATTTCGAATAATAGTATTTTTTGTAGCCTAGTAAATCAAATAATTACTGATAGTATCTTATTTTTCTTTTAATTTTGATTTTCTAAGAAACCTATGAAAGTGTTACACTCAGTTCATTACAGACTAACTAATGTTTTAAAAGATTGATTACTGAACTGGTATCATTCTGTAGCGCACCAATTCGACGAGTGGCTACCGTTCTAGTTATGTGTTCCGGCGACGAGTTCAAGAGGAAACGCTTTTCCTCTTGGCCGCTATTTGCTATCAGAAAGAAATGAAATATAATGTTTTAGTATTGTAAGGACCGTGAACCCGTCGCCCTTGACCACTTTTTATTTTCCTTTTGGAAGCAAATATAACCAAAGAAGAAAATTTAAAAAAATAAAACGTTGGCGCATTTAAATACTGTTTTCAAACAATCTTCTATCAAATTTAAAATATTGATTAGTATGTCTAAAAACAGCGGAAAAAGTCCGCGCCATCTCCTGGAGAGAATCTCATTAAAGCC